>JASAUF010000470.1:0-327500 GCA_030180095.1 Magnolia changhungtana | reverse complement strand
TTGTGATATACCAATAACTTGTGGAATTATGCGACTCAAACAACATTTGGCACATCAAAAGGGTCAAGTTGTGGGATGTACTAGAGTACTAAAAGAGATAATGACCTTGATGCAAGCCAATTTGGATGAGTCGAAGGGGAAATGTGTTGCTGTGCAGGAGAAGAAAGATGAGATTCTAGATGTGGGCCGACAAAAGGTGTTTGGTCCTGAATATATGGGTATTCATGATGAAGATATTATTGATTCTGACAAAAATTTAGATTGGGAAATAACTATAGTTAGGAAAGAGCTTGTGCTTTCCTCGTGAAGAGGAAGAACGTCGGGGGGGGGGTGTAAACTGGGAGTGGGGGGTGGGGGTAGGTTAGGCGGATTACGACGTATGTTTGGCAGCCGGTGGGAGACATCTTCACATGATGCCCCTATACATGTGGAAGAAGTAAATAAGCCCAACAGACCCTTTGTTGATCCAATCCTGATTAGGAAAAAAGCAACTAAATAAAAGAAGATAAAGCAAATCTGGAGTAAAACTTCCATTAAGAAGCTAGGTAGGGAAACAACAAAGTTATTTATACCTGCCAACATACCCCCCAACGTGGCTAATTCTCCGTATTGACAAGTGATAATTGATGCAGCAACAAAAGCAGGTGAAAGCATTAAATCTCCCACGACTAAAGAGATTAGGGGGAAATGGACAGATGCAGAGTATGCGGATGTGAAAACACACGTGGCTACCTTTAAACCCATATGACATGCTAGATGATGGACGATCATGTGTGATGGTTGGAGTAGTCCAACTAGACGTAGCATGATCAACTTCATGGTGTACTGTCACTTAGGAACAGTGTACCATAAGTCAATTAATGCCTTGGAAGAAACAAAAAATTGCTAATTATATTTTTCCCTAATGGATAAAGTGGTGGATGAGATTGGAGAGGAGAATGTAGTGCAGATTATGATAGATAACGAAGCAAAGTATAAGGTTGTAAAACAAAAGTTGATAATAAAAAAGAGCACATATATTTTGGTCACTATGTGTTAACCATTATATTGATCTTATATTGGAAGATTTGGGGAAGAAGAAGAGTATTAAGAAAATGGTCGAAAGGGCAAGACAAGTAATGACATTTATTTACAAGCATAATCAAGTAGTCGCAATATTGAGAAAATTCACGAAGGGACAATAGTTGCTGAGGCCTGCGACGACTAGATTTGCAATAAGCTTTATAACCTTAGAGAGTTTATACCAGCATAGGGGAGAGTTGAGTGAGATATTTGCTTCCCGAGATTGGCTCAACACAAAACATGGGAAGAAGACATCAAGGACACCGATTGATGTTGTGAACACCATAAGGGACAACAAATATTGGAAGAATGTCCAAAGGATCTTAAAGGTGATGAAGCCACTAACGAGGGTACTCCATCTTGTTGAAACCGACGAAGCACCTAACATGGGCTTCCTCTACGATGTTATGGATAAGGCGAAGTTGGCAATTCAACGTGATTGTACAAGTTGAGTCTTATTGGAAGATGATTGACAAGAGATGGACAACACAACTCCATTACGATATTTGTGCAGTAGGTTACGACCTAAATCCTAGGTATAGATATGGCCAATCATTTATTGCGAATAATGAAGTTTGTGTCGGGGTAAAGAATGTGATAAAGATATTATAGCCTGACTTAGATATACAAATAAAGTCGTTGAATGAATTAGATACATTTGGAAATTGCTAGGGTAGCTTTGGAGATGCTCTTGCATGGCATGCAATTGATCTAGGTTGCAACCAACCAAATGATGGATGAATTTCGGAGAGAGTACAAAGGCTCTCCAGAAAATCGCAGTAAAAGTTGAGCCAGACAACATCTTCTTCTAGTTGTGAAAGGAACTGGAGTTGTTTTGCACTTATTCATTCAAAAAATGGGAATAGAGTGCAGACTAAGACGTTGGATAGACTTGTCTTCATACACTACAACAAGAGGCTAAGAATGCAGCGACTTCATAGCAGCATTATATGCGCCGGTGACACAGACTACTATCCAATATTTATGATGAGGACGACCCGCTTCTACCTTGGTTGGAAGTAAGAGGAAAAACATATTGAAGAGGATAGTGAAGAATTGGAAGTTAGTGACCCAATAATATGCACGGCGCAGTAAAAGAATCGTACAACTGTGTTGGACCTAGAAAGAGGGGAAAGATGGGTAGAGTTCATGCAAAGTCTGACTCAACAAAAGAGTAGGAGTAGTAGTAGTAGCGAGATCGAGATGGATGATCATGATGGTGGTGGTGCTCAGCATACCATAAAGCCGTGTACAGAATGCGAGGCCAATGAACATCGGCAGGGTACACGAGGTTGGACTTATGAGTGTACTGAATCACGATACAGTCAACAATAGGAGGCTAGGTCTAATGATGCATGGGGAGGTCCGGAACATCAACAAGCCCATGGTCCTGGGCATTATGATGGATATTCTTATGGCCAATGGGATTATGGTTATACCGAGCTTGTTCCATCACATTTGTGTTGTAGTCCTGATTCGCATTCATATGATTATAGATATCCATATCCAAATCCAAGTTGCTCATCACAAACACATTCTCGATCTCGAGATTCTCAACAGCCTGAGTACAGGCACTAGTACAGCTATTCGACGAGCACTGATGGATATCCCTACTCAAGGTCAAAGTCGTTGCCTAGTCAAGATCAGTCATCATCTGGTTTCGTTGACCTGGTCTTTCCCTCTAGCACTAGATATTATGGATATGCGGCACCTATTCCACAGTCGCAGCCTAATGATGACGATGACGTGGAGGTCGAATAATCACAACAAAGCGAATTTTCATTTTGGTGGTGACTCAGGAATTTTACCAAGGTAAGTATATATTTTTATAAACATTACTTACATTTAACATAAGTATTGTTATACCCATTACCCACACATTCACTAAGCAAGCACACACTTGACACTGCTGAACTCGTATTTAAAACAACTACCCTGACAACCAATCAAGTAATCCTCAATCAAGTTGCAGGGGAGCATATCAGACACTACTATTTTTTTATATCTTGACTTGAGGATGACAGGACATGAATCACTGGATAGGAGATATCTCTGACATGTTGAAGACTTTAAATAGAATGAACATTGTAATTTATGTAAGTCCTCAGGTATTTAATATAGAATAAATTATGAAAAATAATAGCAAACACCTACACATGTGAGATATTTGATATTATATTCCTTCTAATATATCTATCATTGATATTAGATAGTTAGAAAATTAAATTTATGAGTTTTAAAGTAAATTCGAAGTTGTCAGGTTCATAAATTCATCAGATAACCCGATACAACTTTCTCACCAAAGAGTGTACTGTTACACCACCATAAACATGTTCAAAATTATAATTGAAAGCATATTTGGAATATTTAGAATGTTTCAGATTTAATGGATATTTTTTCAGATTTTTTTGACATAAGTTTTTTTTTTTTTTACATAATTTTTTTTTTTTTTTCAATTACGCCCACCATTACCGAACAGTACACCTTGGTAACAATAGTTAGAAGCAGTGTACGAATATCGGTATCGCGCTATGTATCGCACCCTTGGGATACAGATATGTATCGGTTATCGCATGGGATATATCGTTTGTATCGCATAATTTATCACGCTTTTTGGGAAACATGGGGAAACATTGGGAAAATGGTTGAATTTTTCAATGAAACTTCATGGATTGTTAAAAAGGACCTTAATACACACTTTTAAATCATAACATCTCAAAAAAAAAGTGCACATAATAAATTTCCTTTGTAAATGGTCCTAACTTATGCGATGTTTAACTGAACCAATACAACTATATTTAAATTGAATACTTGGCATTTATAAATGTATCAAAGACATGTATGAAAACACAATCAATTCAATGAAAAGCAAAAAAAATAAAAATTGAGAAATATACATATCAATGATAGAGATTAGTTGAGGATTTAACGTACACAGTTGAATTATTTGTGGGGTCACAAAAGTTTTGAATTAGATAATATTTGTCTTCTCAGTTCATCTCAGTAGGAATGACGTAATGAATGTTATGGATGGTATTTAAGCATCACTGTTGACCCAGGGAGGTTTTAACGGTAGGAATTTCCCTGCCCACCTTTTCCTTTAGTGCGGCCCGCTCGAGTCTTGGAACCTGCTCACTTTTGGTCCCAAGTCCTAAAATGAGCTCACAAAATGGATGGACGGAATAGATTTCTCACAAACATTGTGGTGGGCCTCACCTACATTTCTAATGCAGGAACTTCCTACCAAAGGCTTTCCCAGGAAATCCGCGGAAGTGGATTAGTTGGTGTACCACACACCACCAATATGGTTGTGTGTTGACGTCAACAAGTTATGTGGATCCTCATGAGGTATGTTTTATATCCAAACCGCCCGTCAATTTGGCGAGCTAGTCGTAATGCTTGAGCCAAAAAATAAGGCAAATCCAATTATTAAGTGGACCACACTGCAAAATGTAATGGAGGATTGAACGTCTACCATTAAAGCCATTTTGGGGTCACATAAGCTTTGGATCAATATGATATTTGTTTTTTTTTTTTCTCTTCGTCCAGGTATGTGTGACCTTATGAACAGATTGGATGGAAAGTAAATGTTATGGTGGGCCTTACAAATGTTTTAATGGAGAGAATCATTGTCCCACAATTATTTGTGGTGTGGTCCACTTGAGCTTTGGATATGACTTATTTTTGGGCTCATGATCTAAAATGATCTCGCCAGATTGAACGGGGTGGATATAATAAATACATCATTGTGTGGCCCATGTAACTTTGATCTCCTTTGAACCATTGGTACAACTTGGTGCGTCAGCGCTCGTCTTCGCACCACACAACCCATGCGGTACAACAACCAGACTTGTCACAGGACCTGTGGAGTCCAACTTGCTGTATATATTTTATCTAGGCCGTCCATTTATTTTTTCATAGTTTAAGCATATTAATCCAAAAATTAAGTAGATCCAAATCTTGGGTAGACCGCACTAGAAAAATTAAGCAGATCCATATCATTTCATGGTAAGTTTTTATTAATCATTGTTTAATGTGGTGTGGTCCACTTGATAATTTGAATATGTTTGATTTTTGGGATTACATCATAAAATGGGCTATAAAAATGAATGGATGGATTGGGTCTACAACATATCATCAACGTGGACCCTACGACAAGCGTAACACCAACTAAGTTGTTACTCACATAGCTTCAATCCACCCACGAGTTACATGTGCATTTAGGGGTGCATTTTATTGTGTACTTAGTAAACACTGTGGTGTCCACCGTGATTGATATATTTTATCCACTCCTTCAATCCATTTTAATAGGTAATTTTAGGACTTGAACCCAAAATTAAAGCATATTTAAAGCTCCAATGGACCGCACCACAGGAAACAACCTGAATTGAACATATACCATTGAAAAATTCTTGATGGCCACAAAAGTTTTGGATCAAGCTTATATTTATGTTTTCCCTTCATCCCTGTTTCTGTGATCTTATGAACAGGTTGGATGACAAATAAACATCATTGCGGGCCTAGCAAGGTTTCAACGGTTGTAATCATTATTCCCATTGTTTCATATGGTATGGTCCACTTGAGCTTTGGATATGCTTCAATTTTGGGATCAACCCCTTAAATGAGCTGGAAAAACGGTTGGAGGCATGGATAAACCACATACATTCACGGTGGGCCCATGGAGTTTTATCGGTACGATAAAGCATACGAGTAACTCAGTACGCAATCGGATATCTAAGGGATTCAGCAAAGCTGCATTTTGAAAGAGGGAAGAGGGTTCCAGAAGCTCCGAAACCCTAAAAATCTCAAATCTTCACCTCAATAGGCCCAATTTCTCGCTAAAATCTCGGTTGGAGAAATCCTTTCGCCGAAATCTCCGTTGCGTTGCGATGCATCTCCATTGGATTCAAAGAAAAAAAGAAAGAGGGAAATCGAAACCCACCAAATTCGACATCCAATCACAGTACTGAAATCCTCCCTCCAGTTTTTCCTCTCTTTAAAAAAAAAGAAAAGAAAAGATGCACGAACTGTTAGATCGGGGTGGGTTGTATCGGCGATATCGACGATAATATCGTACGATATCTGAAGTTTTGGATTTTTGGTATCTTTCGGGGGTTATCGAAGGAGTTTTTTCTTGCAGTGGTGCGATACCGATAATATCGGCCGATAGTATCGATATTTCGAACACTGGTTAGAAGCACTCTAAAGATTGGGTTTTCTTTAGCATGATTTTTTGAGCTACTGACTAGAAAAGACATTCTCATTTATTAGACTTCATTCCCAACCATACCACAATTTTCATCTATGACTTTGAAGGATCAAGTCATGTATGATTGAAGATGTTGGGGAATCAGGTACTTCTCGTAAGATCTATGGATCAAAACAATAAATATGCAAAATTACTCTCTTGATTTTGTTCACTAAGTTCTAACTTTAGTAATCTCAAGGAGATATAAAATCTAGTAAGAAGAAATCTCCTAGAGTTTGTATTCCTGTACATCACTATCATCAACCGTTTATCAAAGGAAAACCTTAGACAACAGTGAATGGCATCACATAAAAGATATATGCATGAAAGATATGCAAGTTCTTTCATCATATTTGCTCTTGGCTAACACTTGAAAACATAAGCTAACACATGTATGTATGGACCAACCTACCTATGCACAAGGACATTTAGCAGACAGACATGCATGTATATCTTTGGCAAAAGAATTTGAGATTAACAATCTAGGAAATTTGAGGTATTTTTTGGTATAAAGGTTGCTCAATCAAAGAAAGGTATAATTATCACCGAGAAAGTACACCTTAGATCTATTGAAGGACACTAGCAAGCTAGGTTCCAAACCTGCGGACTGTCCTATTGATTCATCGATTACTCTATCTATCTCTCACTCAATGTTATATAGCAATGCAGTAATTATGGTGAGTTAGTTTGTGCAGGCACCACGAGCTCCTTAGCTAGAGGCTGTTGAAAGAATCCTGAGGTATTTGAAGACGTCTCCAGGGAAAAACTTCATATTTGTGAATCATGGTCTTCTCCACATAAGCTTATATTGATGAAGATTGGGCCAATGATGTAGATGATCGAAGGTCGACTACAGGATATAACATTCCTGTGAGAGGAAACTTTGTCACATGGAAGAGCAAGAAACAAATTGTGGTGACTAAGTCTAATGCAGGACTAGAGTAGAGGGCTACGGTTCATGGTGTAGCAGAGTTACTGTAGGTGAAAATTATGTTACGTGAATTGGGAATCATGGGGAATTCTCCTATGAAGTTGTTTTATGATAACAAGGCAGCCATCAGCATTGCATAAAATCCAGCATGATCGTACCAAGCAAATTGAAGTTGATAAACACTTCATACCTGAGCAACTTTTCTGTCAAGAACTTTGCTTACTACATGGAGAAGCAAGAAAGAGATTGTAGTGGCTAAGTCTAGCATAGAAGCAGAGTATATGGCTATAGCTCATGGTGTAGCAGAGTTAATGTAGGTGAAAATTATGTTACATGATTTGGGATTCAAGGTGAATTCTCCTATAAAGCTGTTTTGTGATAACGAAGCAGCCATCGGCATTATGCAAAATCCAGCATGACTGTATCAAGCATATTGAAGTTGATTGACACTTCATCTGTGACCAAATTCTCTCTCAAGAACTTTGCTTACTTTTTCTAACAACTAACAATCAGCTCGCTAACATTCTCACTAAGGAAGTTGTTGAGACAAAGTTTGAATCTATTCCTAGCAGGCTTGGAATGATAGACATTTATGCCTAGCTTGAGAGGGAGTGTTGAGATATATTTATAAGAACCTCTTTGTACTAAAAGGAAATGTGAGGGGCTTCTTTGTAATTTTGTTATAAGTTTTTTTTTGTTTTTATTTTATTTTATTTTATTTTATTTTATTTTTATTTTTTAATAAAAGAATGCAAATAGGGCAGCCAGCCCTAACTTCTCCTTTCTCTTTTCACTCTTTTTTTATTTCTTTCCTCTTCCTCTGTCTCTTCTTCTTTTCCTCTTCCAATCTTCCAACCTAGCACCTACCCTCATCTTCTACTCTCCTGTCATTGAATTCCAATGCGTGATATTTCTTTCATTGACAATTTGCAGATTATGAGTGAATCAAAAAAAAAAAAAAAAAAAAAAAGCTTTGCAAGTCTATTTAGACCAGACCAATCCAACAAAGGTGCCAGGTCCTGATGGGCTTAATGGGCTTTTTTACAAGGTTCGCGGGAGGATCATAGGTGCCAATGTAAGCAATCCAATCCAAAACCTTTTCAACACCTCCTGTCTTCTAAAGCAGGTAAAAGTGGCCATTATTGCTCTCATTCAAAAATCAGATCAGGCTGACTCTCCTGACCAAATCAGGCTAATTTCCCTAGCCAATGAGCAATATAGAATTCTCTCTCACATTATGGTTAATCGCTTGAAAGCAATCACGTCTCACATCATTAGTTAAAACCAATCTCTTTTCATGCCCAATAGAAATATAACAAATAACATTATGGTTAGTCATGATTTAATTAGAAGCATTCACGGGGATGTGGTTCCTCTACGAATGTGTACTGAGATTGATTTGCGTAAAGCATTCAACAACATTAACTGGGAATTTATCCATGCTGCATTGCAAGCCTTAAACTTCCCCATGAAATGGATTGAGAGTATAAAAACCAGAATCTTCAAGGGGTTTGGCCAAAACATGTCTACAAACAATGCGAATGAGTTACTTTAGTAATCCAAAATATTCTAACATCCATGAATGACATTCTTGGAAGAGAAATTACATGGTTTTGATGCACTAGCACACGAACAGTGATGCACAAGTCCATACAAGTAGAGCCAATGTTCGGTGATGTAGATGGTAGACCATAGATTTGATGGGGCCCAACATGAACAGGGGATGCCCAAATACATCTTCAGGTTGGAAGATACTGGCTCTTCAAACAGACAGTCAAGAAATATAGCAATAGTCTAGAAAAAGGGGGCCATTATAGAGTCTAAAAAGATTTCCGGGCCATCCTACATCCACGGTGGAGTCCATCAGATCAATGGTCGTGATTTTCGAGTACTGTCCCTACATTGACCAACTACATTAGATGTGGAAGCAACAATATCGTTCAACTGGAACCAAAGGAAGGTGATTTTCTGAAGCGAAACAACAAAATCAAATTTTAGAACTTCACTATGCATAAGAGATTGAAGCATCATAACATTCAATACATTACTATCTAGATATGCATCAAAGATACAAAGAGAATCAACAAACCTCTAGAGTGCTAAACACTAATCGCATTCGGCCAGCAACAACTGATGGCTCCTCAGCACTTCCCACAACAGCCATTTGTTCTAGCTGTAGAGTTTTCACTGGAAGCCTGTGAGGGCAGAGTAGAGAATAGAATCTGAGGTATGGAGTTCATATCAAGCATCTATCTAGAAGTTGAAATTTCAGTGATAGATCTGACAAGGAAACAAAAAGAGTCGTTTTTTAAGATCATCATCGACTCATTTCTTGGTAGCAAGTTTAAGTCACAAATGTCACGATTTAACATGGGCATAATAATAGAATACTTTTTCATAGCTCTAATTTGGTGCAGTTAGTAGTTTATAAGATAATGTATTACATAAAGAATAAAATTAAAATATTAGTTTATAAAATGATGAACTCTATGCTTCGACATGATATCAGAACTAATTCCCTATTCTGCTTTATTTTAGGAAAATCTATTTCAATTAGTATACTTCGTGAATAATTTCAAACATTTGAGTTCAATAAGTTTGAGAAATACACTTGTTATCACATCTCAGCTTACATCATTTATCCTCGTCTTCATCATCATCATCATGACAGAAATTCCCCAGCTATTTGGGTTTAAGCTTCATTAATACCATTTGCCCAAGCAATTAAAAACAAAGTTCTCATCAAATCCTTGGCAAAAGTTTAATGATCAGCTGCCAACTTGACATCAACGCTCCTTTACCCAGGGTGTGGGGATCGACTGGCACATCGCTAGCAAGTGGGGTGGACATTTCAACTTATACATGAAAAGATAAAGGCGATATATGCATCCACAACTTACAAATATTTTACATTTTTTTATTTTATTTTATTTTTTTTTGCTTTCTACATTGTAAAAATAAGATAAGACAAGATAATGATGATTCCTTCTAGATAGAATAAAGACTTTATTGTTTCCCTAGTAAAAAGGTTTGGAAATTGTAGAGAAATAAGTAAATATGTGTGTCCATGCGCATGCACTTCAGTGAACTTTTGGTGTACCATATGCATTTTCTTCTCTTTTACTATGTAAAGTTTCTAACAGATCAGATTAAATGCTCTGCCTCCTCACTTCTCTTTGTTTCTTTCCTCCTCTTCTCCCTCCTTTATTCTTCCTTCCTCGTCCTTTCAAAACAGGACATCAACCAGGCCCTTCTGGGGCTTGATGTACGACCAGTGGAACCAAACAACCCAACTAGAAGCGCCAACCAGCCCATCTAGGCTAGCTGCAGAACCCTGAGGGCCATCCCGCCCCCTACCAGTGCCAGCCAACCCATCTACGACCACCTTAAGGGCCATTCGGCTTTGTCATCAGCTGACAATTTGAAGTTCTAGTTGGGAGATGTGACTTCTAAGACATGTTCCGTTTCATCTTATGTTTGAGGTAGAGATTAGGCTCATGGGCTTTGCTTATGTATGTTTAAGACTTAAGTTAATAAACCGCTAATAAAATAAGAGAGGGGAGTTGGTGTGAGAGGCATATAGAGTGCTTCTCCCTCTTTTCACTTCTTTCTCTCCCCTTCTCCTCTTCCCTCTTCATCAATCTCATAGTTTCACATGGTCTCAGAGCTGATCCATGGGTGATTCAAAGCCGCTCCTACTCAAAACCCTAACCTATCAATCAAATCTTGGAGGATTCCAAAACCCAAAAGTGCCAATCGAACACTAGAAAAGAGGATCTCTCTTCATTTTTCGTTCTAAAGTAAGTGCAATAGTTTGCAAAGGGAGTACAAAAATCGGGCTCAAAAGATGAAAGTTTGCTGATTTGTGTATAAAGCTGATGTTGCAATTGTTGTTCCTCCATTATTTTGCAGTAAAATGCAGTTTTTGAGTAGATCTTTGTTATCCATGACCTAATCGTGAGATTTATAGTTCATTGTTGGGTGAACCATAGATGATGAAGAGTTGGAAAGTGATATTAGTTATTGTCATGAGATGTAGTTAACTGTGGACCTAATCATAAATCAACAATTTTCAATACACATTTAATCAAATTCGTTTAAAGTGGATTATGGAGCATGGTGTGCCATAATGGTCGTTATGGGGCTGTAAATTCCATTACATAAAGGTAACAGTGCAAATGTTACACATTATGAGGTCATAACGGCTGTAAAGGCCGTTACGGAAAAAAAAATAAAAAAATGACTCGTAACAGCCGTTACAACCCCCATAATGGCCCGTTACACTAACGGTGTAGTTGTTGGTTCTTCATCATTTGATGAGAATCTCAATTCTTCATTTAATGCATCAATTACATCTATGAAACTGAATGGGAAGAACTACTTACTTTGGGCTAAATCTATTGAAGTGTGTCTTCTAACCCGAGAGACGAATCACTTCCTCATGGCGATCAAACTTGAGGAATCCGATCCCAAATGTAAACAGTGGATGCATGATGATGCTCAGATTACGAACTAGTTGTGTGTAGCAACCCAAAAAAAAAAAAAAAAAACACAGAAAAACAATTTTAAGTGACCCAACTTTGTCCCTTGTGTACAATTTCTCTTTGTAAATGAACATGCACACATCTATCCACCCATCCATCCATCGAATCCTCCAACCATCTATCCACCCATCCATCCAACCAACCAACTAACCATCCATGTATGCCCCAACACACACATGCACGCACGCACGCACACACACAGGCCCAGAGAGAGAGAGAGAGAGAGAAAGAGAGAGAGAGAGAGAGAGAGAGAGAGATTCATTTGGGTGAGTATATTTGTACACTTCCATCTTATTTGTATACATTTGCATCATGTGTAGTACGCTGAAAAAGTACAGATTTATACCTTGTTTGTGTTCAGAAATTTAAAAAATAAAAATAAAAATTGCACCTATTTCTGTGCATAAAAATGTAAAAATCTGGACCATCCTCATACACAGAATCTAGACAGATCTGACCACTATTTTGTGCCCAAAAATCACACAAATCTGGGCCGTCCAGTGTGTCCTGAATCTGGACAGGTCTGACTACTATTTTGAACCAAAAAATCTCACAAATCTGGGCCATCCAGTGTGTCCAAAATCTGGACAGATCTAGCCACTATTTTTGTGCCCAAAAATACACAAATCTGGGTTGTCCATTGTGTTCAAAATCTGGACAGATTTTACCACTATTTTGTGCCCAAAAATGGCACAAATCTGAGCTGTCCATTAGCATTCAAAGTATGGACAGATTTTGACCATAAAATTGCCCCATTTGTGAACAAATTTGACCATCCGATCATGGCCAAAATCGATATAAATCTGGTCGCATATTGGAGCCCAGAAATGGTCCAGATTTGGTCAGCATCAAGGACCCAAAAAATGGTGTAAAGTTGGACGTGTATTGATGCCTAAGCATAGTACAAATCTGCCCATTGTTTAGCATACAAGTCTGACCAGTGAATTGTGTACAAAATGTGTTCGAACCTAACCATTTGTAGTGTACAACCTGACTGTACACTTGTTCCTAAATTTTGTGTTAACCCAATCACAATTCACAGAAATCAATGTAAAATTAAACAGTACTCTAGTAACAAAATGGCGTGACTTGAACCTTATACTTGCACACAGAAATGGCATAAGGATATGGATAATTGATGTACGTTGTTTCCTTCTATCGCTAATGTCATGTACTTTTGTATATTTCGTAGTAGTAAAATATGTTTGCCTTTGGAAATGATCTTAAAATCATCATACCAGTTTCGGTTTTGTGAAGATTGGTAATGAGATTAATTATAGTATGTTTGGAAAAGATAATTTGATTTAAATCATCCATAACTCATGAGAATAATGAACCAAATTGGAACAGCAGAAAAAATAGATGGGGTGATTGAGTCCCCTAGGTTGGAAATCCCTTAAGCGTAGATAGGTGGGGCCATCAAGACCCTTGAGTTGCAAGTCCCAGGAGCACAAATTGGTACCATTTGGAACCTCCATCATGGTTAGTAAGGGAAAGGCAGTGGAGTGGAGGTTTGACCAGCTTACAACAGACAAATGGGTTAGGTTTAACCAGCCTACAACATACAAATCGGTTACCCACTGTCTAGGTTGGGTGGGTGAGCACGCCAGGATTGCAAAATTATCCTACTGATAGGTATCATACGGGTTTTCAGGAGAGTAATGGCCTAGCAAGTGTAAAATGGCCCTGGTGTTCAAAGGAATCAACCATACTAATTATTGTGGTTACCCTCTCTATATTGCATCATTATTCATATATAAAAATGCTTTGGATTTAGTATTTTATCTCATGTATGCAAACTTTCTAATGAGTTTAGCTTTATGCGGTCTCAAGTTGTGCAGCATGTTTTAATTTTTTTTTTTTAAATAAATTTAAAAAAAAAAAAAAAAAAAAAAAAAAAAAAAAAACTTGTGTGAGGATATACTCACTGGGCTTTTTAGCTCACCCAAATTGTGGTTGATGACTTTGAGGAAATGGACCTCATTAAAGTTGTTGAGGACCGAGTTGTTTATTGATACCATTATAGATTTAGTTTCTCCAAATTAAATTTTCTTGTATTAAGTTTGAATTATGGGGAGATGTGTTTAAATTATGGTTGTAGACATTTTAATTTGTGGAATGGAAGTTGATAGCATTTCCTTTAAATTTTAATTGGATGCTTGTGAGTTTTTTTTTTTTTTTTATTGTGGGTTAAGAACTTAGAAATGCCGAGTCGCGCCCTTAGGTGTGGCATCAGGGACAAGCACACCAGTGTGCCGGATTCGAGGCCCGACATTGTAGAATAGTATGGATTTTGAAGTCTTTTCAAACTTGGCATTTGTTCTGCTCAAGATGTGTGAGATATGTTTAAAAGGACGTACTCCTTAGAATAGAATATTTCTCGGGTGTATCGATTATACAAAGAGGTAGAAGGGAGATAAATCTCTTAGTGAGTATTTTGCCAAGCTTTACTGGTATGTGGAAGAATGATGTAGGACAACTAACCACTTGCTCTAAAAGCTCGAACTGATAGAGTGTGGCGAATCAATCCCTTTATCTCATAGCACGGGCCCCACATCCCATGGGTTAGGTCATCGGCTGAACCCCCCTTGTGGGCCCCACATCACACGGGTTCCGCCTCACACGGGTGGGGCCCGCCTCACATGAGCCACCCACCCCGAGTGTGCCTCTGCATCCCACAAGCCACCCCACTTGAGCCCGGTGTGAAAATGCCCATGCATTAAAGAACTTTCAACCTATCATTCCATTACTTCAAATGTGACACTTATGAAAAAGCATATAGAAGATATGAAAGTTGTGAAGCTCTCGTCTAGTCTGTCAAAGGAGCATCAATCCACAAATGATCAAATTATGTGTGGTGTCTCGATTCCTTCAATTGAGGAAATTTATGCTAGACTTCAAAGAGTTTCCACTAAAATTATTCTAGCAGTATTCAAGTTAATAGTTCAAATAAATCAACCTTGGTCACCTATTATGGTTACACTAGTATGCATGGAGTTTGTGGGGGACGGACTAGCCGTGATGGTTTTCTCATGGCAGAGGTCATAGAGTTTCAAGGAGGTCAAGATGGTTGTGGTGGTGAAGGAGATGGCTTCTACCCTCACTCTAGTCTGACTAATCATTCTATTGATTTCTATTGGGACCTTTATGAAAAACCCGTAAGGGCCAATCAAGCGCTGGTTATTGATGATGTTCCCATCTGATGGTAGACCTAGTACTTAGATTATCTCCAATGCTAGTGGTGATCATTGTTTAAATTATCTCCGATATTATCGTTATCTCTAGCTTGGCAATACCAATAACACCGGTAGCGAGATTGATAACACCGGTAGTATAAGAAATTTCAGGCATCAACAATGTACTAAGTATCTCTAACGTATCGATATCACCAATATTTTCATTTGTGTAAATTCCAAGCATCGCTTGTATTGCCAATGTATCGATATCGTCAATGTATTGCCAATATTTTTTACTGTGTAAATTCTAGGTGATGCCGTGACACGTGTATCACAAGTGTATCGACGATATTTCAATAATATCGTCAATGTATAGATATCACAGAAAGTTTGTTTATTAAAAAAATCTATTTCAATTTTTTTGAGCGCATTGTTGCATGCAGTTTTCAATTTGTTGTTGCTAATATTGATAATATTTGAATGTTATCGTTATAGCAACATGGGCGATATCCAATGTTGTCGAATCGCATATGCAATCATGTGCAATCGCATATGGCGATGCGCATATGCGACCGCATATTTTTTGTAAAAACATATATATAAATTAAATAAACATTCAAAACAATGTAAAAAAATATATAAGAAACTAATGGAAACTTTTCTAAGTTAATAGATAACTAATTTTACATATTTAAAATACGTTTGACATAGAAAAATTTAATTAAACATCAAGTCATCGACATTCAACCATATAGTTAATAGAAGTAACAACAAAATCAACAAGTTATTTATTTATAAATGTAGAAAATCAACAAGCTATCTTCCTTGAAACTTGAAAGCGCTTGAATCTTGATATTCCAACTTCCAAGAGAGGGAATGTAGGAGAGAGAGATTAAGATCACTTGGAAGTAGGAAATACAACAGAGAGAGAGAGAGAGAGAGAGAGAGAGATTAAGACCACTTGTAATTAAGAAATGTAAGAGAAGAAGAAAGTAAGAGAGTTTTGGAGTGAGAATATTGCAAATGGAGGAGATTTGGAAGCCTTTTTATAGGAAAAATGTTGTTTTTTTTTTTTTTTTTTGCAAACAAAAAAGTTCCACGGCCAATATGCGATCGCATTCATAGCATATATGTGATCGCATATTTTTGCATATGCCACATATGCGATCGCTTTGCATATGTATATGCACATATGCAGTCGCACATGACAACATTGGCAATATCAAAACCACAATCTTTTGTTTTCTTTTCCATTGTTGATGATTTCTTGGTAAAATATCGTGAGTTGTCAATATTCTACAATACCGATGGATTTTTGGATGGATGATTGAATGGTTAGATGGGATGGATGGGATGGTTAAGACTGTTTCTTACGACAACACATGATTTTAAGCCTCCATTAAATGAAAAACTTATTATGATACATTCTTTTTGCAAATTTTTATTCCTAAATGTGCATATATGTGTATTTTAGCATCTCTTGAAGTTTCACCGAAAATTCTACCCTTTTTCCCATGTTTTCCTGCATTTCCGGTTATCAGCGATATTATCGGCAATATCGATATTGTTTCCATATCCCCAGCCAACGAAACTTGTAGTGATCCCGATACTTCGAACACTAGTGGTGATCAGGTTAATGTCACATTATCGAGGGAAGAATATGCACAGTTCCTCACCTGAAACAACCTTATATCCAATAACGTACCCTCCACTTTTACTATTACTTTGACTGATTCAAGTAAAATGTCTCCTCTAATCTCATTCTGTCATGGCATAATAAATATGGGGACCTCTGATCATATTTCTAGCAATCGTAGCTCCTTTGTCACACTTGATCTTTACTCCATCCAACATAGGTCCGTTACATTAGTTGATGGTACCTCCAACATTTTTAGACTTGGTACCTCCAACATTTTTTAGACTTGGTACCTCCAACATCTTCTATCTTATGTGCTCTGACATTTCCCTTCAGTCTTATCCATGAGTAAGCTAATAAAGTCTATAATTGCTTTATGACCTTCTTTTCTTCTTGAAGTTCTCATTGTGTTTTTCAAGACAGCCAAGACTATTGGTGACATGAGAAGAGTGGTTTATACCATTTAGAAAGAGAATCAATAGGTGCCTCGGTGCTACTTGAGGGTCCTACTATCTAGTGGCATCATCAAGCCATTCATCTCTCCAGAAACTGCAGACCCTTATTCCATTCCTTCCAAAATTATCAAGTGTCGATTGGGAAACATGCCAGCTGAGTAAACACTATAGAGTACATTTTCTTTTAGAGTTGATGAATAAAGCACTCTTCCATTTAAGTTCATTGTAATGTTTGGGGACCAGCTCGAGCTCCTTGCCTAGGCTTTTCATATTTTATTCTTTTTATTAATGACTATTCTAGAATGACCTGGCTATATCCAGTGTTCAAGTTGTCGGTATCGCTACAAGTTTCGCTGACTGGAGATAAAGATATAATATCGTTATCGCCGATAATATCGCCGATAACCGAAAATGTGAAGAAAAATGGCGAAACATGGGGAAAATGATGGAATTTTCTAGTGAAACTTCAGGGTATGCCTAAATACACATATTTGCATATTTAGGAATAAAAAAATTTACAAAAAGAATGCATTAAATAATAAGTTTTCATAAATGGGGCCCAAAAATCATGCTCTGTTGTAAGAAATCACTCCAATTGTAACCAAAATGAATTCATATAATACAAATGCAACTAGCATATAATAATTAAGCCATGCAAAAGTTAATGAACTAAAAAAGTATACTTTTCTTGAGACATGGAATCTATATAGTGATATACTTGGTGATGGATGGCTTGGATATGACACTTGTTTGACATACTGACACATCCATCCATTTTTTTGAATCATTTTATGGTATAAGCCTAAAAAATAGGTAGATCCAAATCTCAAGTGGACCACATCACAGGAAACAGTGTTGATTGAATGCCCACCATTAAAAACTTCTTAAGGGCCACAAGTTTTGCATCAAATTGGTCTGTATGACCTAATCAACAGGTTGGATGTCGAATAAACATTACAATGAACCCTGGGAGGTTTTTAATGGTGGGCATTCAATCGCTACTATTTCCTGTTGTGTGGTCCACCCGAGATTTATATATGCTTGATGTTTTGGATCAAGATCTAAAATGATCTGAAAAAATGGATGGACAACGTAGATCAAATAAATACATCATGATTAGGCCTATATAGCACCAACCACTAGCCATCTGGCTAACATCACTAGCCAAATCATGTCTTGGCGTAAGGACTTTGTGTACCCACCGTGACTCATCTGCTTTATCATGTTGCCAATAACGAGGTGGCTATTGGACATTGTTCCATGGGCCCACCATGATATATGCCAGAAATCCACCCCATTCATCCGTTTCAACATATCATTTTAGTACATGGTCCCAAAAATGAGGTAGATCCAAATTTCAAGTGGACCACACCAAAGGAAATAATAGCGATTGAATCCCACCATTAAAAACTTTTAAGGTGTCACAAAAAGTTTTCGATCGAGCTGATAATTGTGTTTTCGATTCTGATGAAGCATATCCAATGATCAAATGGACCACGTGAGAGGTTGGATGGCAAAAAAACATTACAATGGCCTTAGGAAGTTTATAATGGTGGGTATTTAATCACCACTGCTTCTTTTGGTGTGGTCCACCTGAGATGCGGATTTACCATATTTTTGGGCTCATCCCCTAAAATTATCTTGCAAAATATATGGATGGTATTGATAAAATATATCAAATTATAATGGACCCTATAGAGCACCGAGCCACCAACTCTGGAGACCTAAACGAGTTGGATGTGGCGCACCATGTAAATTATCACCTTGAGTGGACCAAGTCAACTCTGTGGGGCCCACTATGATTTATATACTTTATCCACTCCGTCCATCCATTTTACCATATAATTATAGCTCTTGATTCCAAAGATGAAGCATATCCAATGATCAAGTGGACCACACTGCAGTGAATAGTGTGAATTTCGTTGAAAATTTCTTAGGGGCCATAGAAGTTTTGGATCTGTGTAATTTTTGTTTTTTTCCTTCATCCATGGCTATGTGATCTTATGGACAGCTTGGATGACAAATAAACATCACTATGGCCCTAGGAAGTTTTCAACGATAGGAATCATTGTCCTCATTGCTTTCTGTGGTGTGGTCCACCCAAGCTTTGGATCTGTCTCATTTTTTGGCTCATGGCCTAAAATAATCTCTCCAAATGGATGGACCGTGTGGATATAACACATACATCATGGTGAGGTCCATGGAACTTGGTGACATCCACTCCACGTCGCCACCGAGGTGCACGCTCGATGCGTAACACCTAATCCGCAGACGCGGATTTCCTACGAAAGCCTAAGTTCCTGCACTGGAAACTTGGGTGGGGCCCAACGTGATGTTTTTGAAAAATCCACACCGTAAATTTGTTTTCTTAGCCCATTTTAAGACTTGAGACCAAAAGTGAGAAGGCTCCAAGACTTAAGTGGGCCGCACTAGAGGAAAAGGTGGGTAGGAAAATTCCTACCGTTGAAAACTCTTTGGGGTAGAGAGTGATGTTTACATGTCATCCATACCGTTAATAACGTCATTCCTACTGGGATGAACTGAAAACACAAATATTAGCCTGATTCAAAACTTCTGTGGCCCCACGAATATTTCAACTGTGTACGTTTAATACTCACATTTTAGGCCCACTTAAGTATTAAATATGGCTCATTTTTAGCCCCTTGTTGTAAAAATATCTCAGAAAACGGATGGACGGAGTGGATTTCTCACAAACATCACGGTGGGCCCCACCTAGGTTTCCAGTATGACAAGTTTGCAGCTTTCGCAGATAAATCCGCCCTCCTGTAAAAGGGTTTCAAAACCCTAAACTCCCGAAAAACATGCCCGTAGAAGAGGTTCTTTCAAGGGAACCCTAAAATCTGAAAATCTCAAAAAATTCCCAAGATTTATGTTCTTCGTTGGAATCATCATTTGACAGGGCCGTGATCAACGATCCGATTCTACAGGTACACTTCCAAAAGTTTCTTTTTCCCCTTTTTTCCGATTTTTTTTTAAAAAACTTTTTTGGTACTTACGCACCCCGCGATTTCTGGTCGACAACAGTATTTTACATGAAAAATCGATAAAATCGCCGAATATTCGCCGATATTAGGAAGAGAAACGAAAAAAGTGAGTTTCGGTGTCGCAACTCCGGCGATACAGATAATATCGGCGACATTATCGATTTTTCGCCGATAATATGAACACTGGCTATATCTAATGAAAAATCATTCAAAATTTTGTTCTATTATTTCAGAATTTTCATAGTGAGATAAAAACTCTATTTGGCTCAACTCTTTGCATATTTAGAATTGATAATGCATTGGAATTTGTCTCATTATTATCAATCTCAACTACAGTGTAATGGTATTATTCATCAGACTTCTTATATTTACACACCTCAGCAGAACAGGGTGGCTAAGCGCAAGAATATAATTTGATTGAACTCACACGTGGTTTGCTCTTTGAAATTAATGTTCCACAGTTTTTCTAAGGTGATGGCATCCTTACTGCATGTTGCTTGATAAACCAAATGCCTTCTTCTGTTTTGGAGGGGAAATCACCATTTTAACTATTGCTTCTTAATAATCATATCTTTTTTTTTCCTCCAGCAGTTTACGATTGTACTTATTTTGTCCACTTATTTGGAATTGGCCACAATAAACTTACTCCACATTCTGTTAAATGTATTTTTCTAAAGTACTCTTGATGTAGGATGATGGAAACTACCCTAGGATGCAATAAGAGAAATCAATTTACACATTAATTTCAGCAATCAACATGTAAAATCAAACATAACCATATAATAGATTCGAGAATTC
Organism: Magnolia changhungtana; assembly: GCA_030180095.1. Classification (NCBI taxonomy): domain Eukaryota; kingdom Viridiplantae; phylum Streptophyta; class Magnoliopsida; order Magnoliales; family Magnoliaceae; genus Magnolia; species Magnolia changhungtana. The sequence continues at coordinate 306,645 of JASAUF010000470.1, read as the reverse complement.
AGATTTATAACACAGGTTCTATGTTATCACATATGCGGTGCACGAAAATATAAAATAATTCAAGAGTGGCCCACTTGGAAGTAGGGATTTCCAATCTAGCGTGGGTAGTGCAACAAGCACATGAATAGACATATGCAAGCAAAATTCTGGTTTGGGGAAAGTTTCACCATTAGGGTTTTGTATTCATGGATGGACATTTAGAAATGGGGTTTTTAAGAATTCAAAGGATCTAAGGTTAAGGGAGTTTTGGAGGAAAATCAAAAAGGGAAAACCCCAAATGGGGGCCCCACACGTGGCTGCCCGTATGGACATACGTGCATGTGCACGTGCGAGTCCACATGTGTCTAGGTAAAGGAGAAGAAAAAGAGGAAGGATTGAGTGAGGTTTTGATGGGTTTAGAAGGTTGTAATGGAAGGGGAATGAGGAAGACGAGAAAAAAAATAACACCTTTTGAAAGAGAGAAAGATGATGGATGTACATTAGGGAATCCACCACCAAACAAGCTTCTACCCTTTCACAATTCAATTGGAATAGAGAATTTCGCACAAACTCTAAAACACAATGAGGAAAATCCCTTCACACAAGAAAGCTTCTATCTTTTTTCTTTCTTCTCAATAACACCACTAGGGTTTGACTTCCACACCCTCGTACTTTGAAAATTAAAAATTCAGGATAATTACAACTATGTCACTCACTTAAGTGAAATGACCCATCATCCAAAATAAGAAAACTAAAACACTAATTATCAATCTCAACCATCAATAAATTTTAAAAATAACCAAAAAAAAAAAAAAAAACACAACAACAACAATATAAAGGAAGCAGAATCAAAGTCCAAAGGGCTTAGATCTAGAACATCCAGTGGTCTGATGGCCTGATCGACAAGATCCAACGGTCAGATCGACACGAAATAAAAATCTCATTACTAAAATGGTCTCCTAAGCAGCCCACATGCATCATCTCAAAGTGAAGTATTCTTGATGCACGTCCAATGCATGTGGGATCTTCAAAATGGCCTGACAGGCCCTATCTGGAATTCATCTCTCATCCATAAAGAAAGTTGTGTTGATGTGGGTGGTCGTCTCCCTCTCTGGCACACCCAAGTAGGTCCTCTGATGTCCCCATCAATTCTCCCCGGTTGAGAAGAATTCGCCACTGGCGAAATAAAGCTATGATAACGCTCGAGGAGGTTAGGATCAATGCGCTGGAACTCTGCCTCTGTAATTCAAGTGTTGTCTAACTCCAACCTGTTCTTCCACTTCATGAGCTATTTCTGATATCCTCCATGGCAAGTAGAGACCACTTGGTGGTCCAGAACATCCTCGATCTCTTCTTTCCAACTAGGTAGTGATGGAAGAGAAGGCAGTGGCTGGGAAGTAAAGTCTATATGAAAGACAACCTAACTGAATGTGTACTATATGATGAACGCGGTGAAAAGAAAATAAGATTTGATAACGCTCAATGTGATGCGATATGATGCACATGTATGCTATGTATGATGATCCTTAGTACCTTAAACCCTATGGACAACCCTATAATGATTCTAATAAGGCTAAAACTGAAAATTCAACAACTAGGTGTCTTAAAGTCATTAAATCTGAAAATTCCAACAATATAAGACTTTGAAAATACCCCAGCAGAAAATTCAGCAAGCCAAATCAAAAAATTCAGCAAGCTATATGTGACCTATATGCTCTAATATGGGGTACAGGAATTTTGTCAAACACCTACCCTATGCTAAACCTAGGCTCTGATACCAAATTTGAAGCAAGATGATGGAAACTACCCTAAGATGCAAGATAAGAGATCAATTTACACATTAATTTTAGCAATCAACATGTGAAATCAAACATACCACATAATATATTCGAAAATTCAGATTTATAACTTGGAGGTCTTAGGTTATCGCATACGTGGTGCACGAAAATATAAAATAATTCAAGAGTGGCCCACTTAGAAGTAGGGACTTTCAATCTAGTGGTGGTACTGCAACGACTAGGTGAATAGACAATGATGCAAGCAAAATTCTGATTTGGGGGAAGTTTCACACAAAAATTCAGGTTTTTATTATAGTTTTGTATTCATGGATGAAGATTTAGAAATGGGGTTTTTAGGGATTCAAAGGATCTAGGGTTTAGGAGTATTGGAGGGAAATTAAAGAGAGCACCCTAAACAGGGGCCCACACGTGGCTGCCCGTATGGACACACAAGTGTGCGTGTGCACGTGCGAGTCCACACGTGTCTAGGTAAATGAAAAGAAAAAGAGGAAGGATTGAGTGAGGTTTTGATGGGTTTATAAGGTTGTAATGGAAGGAGAATGAGGAAGACGAGAAGAAGAAGATACCTTTTGAAAAAGAGAAAGGAAAAATGTACCTTGGGGAATCCACCACCAAACAAGCTTATACCCTTCCACAATTCAATTAGAATGGAGGATTTCTCACAAACCCTAAAACGCAAGGAAAATTCATTCACACAAGAGAACTTCTCACTTTTTTTTTTCTTTTTCTTTTTTTTTTTTGTTTTATAATAACACCATTAGGGTTGGACCTCCCCACCCCCCGGTGCTTTTATAATTAAAAATCTAGGATAATTACAATTATGCCACTCACTTAAGTGAAATGACCCATCATCCAAAATAAGAAAACTAAAACAGTAATTATCAATCTTAACCATCAAATAAATACAAAAAATAAGGAAAAAAAACATAAAGGAAGCAAGATCAGAGTCCAAGGGGCTCAGAATTGGAAAATTCGGTGGCCCGAAGGCCTGATCGACAAGATCCAACGGTCGGATCGACACGAAATAAAAATCTCATGACTAAAATGGTCTCCTAAGCAGCCCACATGCATTATCATAAAGTGGGGTCTTCCTGATGCATGTTTAATGCATGTGGGGTCTTCAAAATGCCCCGACAGGCCCCATCTGGAACATGTCTCCCATCCACAAAAAATTGCGCTAATGTGGGTGGTCGTCACTGTCTCTGGTACACTTGAGTAGGTCTTTTGATGCCCCTATTGAGCTCGTCCTTAGAATGGTTATGGATACTATTGTCCTTCACTTAAAAGTCATTTTGTGACAGCTGATGTAACATTCTTTGATAATGTCCTACTTTATGCTAAAATTGAGCATGCTGAAAAAGTCGCTCCCATAGAAGTTTTATTACCAACTGTGTTCTCGATAGATCTTGTTACTGAGACGTCACCACCTCAGAGAGATTTCATAAAGACGTTATTACAAAAGAACCAACTATTGTAGATTCTTTCCTCTCATAATACACTTCCATCCTCTGCTCCTATTAAGGTTCCAGCGTCTCCTGTTTCTACCGAGATTGCCAATGATCTCTCTTTTCTATTCGTAATGGTAAATGCTCTTATATATGTCACATTCTATTTCAAATTTTATTTCCTTTAATCACTTATCCACTAATCATCAGAAATTTGTCCTTGTTTTATCTTCTATCTATATTCCTAAGTCAGTTTAGGATGCATTATTGGATAAAAACTAAAAACGAGCTATGGATATGAGATGAATGCCATATATTCCAATGATACATGGGAGTTAACTGATCTTCCATCCGATAGGATACCAATTAAGTGTAGGCGGGTTTATATAATTACATTCTTGCCAAATGGTTGCATTGAGTGTTACAAATCCAGGTTAGTGACCAAGGGATACACCTAGGTTATGGAGTAAATTATACAAATACCTTTTCCTTGGTTAAACTTATTTTAATTCCAATTGTTATTTCTCTAGTTGCAAATCGTGATTGGTCTCTCTTTCAGCTTGATCTAAAGAATGCTTTCCTACATGGGGATTTGTAAGAAGAGGTGTATATATAGCAACTTCCTAGGTATTTTAATATGCAGATTAAACAAATATGTGTTAAAACAACCATCCAAAGGTTGATTTGAGAAATTCAGCAATATGGTAATATCATATGGTTTGAAGAGAAGGAGCTCACCCAGTTTTCTCTTGGCATACCACATCGAGTCATATTATGCCTGTTGTATATGTGGATGATATTGCAATTAGAGGTGATAATTTGGTGGGTATTGACAATCTGAAGTCATATCTTAATTCCCAGTTTCAAATTAAAGAACTTGGTTTGACAATCTGAAGTCATATCTAAATTCCCAGTTTCAGATTAAAGAACTTGGCTTTCTCCGCTATTTTTTTAGACATAGAAGTAGCGAAATCTAATGTTGCAATAAATTTGCACAAGAGAAAATAAGTTTGTAATTTGTTAAAAGAGAGTTATGTTTTGTGCCAAACCTGCAGATGCACTTTATGGATTCTCAGCTCTCCTGAAGAAGTTATTGGAAGACCCTTTTGTGTATAAAAGACTCGTTGAAAAACTCATTTACTTAACCAATAATCAGTAAGTGTGGTTAATCAGTTTATGCAAAATCCAGAGTGCTATATTTAGCTGTAGTTATGAAAAATTCTTAGACACTTGAAGTGTGCACCTGGCAGAGGTATCTTATACAGATCTCATGGTCATCTTTAAATAGCAAAGTATGCTGATGTAGATTATGCAAGATCAAAATTTGATAGGTCTACTATAGGTTACTGTAACTTTCTTAGTGGTAATGTGGTTAATTGGAAAAGCAAGAAGCAAAATGCTGTTGCCAAGTATGGTGTTAAAGCATAAATAGATCTATGGCACATACAACTTGTGAACTCGTCTGGTTGAAAGCATTATTGGAAGATTTAGGATTTGCAACTCAAGTTATGATGCTTTTATACTATGATAATCAAGATGCTATGAATATAACCAACAATTCAATGTTTCATTAAAAAACAAAACATATACAAGTCAACTGCCACTTCATTCACGAAAAAGTTTCTCGAGAAGAAATTTTTGCTCCATATATCTCTTCTTATAATCAGGTTGCATATCCATTATTAAGGGTCTCAGGAAGTCTCAATTTGAAACACTTATTTCTAAGTTAGACATGTACGATATCTATGCTCAAGCATGCAAGGGGGAGTATTAAATGGACCATTGTGGTCCCACTCAATGGACGAGCTTGGTCCCATGTGTGATCTCTTGTAATTGTTGGGCCAAAGTATGTTTTGGGGAAGAGTTTAGGCCCATGGGTGTTGCTTATGTATGTTTAACTTAACAGGGGGCAGTTTATAAACAATAAATAATGAAAGCCCTAATAACATAAGAGGTGTAGACAGGAGAGGCATGTAGAGCCTTTCTCCATCCCTTTTCTTCTCTCCTCCTCTTCTTTGATGCAGGCAAATATGTGACCACGACCCATGGGCCAAGCTCAGGTCCAAGCCCATTAAGCCCAAGCCCAACTATCGACCCATCAATGAGGCCCAAGCCTCCTATTTAAGTAGCTAGCTTATTTAGGTAATTAGCTAGAAAAATCAATCAACTAACTGAGAATAATCCATTAGTCAAACATTTTTAATGCATTCTTATCTCTTTTTATATCTTTTTTTATATTTGTAATAAGTTATAGGTTGTCAATGACATTATCTGTTTTCCTTATATGTACATTTCAAAAGCTTATATAACGGGCTGGGATGAGTAGTATCAAGGCACCTTTGAATTGAATGAAAAATTCTAGATTGTTTCTTTTTACTGTGTGTGCTTCTCGTACTTAGTCTGGAGGTGCCTACGCTTGGATGGATCCTCCCCATCGACCGGTGGGATTAGAGCAGGTCCTTATGGCTAGATTGAAGTCCTAGATCAACAACAATCTCGATATTATTGTTTCCAAGTTCTTTAATCATAAAATTCTGCCACATTTTCTTTATTCTCTTCATTGCATCCATCCCTCCTACCCAGTGTTCGAAATATTGATACTATCGGCCGATATTATCGTTATCGCATTCCAGCGATATGAAATCCTTCGAAAGAGACCCAAAAAGTTTTATATATATATATATATACCAAATATTACTCGGGATAGCATCATCATCCTATTTTGGAGAGAAATCTGGAGAATTCCACACCGATACGTGAGATTTGGGAGAAATTTTAGGTTCCGGCCTTCCGGAACCCTCTCTGCTTAAAAAAAGGTCGTTCGAGCCCTTTTTATCGAGATGAGTACCGCACACCACCGAGCTGACTAGTGTGTTGACGTCACCAAGTTCTGTGGGTCCCATCATGAGGTATGTGTTATATCCAGACCGTTCGTCCATTTGGTAAGCTCTTCGTAAGGCAGATTAAAAGATCAAGTGGACCACACTGAAAACAGAAGTGGTAGATTGAACGTCTACCATTGAAACCCTTTTGGGGGTCACAGAAGTTTTGGATCAATATTATATTTATTTTTCCTCTTCATCCAGGTCTATGTGACCTAATTAACAGATTGGATGGAAAATAAATGTTATGGTGGGCCCTACGAATGTTTTAACGGTGAGAATCAGTCCCCCACTGCTATTTGTGGTGTGGTCCACTTGAGCTTTGGATATGACTCATTTTTGGGTTCATGATCTAAAATGATCTCTCCAAATGCATGAACTATGTAGATATAATAAATATATTATTGTGGGGCCATGTAACTTTGAAACGTTCGTACAACTTGAGCTCAAGGAGCGTCAGCGCCAGACACAGATTTCCTGCCAAAGCCTTCCGTGCATTCGAAACCTTAGCGGGGCCCACTATGATGTTTGTGAGGAATCCACTCCGTCCATCCATTTTGTGAGATCATTTTAGGACATGGGGTAAAAAATGAGCAAGATCTAATACTCGAGTGCACCAAAAACGTGAGGATTGAACATCCGCACTTGAAATATTCGTGGGGCCACATAAGTTTTGAATCAAACTAATATTTGTATTTTCAATTCATACGAGTAGGAATGACATTATAAATGGCACGGATGGCATGTTAACATCACTGTCGACCCCAAGGGAGGTTTCAACGGTAGGAATTTTCCTACACACCTTTTCCTAGTGCGGACCACTTTAGTCTTTGATCCTGCTCATTTTTTCTCTCAAGTTCTAAAATGATCTCAAAAAACGAATGGACGGGGTGGATTTCTTACAAACATCACAATGGGCCCCACCTAGGTTTCTTGCTAAGGAACTTAGCGGAAATCCGTGTCCGTCAGCGCACCAGTGTGGTGGGAAGCGGATCACGTAATGAGTAGTGTATTTGTAAACTTTGTGGGCCCTCTATAATTCATGTATTTTATCCACTCCGTCCATCCATTTTACCAGATAATTTTATGGTTTTAGCCTAAAAAATGAAGCATATCCAAAGCTCAACTGGACCACACCATAGAAAACGGTGTAAATTGAACGTCTACTGTTAAAAAATCCTTGAGGGCCAAAGAAGTTTTGAATCAAGATGATCCTCGTTCTTTTCTTTCATCCATGTCTTTGTGATCTTATGAACAGGTTAGATGAAAAATAAACATCGTTGTAGGCCCTAGGAAGGTTTCAACGATGGAAATCATTATTCCTACTATTTCGTGAGGTCCATTTGAGCTTTGGATATGTTTCAAATTTGTGTTCAACCCCTAAAATGAGCTGGAAAAAAACAGATGGACCACGTGGATAAACCATGTACATTCATGATGGGCCCAACAGAGTTTATTCAGTACTATAAGAGCGTATTTAAGTGCGGTGCAGGGAGCTGATTAGGTGAGACCCCGGCCTCACCCAAGACCGTACAGCCTCTATTGTGGGACCCAACTTGACATGTGTATTATGTATCCACTCCGTCCATCCATTTTTTTAGATCGTTTTACAGCATGAGCCCAATAATTAAGAAGATCCATTTATCAGGTGGACTATACTCAAGGAAACGGTGGTGGTTGAACAAGGTACCATTAAAAACTTCTTAGGGTACACCTTAATTTTCCCTATATTTTATTAGGCATCCAATATGCTGATAACTTCACATACGTTTGAATGAAGAGAAAAAACTATTATTAGCTTGATCCAAAACTTTTGTGGCCCACTAATGGTCAATCACCATTGTTTCCTATGGTATGGTCTACTTGATTATTAGATCTGCTTTATTTTTTGGATAATGTCTTAAAATGATATGGAAAAACGGATGGACGGGGTGGATACTGAATATAGTTGTCTTAGTTCAATCAGACAACGCATAGCTTAAGACCCTATACAAAGGAAACCTATTATGTGCACTTCTTTTTTGAAACTTTATGATTGAAAAGTGTGTATTAAGGTCTTTTTTAATAATCCCAGAAGTTTCATTGAAAAATTCAACCATTTTCCCAATGTCCCCATGTTTCCCAAAAAGTGCGATAAATTACGCGATACAAACGATATATCTCGTGCGATAACTGATACATATCTGTATCCCAAGGGTGTGATACATTGCGTGATACCGATATTTCGAACACTGATTATAACCATTAACATCCCTAATCCAGCCTATTTCAATCCATTAGAGTCTAAAATCCCAGCTCATTAGCAATCTTCTATTCAAAACCAAAAACCACCATATATTATGTCCATTACTTTCTAACGTCACGATGTCTACCCTTAGTGGTAACGTCTATCAAATGAGGCCTACCAATCAACAGTGAGACAATTGCATCACCGAGCTATTCGCAAGGGTAGCCAACTTAGAAATTGCTATTGACCATCTATGTGAACAACAACATGGTGAGCAACTTGATCCTATTGGAGATCATGATGGTGATCCAAATCTACAACAAGGGTTCCAACCAAAACCTTCGATGAATCAAGATGGCATGGGTTCTCGGGAATCTATTTACAACTTCATGCAACGGCTCTTTACAGAGAGAGCCCATGACACCGAGATAGAGACGCTCACGAAATATGATATTACCAAGAAAGTATGGGCTGAAGTTCCGGACTTCATGGGTCGTCTTAATGCAAAGGCTTTTGTCAATTGGATTACAACGCTGGAAGATTATTTTGCATATTATGACATAAATGATGTCTAGTGAGTAACCTTTGCCAATGTTAAGTTGAAGGGCCTAGCAACACCCTAGTGGCAAAGTATTGACAACAACAATCTCATCATGGGTTGTCCTACCATCGCAAAGTGAGCTGACAAGAGGGAGAAGCTAGAAAGTACGTATTTGCCATAAGATTACATGGATAATCTTCTCCATGAGCTCCATGCATTCAAACAGGGAACTTTATCAATGGAAGACTACACCGAAAAGTTCAATGAGCTTTTTGTACATTGTAAGCGTGCAAAGACAGACCACATAATAACTAACCATTATTGGGCAGGGTTATACCAAGAGATCCTGATGGGGACATCAGAGGACCTACTCGAGTGTACCAGAGACGGAAATGACCACCCACATCAGTGCAGCTTTCTTTGTGGATGGAAGATGAGTTCCAAATGGGGTCCACCGGGCCATTTTGAAGACCACACATGCATTAGACGTGATTCAGGAAGACTCAACTTTGGGATGATGCATGTGGCCTGCTTAAGAGACTATTTTAGTTATAGGATTTCTATTTTGTGTTGATCCAACCGTTGGATCTTATCGATCAGGCAATCAGGCCACCAGATCTTCCTAATCTGGACCTCTTGGACTTTGATCTTCCTTTCTTTATGTTTTTTTTTAAGGATTTATTTGATGGTTGAGATTGATAATAAATGTTTTAGTTTTCTTATTTTGGGTGACGTGCACTTCACTTAAGTGAGTGGCATAGTTGTGATTATGCTGAATTTTTAATTCCGAATTTTTAATTATAAAACCACAAGAGGGGTAGAGTTCCAACCCTAGTGGTGTTATTAAGAAGAAAGAAAAAAGAGAAGCTCTCTTGTGTGAAGGAATTTTCCTCATTATATTTTAGGGTTTGTAAGAAACCTTCCCTTCCAATTGAATTATGGAAGGGTAGAAGCTTGTTTGGTGGTGGATTTCAAAGTACATCCTTCCACTTCCTCTTCTTTGAAAGGTATTCTTCTTCTTGCATTATTCATCTCTTCTTCGAAAGGTGTTCTTATTTTTCTCTCGCCTTCTTCTTTTTCCTTCCATTACAACCTTCTAAACCCTAGATCCTTTGAATCACTAAAAACTTCATTCCTAAATTTCCATCCACGAATCCAAAACTCTAATCAAAATCTGAATTTTTTTTGTTTTTATTTTTGGAAACATTCCCCAAACCAGAATTTTGCTTGCATCATTATCTATCTACGTAGTTACTGCACTACCCACGCTAGATTGGAAGTCCCTACTTCCAAGTGGGCCACTCCTGAACTATTTTATATTTTCATGCACCGCAAACATGAAAACTTAGGATCTTCGTGTTATTAATCTGAATTTCGGAATTTATTATGAGGATATGATTGATTTTACATGTTGCTTGCCGAAATTAATGTATAATTGATCTCCCATCTTGCATCCTAAGATAATTTCCATCATCCTGGAACAAATTTGGTATCAGAGCCTAGGTTTAGCATAGGGTAGGTGTTTGACAAAATTCTTCGTGCCAGTGTTCCTCTTCCCCCCTTGACGGTGGTAAGGAAGTAGCGTATGAGTAGGGCCTTTATCCTTAGCTTCAACCGTAGGTTCAATAGGAGAGTCCTCTAGTTATTATCCAGGTTTTACACAAGGTTGTTCCATCTCAATGTGCTCATCGTAATACTCATGGCCGTCTAGGTTATAAGAGTATTTGGTATCATTTAAAATCGGCATATATGAGGATGATATTTGGTATTGTTGAGAAAAGTCTTAAATCTGAAGGTTTTGAGGTCGTTCGACCGGTCGTGGGAAGCCTCGACTGGTCGTGGGAGACGCTCGACCGGTCGTAGGTTCGAGCCCTGGCACGACTCAAAGTCCAGCAAGTTTTTGCTATTTTTTACTGTAGCTACGACTGGTCGAAAGGATTGCTCGACTAGTCGAAGGGGTCCTACGACTAGTCGAAGACTCGGCTAGACTAGTCGTAGGTTACGCAGTTTGTTCCGCGATTTTGCGCGAAACTGCGGATTTGTGTCCTTTCGCAACTGGGATGCGGAAGGGAAGTTCCCTAAACTATAAATAGGTATTCCTAGGGTTTTTCTAGGCAATGGTAATGTATGAGAGGCTTTCTAAAGTAGTTCCAAGGGGTTCCTAAAAGGGTTTAGGGTTATCAAAGGGTGTAGCAAGGGTGAGATTCGAGGTTGTTCGAATCGGGTAAGTCCTTTATCTTTGTAATTGATGCTTTCATAGTGGTGATCTGTCGCTTTGTGCCGTGGTTTTTTTCCCGCAAGGGTTTTCCACGTTAAATCTGTGTGTTCTCTTGTGTGCTTGGTGCCATTGGATTGCTATCCTAGATCTAGATCTGTGTGATTCCGCAGGCCAAAAACCCCAACAAGTGGTATCAGAGCAATCGGTTGGGGCACAGATCTGAATCTGAGGGATTAGTAATAATGGCAAGCGCTAGGTATGATATTGAGAAGTACTCAGGGAAAAATAATTTTGATTTATGGAAGATCAAGATGATGAGTTCCTTAATCAAGCAAGGCGAAGATGGTGCTCTTGAGGAGCGAAAGTCTACTATGACTGACGGTGATTGGAATACTCTGGATAAGAAGGCATTATCATCGATCCGTTTATGTCTCACGAATGAGGTTCTCTACAACGTCATGAGGGAGAAAACTGGGGCTAAGTTATGGGCGAAGTTAGAGGATGTTTATGCGAAGAAATCCTCTGAAAATCGCCTGCACTTGAAGCGGCAGTGGTATAATTCAAGATGGCAGAGGGTGGAGATCTGGAGGCTCACATCAGCAACTTTAATAAATTAGTTTGCAAATTGTGGATATGGAAGAAGTGATGAAAGATGAAGAACAGGCATGTATGTTGCTGAATTCTCTGCCGGCGTCTTTTGAGGCATTCAAGGACACTGTGCAGCACGAACAAAACCCTGAGTGTCGATACAGTTATCTCAACTCTTCAAGGGAAGGCTATGAGACAACTAAACAGCGACATGGGGACGTCTTCTGATGCACTGTTTACAGTGGGTAGGAATTCTGAACAAGGTACAGGTTCTTCTGGTTCTAGATCCAAATCCAGGGGCAAGGGCAAAGGAAAGGTAAAGTGCTGGAATTGTGGGAAGGAAGGACATGTGAAGAGGGATTGTGAAAATCCTAAATCGAAGAGGGAAGATTCTGAGGCTTCATGCAGGGAGGCCAACGCTGCCACGTCAGATGGATGTGATGGTGATGTTTTATCTGTGTCTACACTCAGACGGTCATACAATGATCGTAAGGATGAGTGGATGCTAGACACAGGGGCATCTTTTCACATGACTCCTCATCGGAGTTGGTTCACCAACTACAGGGAGTGCGATGGTGGACAAGCGTTTATGGGCAATGGCTTTGCCTGTAATGTTGTGGCTGTTGGTACGGTGCGCATCAGGATGTTTGATGGGGTGGAGCGTACCTTGACTGATGTCGCACACGTTCCTCGATTTGAAGCAGAATCTGATTTCTCTTGGTGTACTTGAGGTAAAAGGATGCAAGTACACAGGTATTGATGGTGCTCTTAAAGTATCTAAGGGGGCACGGGTAATCATGAAAGCGCAAAGACTCGGTAACTTGTATAGGTTGATCGGGAGCACTTCAAACGGTGGAACTACAGTAGATGTAGTGGATTCCACTTCTGCATGTGTGTGGCATGATGGGCATGGCCACATGAGCGGGCAGGGCAGGAAGGCTGAGACGTGCGGATAGGGATATAGAGCAGGTGGAGCAGCCACCTGTGAGAAAAATCACACGACATGATCGCAGGATATCGGCGAGCTACATGGACGACTCCAATATCGCAGGAGATTCATCTTCTATTCAGATGGCTCTAGGTGAGCCTGGTGCTGAAAAGTGGAAGGTGACTATGGGTGATGTGATAGATTCATTGTACCAGATCGACATATGGGAGCTGGTGGAGCTTCCAGTGGGCCAGTGAGCGGTTGGATGTAGGTGGATCTTCAGGAGGATACAGCATAGATACAGGGCGAGGTTGGTAGCGAAGGGTTATGCTCAGAGAGAAGGGATCGGGTTCTCAGAGATATTCACGCCGACGGTATAGCAGGTGTCTATTAGATTCGTGATTAGCGCTGGTTGGCCAATGTGATCTTGAGCTGGAAGGATGGATGTGGAGTCTGCACTTCTGTAAGGGAAAGTGAAGAGCAGATCTACATGAAGCAACCAGAGCGGTTCGAAGTTAAAGGGGCTGAGAAAAGACTTTGCAGGAGGTCGTGGTTTGACCTGTCGCCTAGGCAGTGGTTTGATTCCTTCATGGTGGGACATTTAGGATGAAGGATCGGGGGGTTGCAAAGATGGTTCTCGGCATTGAGACTGAAAGAGTAGGCTTTGGTAATCATAGGAGGAATACCTTGTGTGTAGGTATTGATCCAGGATGTGATGGGCCAGGTAAAGCCGGAGAGCGTTCCCTATGCGTCTCTCCTCAAGTTTTCCTCAGGACATGTCCCAAAACAAATGAGGAAAAGCAGGATATCTCATGAGCCTTATTCGAATGCGATGGGCAATGTATGCCATGGTCTGGTTTAGACCGGTTATTTCACAGGCTATCAGTGTTGTGAGCAAGTACCCCGGCAAGTAATATTGGGTAGCGGTGAGATGGTAAGAAGACTACGTCATTCTTTTGTGAAGACATGAGCAAAGGTGGTTGGGCATGTGGATTTAGATCCGGCAGAAATGATCAACAAGAAATTCCTGTAGAGAAGTTCAAGTTCTATGAAACTTCTCTGGGCTCGACGATGGCGGAAAAGAAGGACAGAGTGTGATCTTGAGCTATGATGTGAAGCAGAGATGAGAAGAGGTCAAGGAGCTACACGGTTGAAGATTGAAGACTTGGTGGAGATTGTTGAGAAAAGTCTTAAATCTAAAGGTTTTGAGGTCGTTCGACCGGTCGTGGGAAGCCTCGACTGGTCGTGGGAGACGCTCGACCGGTCGTAGGTTCAAGCCCTGGCAAGACTCAAAGTCCAGCGAGTTTTTGCTGTTTTTTACTGTAGCTATGACTGGTCGAAGGGATTGCTCGACTAGTCGAAGGGGTCCTACAACTAGTCGTAGGTTACGCAGTTTGTTCCACGATTTTGCGCGAAATTGCGGATTTGTGTCCTTTCGCAACTGGGATGCGGAAGGGAAGTTTCCTAAACTATAAATAGGTGTTCCTAGGGTTTTTCTAGGCAATGGTAATGTATGAGAGGCTTTCTAAAGTAGTTCCAAGGGGTTCCTAAAAGGGTTTAGGGTTATCAAAGAGTGTAGCAAGGGTGAGATTCGAGGTTGTTCGAATCGGGTAAGTCCTTTCTCTTTGTAATTGATGCTTTCATAGTGGTAATCTGTCGCTTTGTGCCGTGGTTTTTTTCAAGGGTTTTCCACGTTAAATCTGTGTGTTCTCTTGTGTGCTTGGTGTCACTGGATTGCTATCCTAGATCTAGATCTGTGTGATTCCGCAGGCCAAAAACCCCAACAGGTATGACATAATTCTAATGGATGTCATCCACATTCTTCTCAGTCGAACTTAGCTCTTTGACCAAAAGGTACAAAGTGACAGTGAAGCTAATACACATACTTTTCTATGGCACAAGGTATTCCATATTGGTAATGGTGGCTGTAACAATCACGACTATTGCCGATATGGGTACCGGTCATAACGGCTGATATAGGGGTGTAATGACTGCTACAACCCCTGTAACAGTTTTAAAAAAATTGCCCGAAAAATTTTGAAATAATATCTAGAAAATCTATATTCATTTTTATGTTTGAACATGTTTGTGGTCACATAATGGTCCACCCTTTGGTGAGAGTATTGTATTGGGTTCTTTAGTGAATTTATAAACATGGTTATTGTGTCTCTAATGTTTACACATCACAATCAAGCATTAGAATTAGAAATCGGATAAAAATGCATATATACCACTTTTTCAATTTTTTTAAAATGGCTCTCAGAGCTTCTATTTGCCTAAATCACTTCAATCTACTATTTTAATCCTAAAGACTACGGTACGAGTGTTTGAAATCTATTGTAGAATGATGTAGGAAAGCTTTTGGAACGAGAAAAGTAGAAAAATGGGGGGGGGGGAGGGGAATGGATTTACATTGAAAAAAGAATTGGTTGGTTTTCAACCGTATGTAACGGCCGATATGGCCCGAAAAAACCAATTGCCCCGTTTCACCCTGGTATCGTGTAACGGTCACAGTCGCTACCTATACTTATCGGCCTTTATGACCGTATCATAATGGATATGGGGCACCTTGCTATGGCAAGGTCATTGTATCCTTCTTCACTAGTTGGAGCCTACATCACCTCCTTCATCTACGGCCTCATTGTCGACATCGGCTGCTCTTTCAAACTCTTGTATTCTCACCATGCGAAAGTTCGAAAAAGAGAGCAAGGAGAAATGAGTAATGTTCGATCTAGTCACAAAACATGCGCAGGAGCTTGTTATTGACCAGGATGACCTATTCCTAATGAAGTTAAATATACATTGTATGACTTCCAAGATTTGGTCCCCGATGATCTGCTTGAGGAGTTGCCTCTATTGTGGGATATTCAACACGTTATAAATTTGGTTTCCTGAGCAATCTTACCCAACTTACCAACATACTGGATAAGTCCCGCTAAGCACGTCGAGTTGAAGCGTCAAGTTGATGAGTTGCTTAAAAAGGTCTACATCCGAGAGATACTAAGCCCACATGCAGTGCCAGCCCTCCTTACTCCTAAGAAGGATGGAAGTTGGTGCATGTGTGTAGATCAAGGTATTCCATATCAGTAACGGTGGCCATAACAATCACGACCGCTACCAATATGGGTATCAGTCATAACGGCCGATATGGGGGTGTAATGACCGCTATGACCCCCGTAACAGTTCAAAAAAATTTTGCTCAAAAAATTCTGAAATAATATCTAGAAAATCTAGAATAATGTCAATATTCCAAATCTATATTCATTTTTATGTTTGAACATGTTTATGATAGCGTAACGGTCTACCTTTTGGTGAAAGTGTTGTATTGGGTTGTTTAGCGAATTTATGAACATGGTTATGTCTCTAATATTTACACATCACAATCAAGCATTAGAATTAGAAATCGGATAAAAATGCATATATACCACTTTTTTCATTTTTTTTGAAAAATGGCTCTTGAGCTTCTATTCGCCTAAATCGCTTCAATCTACTATTTTAATCTTAAAGACTATAGTACGAGTGTTTGAAATCTATTGTAGAATAATGTAGGAAAGTCCTTGAAATGAGAAAAGTAGAAAAATTGGGGGAAATGGATTTACATAGAAAAAAGAATTAGTATTTTTTCAACCATTTCGAGGGTAACGGTCGTTTCACCCCTATATCGCATAACAGTCACAGTCATTACCTCTACGTATCAGCCTTTATAGCCATATTGTAATGGATAAAGGGCACCTTGATAAACGAGCTATTAATAAAATCACAGTTAAGTACCGTTTTTCCATTCCCCAGCTAGATGATATGCTGGCTTTGATGCCGAGTGCTAGCATCTTCTCCAGGATTGATCTTTGCAGTGGATACCACCAGATTCGCATCTGACCTGGTGACGAATGGAAGATGGTATTTAAGATGAAGGACAACCTCTACAAGTGACTAGTTATGCCATTCAATCTCACAAATGCACCTAGGACTTTCATGCGCATTATGACAATTGATGCACAGTTTGTCGTTGTCAATTTTGACGACATTCGTATCTATTGTAAGTCAAGAAAGGAGCACTTCAATCACCTAAGTCTTATCTTCAGAGTTCTTCGTCGTGAGCGCTTTTACATCAATGTTAAAAAGTGTACCTTCATGAGTACATTTGTGGTCTTCTTAGAGTACATTGTTTTGTCACAAGGTGTAGAGGTGGACCACGCCAAGGTGAAAGCTGTCAGATTTGTTCAATGACCCTTAATTGAGTGGTCCTTTTCTTATATAGAAATCATTTTCCCTAATTACAATATATCCCTTAATTACAGTATCCCCTAATTACAACAGCATCTATATCCCCTAATTACAGCAGCATCTATATCCCCTAATTACAGCAGCATCTATATCCCCTAATTCAGGAAAGATATTTACAGATCTGTTTCCTACATAACTATACAACAATATATGGTAGGTTTGTTGTCTATCCTACTAACATCCCCCCTCAAATTGATGTTGGTCGATCAAGAAGCATCAATTTGCCACAAGAAATTGATGATGTAGTCGTGTCATAGCTTTGGTGAAGATGTCCGCTATCTGAAGGTCGCTTGAGACATGTGGAAGAGAGAACCCGAGTATCAACAGCTTCCTGAATAAAATGGCAGTCCACCTTGATATGTTTGGTACGCTCGTGATAGACGGGATTGATAGCGATCTGAATAGCACTCGTATTATCAGCATGAAGAGTGGGAGTAGACCGAGGAAAACCTATTTCAGCAATTAAGCCACGGAGCCACATAATCTCCGAGCAGGCTGCCGACATGGCACGGTACTCGAACTCGGTCGAAGATTTGGAAACACGATCATGTTTCTTACTCTTCCAAGAGATAAATGCATCACCAAGAAACATACACCACCTAGTGACAGACCGGCGGGTATCAGGACATCCTGCCCAGCCAGCATCACTAAAAGCCACAAGGCGAAGAGGAATACCAGTAGAGAAGAACAAGCCACGGTGAGAGGAACCCCAGAGATATCGAATAATTTGGCGGACAGCGATAAGATGAAGGTGGCGAGGAGACTACATAAATTGACTAACTTGCTAGACAGCAAAGGAGATGTCAGACCGTGTAATAGTGAGATAATTGAGACTACCAACTAACTATCGAAACACCATGGGATCAGGAAGGAGATCCCCCTCCTCACATCGATACTTGACATTCACTTCCAAAGGGGTATCCACTGAAGAGAAGTCCTGTAAACCAGACAAGGAAACCAAGTCCTCCATGTATTTATGTTGATGCAGGAAAACCCCAGAGGAATCGGACTGAACTTCCAAACCGAAGAAATACAGGAGAGGACCAAGATCTTTCATATGGAATGAATCATGAAGATGATGCTTGAGTTGATCATGAGGTCAGTATCAGTCCCAGTGATGACAATGTCATCGACATAAACCGAAAGAAGAACGATACCAATAGAAGTCATACAAAGAAACAATGAAGAATCATACTAGCTTTGGATGAAAGAAAATCGAAGTAAGGTAGCCTGGAACTTTTCAAACCAAGCCCGGGGAGCCTGTTTCAAACCATACAAAGAGCGCTTCAGCTTACACACATTCGACGTCGATGACGAGCAGAGGCCAGGAGGAGGTGTCATGTAAACATCTTCCTATAAATCACCGTGAAGAAAAGCGTTCTTCACATCCATCTAGCAAAGGGACCATCCCTGAGAGGCTGCAATGGCAATAATAGTACACACAGTGGTCATTTTAGCGACAGGAGCAAAGGTCTCCTCATAGTCAACCCCATACTCCTGGCAGTTACCAAGGGCAACCAAACGAGCCTTATAACGGTCCACAAACCCATCAAGCCGAAGTTTTATAGAAAAAACCCACTTACACCCAATTAGCTTGACATGAGAAGGACAAGGGACCATGTCCCAAGTCTGATTTTCATGAAGAGGTAGAAGTTCATCCTACATAGCCTTTCTCCAACACTCATGTTTATCAGCTTGTGAGTAGGAATTAGGAATCGACACAGTTGATAAGGTAGCCATGAAGGAGGTATGAGGGAAACCATACCTATTCGGTTGATGAGAAGTACGGCCAGATCGTCGAGGAGGATGCAAAACGGGATCAGGTGGCAGATCAGACTCATGAAGGGGTAGAGTTGGTCGACGGCGTTCATACACAAAACCAAGCTTAAAGCGTTCAGGAGGGCACATTAAATCATCAAAGTGAGGAAGAACAGAAACCGCAAGAGATGATGTAATAAAACTAGGAAAGAAATATTGATGCTCAAAGAAAACGACATTACGAGATACATGAAATTTATTGGAAGAAGCATCATAACACACAAATCCTTTTTGAGATAAGTTATATCCCAAAAAGACACATTTCACAGATTGCGCAGAGAGTTTGTGACGTTGATGCGGAGGTAAATGCACAAAACAAATAGCCAAAAGTGTGCAAGTCAAGAAAGCTAGGGGGCTATTTGTGCAGATGATAGTATGGAGAGTCGAAATTTAGCATTTTAGAAGGCAACCTATTAATCAAATATACTATTGTAGCTAAAGCTTCAACCCAAAATTTAGGAGGAACGGAAGATGCAAGTAACAAGGTCCTAGCAACATCTAACAAATGTCGATTTTTGCGCTCAGCCACGCCATTCTGTTGAGGCGTATAAGGACACGAGCGGTGAGAAAAAATTCCTTTGTGACGAAGAAACTCAAGAAATTCATGAGACATATATTCCCCACCAGAATTAGTTCGTAAAGTCTTAATGCTAGTGGTAAATTGATTCTCAACATATGCTAGAAATGATTTGAAAACAGCAAAAACTTCAGACTTATAGCGCAGAAAATATACCCAAGTATGCCGACTATGGTCATCTATGAATGTCACAAAATATTTATAATGAGCATGAGAAATGATAGGAGTAATGCCCCATACATCACTATGAACAAGGTCAAAGTAGTTCTTTGCCCTACTCCCGGAAGAAGGGAAGGGAAGAATCTTACTTCTTCCGATTTTACACGTAGAACAATCAAAAGACAAAGCATAAGGCAAAGAAGAATATTTTTTTCCCAACGAACCAGAATTCAGCAAATGAGATAAAACAATATTGTTTGGATGGCCTAAACGTTTGTGCCATACTTCACGATTATTGGAGACAGTAGTACAAGCCAAAGAAATGATACTAGGAATAGAAAAGTATAATGGAAACAGTCTCCCAACTTTAGGCCCCTTCGCTATTGTCCTCCCCGACACCGGATCCTGCACATGACAACCATCACGAGAAAACTGAACATTATAATTATCATCTACTAATTGTCCAACCGAGAGCAGACTCGTAGAAAGCCCAGGTGATACAAAAATATTAGTAAGTGATGGTGCGATATCACCAACCCCATTTATCGGTAAAAAATGGCCATTAGCAACTTGAATATTAGAAAAACCAGTATACTTACAAATATTGCTAAGCATATCAGGAGAATTAGTCATGTGATTGGATGCAGCGGAGTCAACAAGCCAAGATTGAGAGGGTATAGTACGTATAGTACCCTTACCTTGCAGCCCTAAAGCAGAAAATGCCGATACAATCATTTGCTGCACCATTTCTAGTGTAAGGGCAGGTGTAGCAGCAGTGGAAGATGACACTGGAGCGAGATTTTGAGTGTTGGTTACCCCATCCGAAGTGTGGCTAGTAGTAGTAGCATGATAAGCATTCATGGGTCGGTTTTAAGGACGTGTTGGACATTCTTTGATGATGTGCTCCTTCTGTTTACAGTAGCTGCAGAACTTTTTAGCATAATGGGCAGCAATATGCACATAATATTTGCAACTGTAGCACTGAATTGTATGCATGTCTCGAACCCTCCCTTGCCTTGAGCAGCGTATGCAACAACATTCTCTTGCGGAAGCAAAGATTGAGTAAGAAGACATTCCTCTGGAAGAAGTGCTCCAAAACACACGTCAAGAGATGGTGAAGGATCCCTGTGCATCAAGTTGGAGCGAATAGACTCGAATTCCGGCCTTAGTTTCATTAAAAACTGGTCTCTTTTGCTAACTTCATGGACTGCTTGAACAGTAGAGAGGGACTCGGCTGACAAGTCGGCATACACGATGTCAGAAAACTCAGCCCAAAGATTCTGAAAACCACAGAAATATTCATGAACAGAGTGTACATTGGGAATAGGCAGCAAGATCAGTTTCCAACTGAAATCGCCGGGTGGAATGATTGTGATGATAGACCTTTTTCAAGTACTCCCACATCGATTTAGCCGTCTTGTGCGGCCTTAAATTGAGTATAAGCAGTGGATCAATAGACCCAAGAATCCAAGTCATCACTCGAGCATCTTTCACCTTCCATTGAACCAACGTCGTAGGATCGGTAGGTGTTGGATCACTCCCATCAACGTGACCCCACAACTCTTTTCCCATGACAAAAAGTTGAAACTAAAACTCCCAGGCAACATAATTCTTCCCTGTAAACCGAGTTTGAAAGACTTCTGAGTTGGAGTTGTTAGCCATAACTAGAATCTCTCGAAATGCACCAAAAAAACTGCAAACCAGAACCCGCACCCAAGAAACCGGAAAACCAGAGCCTAGAACCACGAAAATTGGACCAAAGACAAGGTTACAAAGAGTGGCTCTGATACCATGTCAGATTTGCTCAATCACCCTTAACCGAGTGGTCCTTTTCTTATATAGAAATCATTTTCCCTAATTACAATATATCCCTTAATTACAGTATCCCCTAATTACAACATAATATCTCCTAATTACAAGAAAGATCTATATCCCCTAATTACTGACATAATATCTCCTAATTACAGCATCTATATCCCATAATTACAGCAGCATCTATATCTCCTAATTACAGCATAATATCTCCTAATTACAGCATCTATATCCCCTAATTACTGCAGCATCTATATCCCCTAATTACAGCATAATATCTCCTAATTACAGCCAGTGTTCGAAATATAGATACTATCGGCTGATATTATCGTTAGTGCACCCCTGCGAGACGATACACTCGCGATAACCCCCGAAAGACACCAAAAAACCCAAAATCCGTATATCAGCTGATATATCGTCGATATCGCACAATATTTCGACGATACCACGCGATTTCCTCGAAAAAATTGAAAAAAAAATTAAAAAAATCAAAACTATCATTATCCGAAAAAATTAAAAAAACAAGAAACTGGATTTCGGTACCTGTACAAGAGATTGTCATCATCGAAAGCTTCCATTTGGTGGGCCATTCCAATCAAAGCTTCTTTCGTAGGTTAGTGCAAGCAAAATCTTCAATTTGGGAGGGAAATCCGCCAAAATCTGAAGAAATCCGAGTATTTGGGCGACATCGGGGGAAATCCTCGTCGAAATCTGGAGAATCTTAGCCGGAATCCGAAGACTTGAGAGATATTTGGGGTCGGAACCCTCTCTGCTTAGAAAAAAAAGGGCGTCTAGCCCTTTTTTTGGAATAGAGTGGTGTATCGCACACCACCGACTGGTGTGTTGACGTCATCACCAAGTTCTGTGGGTCCCGTCATGAGGTATGTGTTATATCCAAACCATTCATCCATTTGGCGAGCTTGTCGTAAGGCTTGAGCCAAAAAATAAGACGGATCCAAAGATCAAGTGGACCACACTGAAAACAGCAGTGGAAGATTAAAGGTCTACCATTGAAGCCCTTTTGGGGTCACAAAAGTTTTGGATCGATATGATATTTGTTTTTCCTCCTCATCCAGATTTGTGTGACCTAATGAATGGATTGGATGAAAAATAAACGTTATGGTGGGCGTTATGGTGGGCCCTACAAATGTTTTAACGGTGAGAATCAGTCCCCACTGCTATTTGTGGTGTGGTCCACTTGAGCTTTGGATATTACTCATTTGATCTAAAATGATCTCTCCAGATGCATGAACGGTATAGATATAATAAATACATTACTGTGGAGCCCATTTAACTTTGAACCATTCAGACAAATTGAGCGGGAGGAGCGACTGGAAACGAATTCGCTACTCCCCCTGCCACCAACCCCGTGGCTGGTGTTTGGTTCTCTGTGGGCCTCACCATGATGTATGTGTTTCATCCATTCTGTTCATCCATTTTTAAAGATCATTTTAGGGCTTTATTCCAAAAACTAGAGGGATAGAAATCTCACATGGACCACACCACAGGAAAATAATAGTAATTGGATATCCACCATTAAAATCCTCCTAAGGCCCATTGTACTGTTTATTTAACATCCAATCTGTTGATTAGGTCATACAAACTCAGATGAAGGGAAAAAACAAAGATCAGCTTGATCCAAAACTTTTATGGCCCCTAAAAGGTTTTTAATGGTCTACGTTCATTCAACATTGTTTCCTGTAATGTGGTCCACTTGAGAGTGAGATATATCTCATTTTTGGTCTCACACCATAAAATGATTTATAAAAATAAATGGACATCATGGATGAAACACATACATCATGGTGGGGCCCACAGAGCACCGACCACCAGCCATTGGCTGGTGGTAGGGGGAGTAGCCAATCCGTTCCAGGAGCGTCTGCGACGGACGCGGATTTCCTGCGAAAGGCTTTCGCATTAAGTTCCTGCGCTGGGAACCCAGGTGGGGCCCATTGTGATGTTTGTGAGAAATCCTATCCGTCCATCCGTTTTGTGAGTTTATTTTAGGACACGATGCCAAAAATGAACCGTTTCCAAAGCTCAAGTGGGCCGAAAACGTGAGAATTGAATGTCCACAGTTGAAATATTCATGGGCCATGAAAGTTTTGAATCGTGCTAATATTTGTGATTTCAGTTCATCGCTATAGGAATGAATTTATTAACGGTATGGATGGCATGTAAACATCATTGTCAAACCCAGGTAGGTTTCAACGGTAGGAACTTCCCTAACCACATTTTCCTTTAGCACAGCCCACTTGAGCTTTATACATGGTTCATTTTTGGCATATTGTCCTGAAATGAACTCACAAAACTGATGGAAGGGGAGGATTTCTCACAAACATCACAGTGGGCCCCATCTGGGTTCCCAACGCAGGAACTCCCTGCGAAAGGCTTTCGCAAGAAATCCGCGTCCGTCTGGGGTGGGAACGACATAGTGAGTAAACTCTGTAGGGCCACTATAATTCATGTATTTTATCCGCTCCATCCATCCATTTTACCATATAATTTTATGATTTTAGCCCAAAAAGTGAAGCATATCCAGAGTTCAAGTGGCCCACTAATGGTCAATCACCATTGTTTCCTATGATATGGTCTACCTGATTATTGGATCTACTTAATTTTTTGCATAATGTCCTAAAATGATATAGAAAAACAGGTAGACGGGGTGGATACTGGATATAGTTGTCTTAGTTCAATCGGACAACGCAGAGCTTAGGACCCTCTACAAAGGAAACCTATTATGTGCCATTCTTTTTTGAGATTTTATGATTTAAAATTGTGTATGGAGGTCTTTTTTAATAATCCCTGAAGTTTCATTGAAAAATTCAACTATTTTCTCAATGTTTCCCCATGTTTCCCAAAAAGTGCGATAAATTATGTGATACAAACGTATATCCCATGCGATTACTGATACGTATCTGTATGCCAAGGGTGTGATACATTGCGCGATACCGATATTTCGAACACTGATTACAGCATCTATATTCCTTAATTACAGCATTTATATCCCCTAATTCAGGAAAGATATTTACAGATCTGTTTCCTAAATAACTATACAACAATATATGGTAGGTTTGTTGTCTATCCTACTAACAAAAGCCATTGTTGATTGGCCAACACCTGCCAATATTTCGGAAGTTCGTAGTTTCCATGGCCTCGCTACATTTTACAAACGTTTTATGTGAACTTCAGCAGCATTATGGCCCCGATCACCAATTGTATGAAACAAAGGGAGTTTCAATGAACAAGTGCAACAACACGAGGGTTTGATAGGATCAATCGTAAGATGACTGAAGCTCCAATCGTGCGCCTTCTGGACTTTGAGAAGGTATTTGAGGTGAGTTGTGATGCCTCTAACGTCGACAATGGTGGAATTCTCAGTCAGGAGGGCCATCCAATAGCTTTCTTCAGCGAAAAGCTCTTTGATGCAAAGCAGCGGTACTCCATTTATGACTTGGAATTTTATGCTATTGTGCAAACTCAACGGCTTTGGCATCACTATTTGGTTGGTAAGGAGTTTGTCCTATAATCTGATCATGAAGCACTCAAATATCTAAACTCTCAGCAGAAGATTAGTGCTCGTCATGTCAAGTGGAGTGCATACCTTCAGGAGTTTTCTTTTGTCATTCGCCACAAGGCTGGCAAAGACAATTAAGTTGTTGATGCATTAAGTTGTTGGGCACATCTAATGTCATTGATGATGGTCATTGTTCCAAGATTCGAAGAGATATATGGCATGAGTATGCTGATGACAAAGATTTCGAACATATTTATACAGGTGTTCTTAGTGGTGAGCTTGCGAGACACCCGCATTTCAGCATTCATGATGGCTACTTGTTTCGGGGAACACAACTCTACCAATCTACCAAATACATCCATCTAAGTATGTTGTGATAGAGTTACATACCAGTGAGTGTAGTGATCACTTGAGCTGCGGTAAGATCCTAGCCCTTGTTGGATGTAGATACTTCTGGCCTCATCTAAAATCAAATGTCACGAAGATCTGTCAATTATGCAGGGTTTGCTAGCTTGCTAAGTGTTAAAAGAAAAACTGTGGATTATATCAACCACTACCAATCCCACATGCTTTGTGGGAATATATCAGCATGGTCCTGGGTTTGCCAAAGACCACTTAGAAAATTGATTCAAAATTTGTGGTGGTTGATCGATTTCCAAAGATGGCTCATTTCATACTATGCTTGAATATAGCAGACGCTCTCAAGATTGCTCAATTATTCTTTCGAGAGGTCGTTCATCTTCAAGGGCTTCCAAAGACAATTGTGTATGATCGTGATACCAAGTTCATGAGTTATTTCTGGAAAACTCTTTGGCCAGCAACGAAAACCAAGCTTCAGTTCTCTGGTGCCTACCACCCTCAAACTGATGGTCAAACGGAAGTGGTCAACCGTAGCTTGGGCAAGTTAATACGGTATCTTGTCCACGATCATATAGCTACATGGGACCTAGTAATACCCATGGCTGAATTTGCTTATAAACTCAGTTAATAGATCCAAAGGGATGTCACCTTTTGAAGCAATAACTGGTATAACTGGTATACGACCACGTCTTCCAGTCGATTTGGTTCCTCTACCCGTAAAGTCGGGACCAAGTGCAGAAGTTGATGACTTCATCCGTCATATACAGCAAGTGCATGATGAAGTTTGATGCAATATCGTCGCAAGTATGAAAGTTATAAGCAGCATGCAAATATAAGACATCGCTTTGTTGAATTTGCAGAAGGTGACATGGTTATGGTCCACATTTGTCCTGAAAGGTTGCCTCCCGGCACCTCGAAAAAGCTCCATCCTCGCAATGGGGGATCACTCAAAATCATAACGAAGATCGGTGACAATGCTTATGTTTTAGATCTCCCACTAGAGTTATCTATCAGTCCTACTTTCAATGTAGAAGATCTTTCAATCTATCATGGGCGCCATACTGACGACTGTATCGAAGAACAAGCCATCACACTTCCGACCGTTTTGCCACCTACAGACATGATCGTTGACATTCTCAATAACCGTATCGTCTCCATGCGCCAAGGTGGTTACCAGAAGTTTCTCATCAGTTGGCAAGGACGGCCTTTCTCCTATGCTACATGGTTCACAGCCACAAACTTCCAGCATTTAAATCTTGACCTCTATGAACAATATCAAGCCATTAACTCGCCGGAGTTGAGTTCTTTCAAGCGAGGGAGGACTGATGCATGCTTATCTGGGCCCACGACCCATGGTCCAGGCTTGGACCATTAAGCCCAAGCCCAACAACTAACCCATCAATAAGGAGGCCCAAGCCTCCTATTTAGGTAGCTAGCTTACTTGGGCAATTAGCTAGCAAAATCAATCAACTAGTTAGGAATAATACATTAGTCAAACATTTTTAATGCATTCTTATATCTTTTACATATTTATAATAAGTCATTGGTTGTCAATAACATTGTGTTTTCCTTATATATACATTTCAAAAGCTTATATACGGGCCTGGGATGAGCAGTATCAAGGCATCTTTGAATTAAATGAAAAATTCTACATTGTTTCTTTCTACTTTGTGTGGTTCTTATGCTTAGCTTGGAGGTGCCTACGCTTGGGTGGATCCTCCCCATCGATCAGTTGTGACTTTCTCTCTTCTTCTCTTCCCTCTTCATCAATCATAGTTTCACAAACCTTGACAATAAAGATTGAATTTCCATAATGATGGTTCAGTTAACACATGACAGGATGCGCTCTTTTTTTATTGCACATTGACTTGGACCCAAATGGCCTATTGATTTAGTTCCTCTTCCTATTGGAAATTGACCATGTGAAGATGTCAGAGGTTTCTTGCAACATATTAAGGAGATTCAGGAAGATGGGAGGCATAAAATAGCCCTTAGTAATGAAAATACAAGGTAAAAGCAGAATCCTGGACAATTTGTTGTTCAAAGGAGATGAAGCATGCCTCTCAAGCCAGAAAGGTTTCCAACACGAACCTATCACAAGTTGCATTCTGGTAATGTTGGACATCATCATGCCTAAAAGAAGATAAGAAATAACACCTATTTTATTGAGTTTCTTACAAAGTTAAAAGTTAGCTCCATCTTTAATTGGAAAGTCCTTACTGCTTGTATTGGACACATGAAGATGAAAGCCTTGCAGAACATGCTAGAAGATACTTGAGGTACCATGACAAGTCCATGAAGAGAGTACCAGTAGTTCGTCACAAAGTTCTTGTTGAACATGCTTGAAAACTAGATTTTCTTTACATGATGTACAGGTTGAGGATACCAGAAGTTCGTCACAAAGTTCTTATTGAGGATACCAGTAATTCCTCGTGAAATTAGAAGACCAAGATCCAATAACACATGGATTATACCAATGAATTTGGCGCATCAACCCAAAGCTCTATGAGCAACACATCACTATTAACTAGATGGGTGTGTTCTTCCAAGCCCAAGTAATCAATGTGCCCACGCTAAACATCAAGAATGTGTGTGCATGGAAGTTTTTTAAAGGGGGTGTTACTTGGTGGTTGTTTGATCCCTTTTGCCAAAAGTGGCATCCGATTGGACTGTGAGGCCTACAAATTCAATAAAGTGGCCATAAGAGTCAACCAATGGTATTTATAGGGGCCCACAAGTCTAATCAATGGCTTTTATACAAAGTATATGCAAAGTTCATTTGTTTTTGGAGTTTATATACAAATTATACATTGATATAAGCCATATGGTCATTTGTATAATATATATATAGCAAGTAGCAATTGAACTCTTTTATTTGGTTTCCCTTGTCCAATTTATTCCCTACTTGACTACAAGTCGGTTCAGGTTAGTTTGAATTAAATAAGGTAACATATAGGTGCGCCAATAGTAATTTAGGTGGGATTTATTCCTAAAGAAAGATTTGCTTGCATGAACGTGTATACATAGCTTGAAAGAAACATGCATATAGTACAAACATGAGTCTAGAAGGCTGTCTTATTCTTTCACAGTCCATTATTGGACTTTAAATATCAATTTAGTAGCATCAGTGTTCCAAGTATCGGCGATATTATCAATAATATGGCCAATATTATCAGTATTGCCAGCTCAGCAATACCGATAATACTGGTAGCATCAGAAATTCCAGGTATTGGCGATATATCACCAATATATAAGCCAATGTATCGATATCACCAATGCATTGCCAAGTTTTTTACTATGTAAATTCCAGCTGCCGCTTGTATTGCCAGTGTATCAGCGATATTGCGATGATATCACCAATGTATTGATATCACAAAAAATCTGTTTATAAAAAAAATATAAATAAATAAATAATCATTTCAAAAAAATTTTATGGGTGCATGGTTGTATGATGAAATACATGTTGTGTGTGTGTGTGCATGGATTGATGGATGGATCATGGATGCATGTATATATGTATGTCTGCATGATGGATTGATGGATGGATCATGGATGCATGCTGCATGATGGATTGATGGATGGATGGTTGGTTGGATAGATGGATGGATGGACGTATATAAGTGGGTATGTGTGTATGCATGCATGCATTGATGGATGGACGGATGGATGGATCATGCATGTGTATATGTTTGTATCATTGTATGTATGTATGCATGCATGCATGGACGGTTAGATGGAAGGATCATGCATGTGTATTATTTGCATGTGTGCATGCATGGATGGATGGTGGGATGGATGGATCAACCATTTTCTCCATGTTTTCCCAATGTTTCTCTGAATCAACATTACATGCTTTTAGACCCCCATTAAAGGAAAACTTATTATTTGATTCCCAAATATGTAAATATACGTCGTTTTTTTTCTATTATTTGATTCTTAAATATGCAAATATGTGTATTTTAGCATCGCCTAAATTATCATTGAAAATTTCCACCATTTTTCCCATGTTTCCCAATGATTCGTTGAGTCAGCATTAAGTGCTTTTAGGTCCCCATTAAAGGGAAATTTATTATGTATGCATCTTTTTTGCAATTATTTGATTCCTAAATATGCAAATATGTGTATTTTAGCGTCTTGTAAAGTTTTATTGAGAAATACCATCATTTTCCCAATGTTTCCCCCAGTCAACAATACATTTCCAATCAGCGATAATATTTGCAATATCAATACATGTTTCCATATCCCCAGCCAGCGATACATGTATCAATATTGATACTACGAACACAGTGTAGCATCTCTTCAAGGAATTGATCTTCTTAAAGTGGTACATGGGCATCTTCTATAACCAATTAAGTTCAATTTCTCTAATTTGCTACAATGTATGGGCATTGGACCCTTATTGTATTTTTCCATTTATCATTTCTTTCTTTATACTATTTATCATTTTTTTTCTTTTTCTTTGATTCTTTTTTTGTCTGCACACGCACTTGAAGATTGTCTTGAGTTCTTGATCATTTTCCATTCTTTCATTGTATCGATTACCTATTTGTACGTTAACTAATAAGTTGAGCTTTCTCTTCTATGCATGTATGGTGATTTTCCATTTCTCTATCACCACCTCCTAGAAAGCTTGTCTGCGGCAAGCAAGTTCCCATTGTGATTTTACAAGATAATGGTTTCTGAATACAGAAACCAAGAAACTGTTTAATGAATGTGAGAATCCCTCAAAAAAAAATAATAATAATAATAAAAAATCACCCCATTCAACACAAAAATCACATTGTTTTCTGGCTTCAAGATGAGAATCCTATTTGTTGTTAATACATTGCAGCTCAAGAATTTAGCTCCAGTAAAAAGCCAAGGAAAATTTTAAATCTCACAAAAAGAACACATTACAAATATAAAATGGGAATATGAGATGTCGAATAAAGAGCTAAAAACCTCAGTAAGGAATCCTCACCACGCCATTCCTTTAATATAATATGCATTAGCAATGAGAGCACAAAAACCATTCCACTGCAGCCTGATTTCATCCGAGACTGGAGGCGTAGACGACCATCTAACAACAGTTGGCTGTGGCGTGCACAAGATGGTGATAAAAGTAATGCTTAGCCACAGAATGCACTCATTAACCTGCATTGTGAAATGGAGAGTATGAAGTTCACATTTATTATTCCACTTACTGGAGCCCAAAACAATTTTGAGTTGTACGCTAATGACGGTGCATTGTGAAATGGAGAGAGTTTTGAATATCAATAGAATTCTATCAACTACTATGTGAAAGAAAAAGAAAAAAAGTTAATATCCATATAGTTGGGGCCAAAATGATGAAGTGTAGAAAGAGGATGTAGATGTATAGACACATATATAGATGCAGCAAGTTGTAATAGCACTTTAATAACTAACACTTGGGGCATAATCAACAAAAAGGCAAAAGAACGCATCATAACAAACTCATTCGGTGTATACAGCTAAGAGAGATGTTAGGTTTTCCCATGAACTGGAAATCGAAATCCCAAAGACCCATGGGCATGAAAAAATCAGACAGAGAACGCAAAATTATTTTTTTTTTAAAGGAAAAAATTAAAAAAAATTAAAAAAATTAAAAAAAATTAAAAAGAGAAAAAAAAGATAGGAAAATGATGATAATTGGATGCAAGTATGGACTACACCAAACAATCACTTTGAATGATTTTCTTTTTCATACAGCAACTCCAAATCATTCCATGGTAGATCATTGGTTGTTTGGACGACACTACTAGAATAATCATTTGTTAACAAATTCTCTCTTCTTCTTTCTTCTCCACACAAATCCCAAGTCTTTTTCTCTTTATTACTCCAAATACATGAAACATGAAAACAGAAATAATCGTTTCAGAATTTCACTAAGACATCTGGGATACCCTCACTAAACATCCGATGTAGGACGGATGACCTAGCCTAGAAAGATGCAATGAGATCATTGATGGATTAACTAGAACAATTTAAAGCACAAAATAATGTTAATCAATTACAAGCTTAATGAATTCAAGTATTTAGCTATGCTCAGATTCAAGACTAAATCACAACCCGTCCATTAGATCTTACGAAACATGATTATATGGGACCTACGGAAGGTAGGACTTCCATCTAGCATAGGTATTAATCATCATTCAAAGGAAGTACTTACCTTTGTTAGGGTTGATAGGCTACCACTGATTTAGAGGTTTAATGAATTGGCGAATAGGGTTTAGATTTTCAGATTTAGGGAATATAACATTTGGGGATTTGGGAGTTTTGGATTTGGGAATTAGGGTTTGAGGTTTTAGGGATTTAGGGTTTTTTCTTTTTTTAAAGAAAACTAAGTTTGGGAATTGGGATTTTAGGGATGGGTTAGGTTGCCGATGTATGGGTTGGGAGGAAGAAGAACAAGGATGTGGGCATTTTTTGTTGAAGGAGAAATAAGAGAAGAAAATTAGAATGAGCAAGAAAGAGGAGAATAAATACCTTTTGATGGAAGAGAATGATAACTAGGAATAACTCCATGGCATCACACCAAATTGGTCCAATCACAGGAGGTTTTACTTTTGATGGAAGAGAATGAAAGAGAAGGATAACTAGGAATCACTCCATGGCATCACACCAAATTGCTCCAATCACAGAAGAAGGAGATTTTTTTTAATTCATACGCAACAATAATAGGCTAGGGTGTGGACGTCCAGGCGTTATGTAGTCTCAGAAAAGGCTTTTTACAAAAAGATGCTCTCATATAAAAAATAAAAATAAAATCACATAAAGACGCTCAATAAAATAAAATTTGGTACGGACTCCCTAATCTCAAAAAATATATATAAGCAAAAGCAATAAAAATAACAAAACATATAAACAAACTACATTAACTAAACTACTTCGTAGCCCATGGAGTCTACAATCAAGATGTCCAATGATGATGATCCAACGGTCGGAATGGTCCACGGTCAAAAATCCAATGGTCCAATAGGTCCGACAAAGTAAGCCACGTGCATCTTCCCAGTGTGGGGCCTTCAAAGATGCATGATCATGCATGTGAGGTCTTCAACGGGCTAGGCACTCAAATTGGGCCCACGGGGCCCCATGCATGCATCACCTGGTGTCTATGGAAGATTGCAGAATCAGTTGAACACCTCTTTATTCATTGTATGTTCGCTTGAAAGGTGTGAGACTACTTTTTGGACGCTATTTATTGATGGGGACATCACGCGCACACGCAAGCACGTACGCAACAAGGAGGGCCCCACCATCGATCTGGATCGATGACGACATCCAGGGAGGGCCTCCTAGTTAGAGGACTGTGTTTTGGTTCCTTGGAGTGGACTTGATCGTCATGTGAATCCCGCCATTGGTTCTCGTGATCGTGGCCCACTATTCCAAAAGATCTAATACTTTGAGTTTTGGTTATTATTGTTATTAGGAACATCATGGACGGTTTAGATTACTTTGATTAGTTGTTATTTGTGGTTACTTCGTCTCTAAGTAATAGGTTGTGCACATGGCGCGAGTTTTGAGATATAGGATTTTATTATAAATATGTACCCCTTGTAGTCTTTTTTCTCATTGATGACTGGAATAAAATTTCTGCGTTTTCCTGCTCCTCTTTGAGTTGTAAAAACCTAATTGGGTGCGAAACCCTCCCTTCTTCAAAGGGTTACTACCATGGTGCGAAGCCACACTCATCCCGATTCGCCCCCACCTTTTACCATCCATATTCCTCTCCTCCTACAATCATTCCTCCTACAAATCCATCGTTAATTTACAGTCGTTCCCTCTCTACAGCAGATTTCTGGAATCTGGCCCTACAGGAGGGCTGAAACTTCGGAGGAGTACCACGCACGGACCGTATGTCGGATCGGGCCGAAACTTGGGGGGTTTGTAGCCCAACCCTAGCCGACCAGCCCCAAGGAGGGGGTTTTCGGGTTCGTGGGCCCCACGCACGTGCGGACAACCCTCAGCGCACGTGCGTCAGGTGTGGCCTGCTGTCCCCATGCGCGGGCGGGCTTCAGGTTCACTCTCCTCTCTTTCACTCTTCTCTTACCTGATTTCCCTAACTCTAACCCTAGATTGTCTTAAACTCTCAATTTCTTTGCCCTTTTTCCAACTCTAGGGTTTTCCGAATTGAAACTTGTAAATCCCTTGGATTAGGAAAATTATTCTTGTGCATGTGTGGCTGAATCTACTCTCCTTTGAGTATTGTTTGGTCTATAATTTTAATTAATCCAGCCCTAGCATGTGTAGGCCTGGACGCATAGATTCCCCTTGATTTAGAGGGTCTTTGAGTTGAGAAGTAGTTGTATGCCCACACGTACTGATCACGGTTTTGGTTTGTACCCTACACTAAACATGGAGCAATTGCAAGAATCAATGGACAACCTAACCCGGCAATTTGAGTCTTTGAGTAAGAGCTTGGAACAACGTATTTACCATTGCCTTAAACAAATTAATGTGCGTGTTACTCAATTAGACACCTCCATCCAGGCAAAGCCCACCATTGGGGAAGATGTCCAATCTCAAACAGGTGGTCAAGAGAAGAGACCAAGGAATGGAGGTGGCCAAGGAATCGATTATGAGCGCGCACCCATGCACCCACCTCACGAGGGACATCAAGACCACTATGACCCCGATGCGCAACTCCTCAAGGGAGTGAGAGTAGATGCCCCTACGTTTGATGGCCAGTTGGACCCTAAAGCTTTTCTAGATTGGTTGGCGGATATGGACCACTATTTTGAGTGGTATGACATGTTGGATGCTCGTCGAGTCCGATTCGCCAAGATGAAGCTTGTGGGCCAAGTAAAGAGGTTTTGGGCTACTCTAGAGCGAAAGAAAGGGCGAGAAAGCCCCTAATAGTCCATTGGGGAGAAATGAAAGAAACACTTAAGAAAAAATACCTCATTTTTTCTTACCACTTGAGGTTGGTTGAGGAATGGCAGTCTCTTCGACAGGGTTCCATAAGTGTTATTGAATACATTGAGAAGTTCGAAGAGTACTTGACCCGTTGTGAAGTTGATGAGGACCCCGTACTCACCCTTGCTCAATTTAAGACGGGCCTCCGTTCTGACATTAGGAGAGAGTTGTTCGCCAAGGACATTGACACTCTTGAACAGATGTATCAAGTAGTATTGGAGGTCAAGCAATACCTCAAAGCATTTGTGGAAAGGCAGTTTGAGTCTCGTGATTCTAGCACTAAGGCCAACCCTTCTGGGGATAAACATGGCACTAGATATCGGTATAAGCCTTCTAGTAGCTCTCGGTCTAGGCCCAAGGATGATAAGGGTAAAGAAGTTGTCGGATCTAGCTCGCACAGAAGCGAGGCGACTAGGTGTTTTAGATGTCAGGGGTTTGGTCACTTTGCCCACCAGTGTGGCATGAAAGAGGGCATCAAGGTATTCCTTATTGAGGGGCAAGTAGAAGTAGTGCCCCTAGAAGGTAATAGTGAGGAGGAAGAATATGAGTCAGCAAAAGCCCCTAGTGATGAGGAAGAGGGAACGCAAGAGTCTGCGACTCTTGCAGTTATGCGTTGCGTCTTTGCACAAGTAAAGAATACTGACGATTGGCGCCGCAACACGATCTCTGATACTAACACAAAATGTGGTGATAAGAGCTGCGAGATGATCGTGGATAGCGATAGTTGTGCCAACGTGGCATCAATTGGCACTATGAGCTGTCTGGGCTTGAAACTTGAAGCTCATCCTCAATCCTATAGAGTGTCTTGGGTTGATGAAACTTTCATTCCAGTATCGCACTGTTATTTTGTTCCTATTCAGTTTGGATCATATAAAGACACATTTTGGTGTGATGCTGTTCCTATTCAGTTTGGGACGTATAAACCTAGGAAGCCTATTGATCTTGTCCCTATATCACTGTCTCATAGGCCATTAGAGTCTGCAGAGTCCTTTGCGCATCACATTCATTCATTGCATCAAGAAATCAGGCGAAAGATCACTACTAGTAATGAACATAATAAATTTTCTGCAGACCAGCATAAACGTTTCAAGAAATTCAATGTAAGGGGACTCTGTGATGGTCCGCATCAGGCCCGAGCGATACCCTCAGGGAACCGTTTGTAAATTACACGCGCGTAGCGCTGGACCTTTCAAAATTATAAAACGAAACGGTCTCAATGCGCATGTGGTAGATCTTTCACCTTCCATGGAAATTAGTTCCACATTCAATGTGGAGGATCTAGTTGCTTTTCAGGGGACCACTGATACATTGTCCGGCCCCTCGCCCAACCATCCTAATTCCCCAAACCTGCCCCTTGATCCATGGCCTCTTCCCGACCCTTCTTCCCAGCCTCTACCTCCCATACCCACCCTTCCCACACCCAAAGAGGAGATAGATGATATCTTGGATCATCAGATAGTATCGAAGTCGGACGGCGGATTTCAAAAGTTCCTGATCAAGTGGAAGTCACGCCCAGCTTAAGATAGTACATGGCTCACTGAGGAGCTTCAGAAACTTGATCCTGACATCTTGGAGCGGTTCAGGAGTTTTGTTTCGCCAGTGGCGAAATCTTCGTAGCTGGAGAGTTGATGGGGACATCACACGCATAAGCACGCCCCCTACGCACGTACACAACGAGGAGGGCCCCACCAACGATCTGGATCGATGACGACATCCAGGGAGGGCCTCCTAGTTAGAGGACTGCGTTTTGGTTCCTTAGAGTGGACCCGATCGTCAAGTGAATCCCACCATGGGTTCTCATGATCGTCGCCAACTATTCTAAACGATCTAGTACTTTGAGTTTTGGTTATTATTGTTATTAGGAACATCATGGACGGTTTAGATTACTTTGATTAGTTGTTATTTATGGTTACTTCGTCTCTAAGTAATAGGTTGCACACATGGCGCGAGTTTTAGGGTATAGGATTTTATTATAAATAGGCACCCCTTGTAGTCTTTTTTCTTATTGATGATTGGAATAAACTTTCTGCATTTTCCTGCTCCTCTTTGAGTTGTGAAAACCCAATTGGGTGCGATACCCTCCCTTCTTCGAAAGGTTACTACCGTGCCCCCACCTTCTACCATCCATATTCCTCTCCTCCTACAGTCATTTCACCTACAAATCCATCGTTAATTTGCAGCCGTTCCTTCTATACGGCAGATTTCTGGAATCTGGCCTTACAGGATGGCTAAAACTTCGGCAGAGCACCACGCACAAACCGTATGTCGGATCGGGCCGAAACTTGGCGGGTTTGTAGCCCAACCCTAGCTGACCAGCCCTAAGGAGGGGGTTTTTGGGTTCATGGGCCCCACGCACGTGCGGACAGCCCTCAACACACGTGCGTCAGGCGTAGCCTGTTGTCCCCACGCGCGGGCGGTCTTCAGGTTCACTCTCTCCTCTCTTTCACTCCTCTCTTACCTGATTTCCATAACCCTAACCCTAGATTGTCTTAAACTCCCAATTTCTTTGCCCTTTTTCCAACCCTAGGGTTTCCCAAATTGAAACTTGTGAATCCCTTGGATTGCGGAAATTATTCCCGTGCATGTGTGGCTGAATCTACTCTCCTTTGAGTATTGTTTGGTCTATAACTTTAATTGATCTAGCCCTAGCATGTGTAGGCCTGGACCCGCATAGATTCCCCTTGATTTAGTGCTTAACTTTATGTGAGATGCGGAATTTTGTGTGATTGTTTTGAACTAGTATGATCTAAAGCCTGGAATCTCACATATCATGTTTAAAATTTCATGTCCTGCATCATTTATATTGCTTGGGTGATGTCAAAGTTTGTGGCTGATCTTTTATGGGCTTGACATGGAAGTGGGGTTGGAAAAGTTGTTTGGAGATTGCTTGTTATGGCAATTTTCTAGTCCATTTAGAGAAAGCGAAATAGGCAATGCTTTGAAATAGGAGTTTATCATCTCAACAAGTCATCAATGGTATTAAACGTAATGTGTTGGATTGGCTTCTTTTGTAAACGCAGCTAATTCTACCAATATCTACTCCTTTTTTGAGTTGTAGAGTTGGGCTGTATTCTTTCATGCTTTCTTGGCGCTTCTCTAATAAATTTCAGTTTCTCTCAAAAAAAAAAAACCTTGAATCAAGCTAATTTGCATTCTCTCCATATAACCTAACCTCAGATACCTCATTTTGTGTAGGTATTTTCCTACACTACATTTCATATATCTTTGCTTCATGGTACATGAACTTAGTAAAATAAGACTTTCATCCTTCTACTCTATACTTACTAGTCCCACAATCTGTTATACCCCCACCCCCCTCCAAATCTCTCCGCTTCACAAAATTTAAACTTGGTAAATAAGACTTCCATCCTCCTCTATACCTACTTTGTTTGTACCTCGAATACCTCATTCAGTGTACGTGTCCTATCTCTACTTCACACTCTGTGAACTTGGTAAAATAAGACTTTTATACTTACTAATCTATAATCTTTTTGTACGTGAACATATGGTGAATACTATGGTTCAGTGTTATATTAGACAAAACAATGTCTTCGTCCGTGTGGATGGTTTGAGTTTAAAATAGCCTTTGTTAATTACTACAACCTGTATGTGCTATTATATGTTTCGGGACTTGTACTTTGAAAAATATTTTAGGGAGACTAATGTTTCAACTTTGACTAGACTATTCCCTAATAATGCCTCTGTTAGTGCACTCATTTTCGCACCCTTTTTGTCAATCATGTGAGCCATTGTGTCATGTAGTCGGTAGAGCTTTTGGAAAGTGAAGACCAAAGACACAAGCGGAACAGAAGCATCAAGGAGTATATACAAGTAAAAGAGATGCCTTGGTGACTCTAACGCTTAACCCAAAACAATCATACAGCCCCTAGATGATCTTGACCTAATAGGAATATTAATTTGATCATCCCTTAGTCTTAGGAGACCAAGAAAAACATGATAAAGAAGGCTAGAAGAGGTACGGATCTACTGTGTAAAAGATAGACCAAAACAGCAAATTCGATGGCATGTTCAATGGCATTGAAACCTGGCCGATGGCATCAATTGAGAATCAGGGAATTCCAGCAACCAATCTGGAAATTTGGTTGGAATTCTTGATGGCATTGAGGTCCCTTCGAAGTTTCGATGGCATCGAAGACCCTTCGATGGCATCAATTTGAGACCAGATTTGTCCAGTAAGGTTCTTGAAATTTCCTCTGATTTTCTCGATGGCATCGAAGATTGTTCTACAATAGCATCGAAGACCCTTCGATGGCATCGACAAGACCATTTTCTACCAGTTTTCTGCCCTTTTTTTTACCATTGGAGCTCGAACTTTTTATAAAAGGCAATCCCTCATCGAAACTTCTATTCCATTGAGCAATAGCAGGTAGGGTGATTCCATATGCAAATCCCTCATCCTAAGCTTCTATTCCATTGAGTTCTAAATCATCTCCTTTGAGATTACAACTCTAATGAGGATTCCAACCTCACTATTGGAGATGTGCTTGAACTCCTCCATATCCTAGATATTGGACTTAGACATTCTTAGCAAATCATTGTCCAGATCTTCTAGGAGCTCATCTTGTTGAATCCCCTAGGAAACCAACTACCCATTAGTTGTAGGAGATTCAACCCACTCCCATCACCTAAGTCATCTTGAAGACACATCAAATGCAAGGAGATTGATCGTGGAGCTGAAGCCTTGACGAAGCAACGGCAACATGATCGGGGGAGCATCGGGGAGTTGATTGAAGCACGGGAAAGCGAAGATCAAGCAACCCAAGAGGCGCAACAAGCGGGGCACAATCAGACAAGTGAGTTGTCATTTTTAGAGTCCATTGTTGTGCTCCTTCCTTGTGTAGGTTGGAATACAAGAGTTTGTGTTCAAACTCATCTAGCGAACCTTGGCCTGTGTGGCCTAAATCCGTAGTTCTTGTGTAGTTCTTGTGTAGGACCTAGATTGTTGGTTAGCCGAAGGAAAAACCAACTCAAGTCCTTGTGTAGGCCTCCGGTGGGAGAATACGTGTCGGATTCGGGAGTAGGACCCATGCTCTTGTGTAGGGCATAAATCTTAAGTTCGAGATTAGGACCTTGGCCTGTGTGGCCTAAATTATCAGGTTCGGGATTAGGACCTTGCCCGTGTGGCGTAAATTGTCAGGTTCAGGATTAGGAACCTTGTCCTTGTGTAGAACATAAAGTTTAGGTTCTTAAGTAGGACCTTTGCTCTTGTGTAGGGCATAAATTATAGAGTCCTTGTGTAGGGCTGTAAAGGTTTGAGGTAAACCTAATTTAAAACCTCACATAGTGAAATCCGGTACACTCTAGGAAAAAGTGAGTCTGCTGGGAGTAGAGTAGGCACATAGCCGAACCACTATATATGATTGTGTTTGGAATTGCCATTTGCTCATTTATTTAATTATGCTTATGTGTCTTAGATGTTTAAATATGACACGTGATTAGATGAATGTTTAGGATTGATAGCAATCACATCCCACACACTCATATACACTATCTTATATAGGCTAGTTGCTTAAGTTGCATATTTAGTGTAGCCTGTGTGATTGGACCCTCTAATGGCTTGGAAGCCTTAGAGTTATATTGCTTAGTTTAGCTTAATTGGCAATTAGTTTAAACTAGGCAATTGTAGTTTTTAATTGGTCCTAATCACCCCCCTCTAAGACTTAGCCAACATTCCTTAGCTCCGCCATACTTCCGCACTTAGATGCATTGCGGCACGTTAACCGTAATTTCAACCTCACGATGACATGAACATTGAAGAAACCTCGGTAGTTGCTACTCTTGCAGCTAGCACTTAGTTATTGGCTATGGGAAAATACTTTTGCACATACATGGTTTGAGGTCCTAGCCAACGCGGAAATGTCAATCTCCATAGGTTTATCAATGGAATTATTAGAGCAAATGACACTGACTACCTGACTCAACTAAGGACGAGTAGGGATTCGTTCTTTCTTTTGTGACAATTACAAAGAGAGAAGACAACATTAACAGATACGAGAAGAGTGACATTAGAAGAACAAGTCATCATGTTTCTCCACACTCTTGGTCACAATGTAAGAAACGAAGTCATTAGATACCATTTCACATGTTCAAGTGAACTAGTTAATCAATATTTCCATAGAGTGATGAATGCAATAGTTTCATTATATCCTGATTTATAAGATGTCCTCGTCAAGGTATCTCATATCGGTATCGGTTGGCGTAACGGTGCCCTCCGATACCGATACGGATACGAGGGTGTAACGGCGATACGGGGGCGTAATGGCTCGTAACGGTGGAATTTTATTTTTTTTTTGCCAAAAAAATATTAAAAAATATGGATTAAATCCGGAATATTCTAAGCATTCCAAATATGCATTCATTTATAAATTGGAACAAGTTTATGGTGGTGTAACGGTCCACTCCTTGGTGAGAAGTTGTATCGGACTGTCTGATGAATTTATGAACCAGATAACCTGAATTTGACTACAAAATTCATATATTTAATTTTCTAAATATCTAATTTATATACTTAACAATTTGATATCGTTTCTCCCAATAGTTCTTTAAAAAAATGAAATTAAATTCAGGTAGATGGCGTTACCAATTTGGGGCTGACTTAGAGGACCAATCCATGCCCCAAATCAGCCTCAAATTCATGCAATTTATTGGCATTATCCCACTTATGAATTGGTGGACATTTATTGGATAGTGAATCATGAAAAAAATCAAAAGGCCCAATTTTAAAAAATAAGCGTCCACAAATTAACAATTAAAACTATTCAAACAATTTGATTTTGGCATTATGAGTTAGCAATTACAGTCCATAATTTAATTAGTAAATTTTAAGTTAATACATGTCTTCTGTACAATTTTTTAAGGGCCCGAATTAGGTGGGACTCGGATTGTGAAGTGTAACACACGAGTGTCAAAGTTTTTTGGACCCCACCCGTGATGAATGTGTTATATCCACACCGTCCATCCATTTTGCCAAATAATTTTAGGGCATGAGCCCAAAAATGAGGTAGATCCAAAGCTCAGGTGGACCACACCATAAGAAACAACAATAATTAAACGTCCACCATTAAAAATTTATTGGGGGCTACAAAAGTTTTAGAGCAAGCTGACATGTGTGTTTTCCCTTCATCCACGTCAGTGTGACCCTATTAACTGGTTAGATGGAAAATAAACATTACAGTAGACCCTAAGAAATTTTTAATGGTGAGCATTCTATAACCACTTTCCTATGTTGTGGTCCACCTGAGATTTGGATCTTACTAATTTTTTGGATCATGACCTAAAATGATGTGGCAAAATGGATGGACGGCATGGATAAAATACATACATCATGGTGGGGCCCACGTGGCACATGTACCATGTGCGATGAAAGCGTGCTACGTAACTCCGCAATCCATTCATTTGACGTCAGCAATTCCTGTGGGTCTGATCATGAGGTATGTGTTATATCTAAACCGTCCATTCATTTGACAAGCTCATCTTAAGGCTTGACACGAAAAATTATACAGATCTAATTATCAAGTGGACCACACTACAAAAAGCAGTGGGGGATTGAACGTCTACCATTAAAACCCTTTTCGGGATCACAAAAGTTTTGGATCAATATGAAATTTGTTTTTCCTCTTCATTTAGGTCTTTTTTTTACCTTACGAACAGATTGGATGGAAAATAAACGTTATGATGGGCCCTACGAATTGTCTAACAATGAAAATCATTATCTCCGCTGTTATTTTTGGTGTGGTCCAGACGATCTTTGGATATGATTCATTTTTTGGTTAATGCTCTAAAATGATCTCTAAAAATAGATGAACGGTGTAGATATAATAAATACATCACTGTGGAGCCCATGTAACTTTGATCTCCTTTGAACCGTTCGTACAACTCGGAGCTCGAGGAGTGTCAGTGCTCGTCTTAGCATGACATGTACCTGCAGCAGCTATATAGCTAATGTACACACCAGCTCCACTTCCGATTTTATTTTTTTATTTTTTGATACCAAATGAAAAAAGAGGGAAACCGAAAAGAAAAGGAGGGAAAGAAGAGGGAGAGGGGGGGGAAGAAGAAGAAGGCCACAGCCCCGCAACAAGAATCAAGAAATTAGCAGTGCCCACAAAAGCATAAATCGAAGAAGAGGAAGATGAAGAAGAAGGAGAAGAAAAAAAAAAAAAAAAAGGTATGGTTTTTTTCCCTATTTTCTTTAGCCCATAACAGCCGTTACGGGACGTAACGGCCGTTATGGCCTGTAACGGCCGTTAGAGTCACAAAATCGGAGGGGTGCCCGTTTCAACCCCGTATATCGTAACGGTGTCGGCCGTTACCGTTACATATCGGCCGATACGGCCGTATTGTAACGGATACGGGACACCCTGGTCCTCGTCGACAGACACCTACCGAAATTCTTTCTAATCTAAATTGGAGCAACTATTTTCAGGAAATAAATAATAGTTGTCCATTTTATATAACATAAAATACATGCGATAAAACCCTAATTTACGAGCAGATGTCGTTAAGACTGCTAGTGAGGTTAATGGAACCCACATACTAGCATAGCTTCCCTCGTATAAGAATGCAAGCTTTTGTAACAGAAAGGGGGTGATTTCCCAAATGTAATGGTGGTCTGTTCATACGATATGACATTTCCTAGCCAAAACGGATAGCTCGGCTTCAAATAGATATGTGCTTCAAGATGCTCTCAATCATAGACCTAATGAACTTAACATCCCACACGGTACATTCACCTATTCCTCATGCTTGTCTTAGTCTTGATACAGTAGTTCATGCATGGATATTTATACAATGTCAATTATTTGTAGAGAAATACTACGTAGTAGATGTTGGATATGCCCATTCTCGTGAATTCATGGCCACTTTCAGATGTGTTCGATACAATATGAATGAGTATCGTATAGGATGAATTCCTGAAAACAAGGAAGAATTATTCTAATTAACGTCACTCCTAATTAAGGAATGCCACTGAACGTTGATTTGGACTATTGAAGGGTCACTTCCCGATATTAAAAACAACTCCTTAGTTCAAGTTCCAAACACAAATGAAGTCATATTTACTTACTGTGTGCTCCACAACTTCATTCGAGTGAGAGAATCTGACATTTTACTCGAAGCTGCTCCTAGCCAAGATGATATACCAACACCACCACCAGAAGTAGATCGTGTTGAGTCAGTGTTTAATCGAACCATCACTCGCCGTGATAGAGATGAAACAGTGAAGAAAAGATATGAGTTCGCAAAGAGGATGTGAAGAAAAGATATGAGTTCGCAGAGAGGATGTGGATGGATTCCCATCCAAACCTCCAATGATAAATTACTTTTTCTTCTTTTATATGGACTAGATAATACTTATAAACGTGTTTAGGCTATCTCTAATTGTGTTCATTTTGTTTATGCTCATTTTACGCACCTACTATAAAACAGTTCTTAAGAGATGAGTTAATTTGGTTATATAGTTATCTAAAATATGTATTATTTGACAAGGAATTTGACTTGCTTAAATGGTGACATGAACCTTTGTGATGAAACTGCACATTCAAACTACATATAGCCAATGTTCGAAATATCGGTATCGCGTTACGTATCGCACCCTTGGGATACAGATGTATATCAGTTATCACATGGGATATATCGGTTGTATTGCGTAATGTATTGCTGTTGTTGGAAACATGGGGAAACATTGGAAATTGGTCGAATTTTTCAATGAAATTTCAGTGATTGTTAAAAAAGACATCAATACACACCTACAAATCAAAACATTACAAAAAACAAGTGCACAGAATAGGTTTTCTTTGTATGGGGTCCTAATCTATGCGTTGTCTAATTGAATTGATGCAAGTACATTCAAAGTCTATTCATATAATTTATAAATGTGAGAAGACGTGTGGAAACACAAGCAATACATTCAAAAGCAAAAGAAGAATAACTAGATTAGGTTATATACATGTTTGATTTTGATTTTTTTTCTATTTTCTGCAACCCGGTCATTCTTCTCCAAATCCCGAAATCGAAGTTCACAATCCATGTTTTTTCATGCCATGCAAAAACATGAAAAATCATGGATTTGTAACAATTTGACACTGATTAAACATGATTTACATTTTTATTTTTTAAAGGGGGATCGAAATTTTAAAAAATGCTCACCGGATCGAACATGTGGGATGTATCCCACTACTTGTGTGTTTCGTATCGCACAACTGGGATACAAGATATATCGTGGGATATATCGGCCGATATCGTCGATATTTAAAACACTGCATATAGCCAAGATAACACCTACTAAAAAGACAAACCACCTTTGGTACTTGGAGGTCGTCATCGAATTCCCCATATAAATTACCTGCCAAAATCCCCAAGGAAATCACCAGGGAAGAAGGTGGGTAAAGCGTAAGTATATTGGGATGAGGATGGCTAGTGTTTGCAATATTGATACTATCGGCCGATATTATCGATATCGCAGTCCAACGATACGAAACCCTTCGGAAGAGACTAAAAAAAAAAAAAAAAAAATTTGACAAAATACTTGGTATCAATCGATATATCGCATAATATTGCTAAATATCGTTCGATATCACTAAATATCTACTGTAGCCAACTACCAAGTTCATCAATAAAAGGGCCAGGGATGTCGGGAGAGTCGGAATAGGGTAAATATCCGAAAAAAAAAAACGGGAAAAAAATTTAAAAAGGGAAACTTTCAACATTGTAGATTTCGATACATATAGAAGAGATTATCCTGATCAGAAGTTGTATTTGGTGGGCCATTCAAATCGAAGCGTCGTTCGTAGGTTAGTGCAAACAAAAATTTCTTCTAATAGATTATTGTTTGATAACGCAAGTGATTTCAGTAGTTAATTTGAAAAAATCTAGAGAAATTTAGAGATTTGGGA
Organism: Magnolia changhungtana; assembly: GCA_030180095.1. NCBI lineage: Eukaryota > Viridiplantae > Streptophyta > Magnoliopsida > Magnoliales > Magnoliaceae > Magnolia > Magnolia changhungtana. The sequence goes on along the minus strand of JASAUF010000470.1, from coordinate 261,682 downwards.
GGGATTTTAGGGATCCAGAAGGCCAGAACCCTCTCTACTTCCAAAAATGGCTTCCGAGCCCTTTTTACGGTCGTGGATTGCATTGGTCGAAGACGAACAGTCCTATCAGGGGCTCTGTAGGGGCCACCATGATGAATGCGTTTCATCCACACCGTCCATCCATTTTGATAGATCGTTTTAGGGCATGAGCCCAAAAAGTAGGCAAATATAAGGCTCATGTAGATCACACCACAAGAATCCATGGTGGCAACGATGTCCACTGTTGAAGCTTTCCTAGGGCCCACCGTGATGTTTATTTTCCATCTAATCTATTCATAAGGTTTGAGAGACCTGGATGAAAGGAAAACATAAATATTAGCTTGATCCAAAACTTATGTGGCCCTCAAAAAATTTTATTGGTGGCCATTCAATGACCACTGTTTCGTGTGGTGTCGTTTGGATCTACCTCATTTTTTGGCCCATGCACTAAAATGATCTGTCAAAATAAATTAACGGTGTACCATATTACGTCGAGGTGGCCCGTGTTCTTAATTTCGGCGAAATTTCGATAATATTGCCAATAATTCTGTCACCGATTCAGCGAACAACAAAAACCCCTTTTCTCATCTCTTCAGAATATCGTGAGTTGTCGACGTTTTTTTCACCGAAAACGATAATATATGAAAATATCATCGAAGTATCGCAAACTATTGGATTTTTCCACTACAGCAAATAGTCACGCAAGAGAGAAATATGATAAAAGGCTCCTATTTTCGCCAATTATTGCTAGAAATACCGATTGCGTGTGTGAATCAGTCACAAATTCCAGAGAAAAAAGAGAGGAAAACTTCCGGAAGCTCCTCCCGCTTCTTCTTCTTGCTTTTCTTCCTCTATGCATACCCTTCTCTCTCTCTCTCTCTCTCTCTCTCTCTCTCTCTCTCTCTCTCTCTCAATCAATGAGCCTGAAAAAGGCTCTATTTTCTAATAAATGAGAGGCTGCAAAGGCACTCTTTTCTATTCCTTTCAATAAATGAGAGGCTAAAAAAGGCATTGTTTCCTCTGTCCTTTCCAACAAATGAGCAGCTCCTAGGTTTTTCACGTCCACCCGAAATTTGTATTTGTGTCATTTTTGGAACCAACCCCTAAAATCAGGTGGTAAAATAGATGGATAGTGTGGACATACCATGCATGCATTAAGGTGGGTACTACTGTTAGGGTCCCTCCCACATCGTTGGTTCCGCATCGCAACCGAGTCCCAGAACGAGACAGTGGTTTGGGTGGATCCCTAGTTCCATCGAGGTCGATGGATCCCTTGCTAAGGGGCCCACTGTGGTGTATATGCCTTACATCCACACGGTCCATCTATTTTGATGGTTCATTTTAGGGCATGATACCAAAAAGTAGATCCAAATCTTAGGTGGACCATACCACACGAAAGATTGTAGATCGTCTATGTTGAAGGCACAGGAAATTCCAGCGCCTTGGCTTCTCATTGGTCCATGTCATTTCCGACGACTCGGTCTAACAAGATATGTCGGATATCTCTCGCAAATAGATTGCGTGCTACACAACAAAACTTCTAACGTGTGGAACTTCTCTAAGCCCCCACAATGATTTATGTTTTAGATCCACACTATCCATTAATTTTTACAAATCATTCTAGAGCACGAACCCAAAATCGAGGCACATCTAAAGTTCAAGTGGACCACACCACAGAAAGCAGTAGGGATTGAACAAACTACCATTGAAACTTTCCTAGGGCCAACCATGAGGTTTATTTTCCATCTGACCTGTTCATAAGATCACACATACCTGGATGAAGTTAAAATGCAAATATCAGCTTGATCAGAGCCTTCTGTTGCCCGAGGAAGTTTTCAACGGTAGCATCAACTCCTACTGTTTTCACCGGTGTGGTCTGCTTTAGATATGGATTTGCATTACTTTGGGGCTCATATCCTATAATGATACGAAAAAATGAATGGACAGTGTGGATCTAAGAAATACATCATTATGGGGCCCACGTAAATTTCACATGTCAAGAAATTTCGTTGCTTACTGTGTGGCGCAAGCGAGCGGATTAGGTGAGACCCCGGCCTCACCCAAGACCATGCAGCCCCTACCATGGGGCCCAACTTGATGTGTATATTCTATATCCACTCTATCCATCCATTTTTTTTTAGATCATTTTAGAGCATGATCCCAAGAATTAAGAAGATCCAATTATCATGTGGACTATATTCTAGGAAATAGTGGTGATTGATAGATATGGTTTTTTTTTTTAATTTCTACTATAGGTTGTGTTTTCATACATATCTTGATACATTTATAAATGTTATGCATCATATTTGAATATAGTTACCTTAGTTCAATCAGACAACGGCTTAGGACCACATACAAAAGAAACCTATTGTGCGCACTTTTTTTTTGAGATGTTATGATTTAAAAGTGTGTATTTTCATTGAAAAATTCAACCATTTTCCCAATATTTTCCCATGTTTCCCAAAAAGTGTGATAAATTATGCGATATAAACGATATATCCCGTGCGATAACCAATACATATCTATATCCCAAGGGTGCAATTAGTGTTCGAGTTGTCGGTATCGCTACAAGTTTCGTTGGCCGGAGATAAAGATATCATATCGTTATCGCCGATAACCGGAAATGCAGGGAAAAAGGGGGAAACATGGAGAAAATGGTGGAATTTTTCAGTGAAACTTCAGGACATGCCTAAATACACATATTTACATCTTCAGGAATGAAAAATTTGTAAAAAGAATGCATTAAATTAGAAGTTTCCATTTAATGAGGGCCAAAAGGCATGCGTTGTCGTAAGAAATCACTCAAATAGTAACCAATATGAGTTTATATAATAAAAATGCAAGCTTATAACAATTAAGACATGCAAAAGTAAATGAATTTTAAAAAATACACATTTGTGGTCATGTTTCATCCCCACATAGAGTGAAGAGGTGGCTCGTAATCATTGTCCGGATCCTGTGGTAGTTGAGAGTAGAACTGTTGCTCAACAAGTCGGCAGTACTGTTGCTCAACGAGCAATCACACCCACCGTTGAAATATGTATAGGATAGGGTCCACTGTGATGTATTTTTGAGATCCAACCTATTCATAAGTTAACATCGAGATAAATGAAGTGCAAATAAAAATATCAACTTGATCAGAAACTTCGGTGGCCCCTAAGAAGTTTTGAACGCTGGATGTCACTATCCCCACTGTTTTCTATGGTGGGGTCCACTTGAACTTTAGATCTATCTCATTCTTTTTCTAATGCCATAAAAATATCTCTCCAAATTAATGGATGGTATAGATACAACACATGCATCATGGTGGGGTCCACATAGCTCGATGACGTCACATCAGTAGCCATTTGGGTTAGCCACCCCACTGGGGATCGATACCAAGGCCTCAAGTGTTGAAACGAGGTATCTCCACTCAGTCTGCCAGTTGAGCTATGGATCTGGTTGTCTTTGGCTACGGCTTTTGTCAATAGCCAATCCAGAGATGGGATTAGCTACCGAGTTACTCGGTACGCTCTAAGTTGGGCCCACTGTGAATTTATGTAGTTTATCCACACCTTCCATTCGTTTTTCCATATCATTTTAGGCATTGAGCCCAAAATTGAAGCTTATACAAGTCTCAAGTGGACCATACCACAGGAAACGGTGGAAATGATGATTTCCACCCTTGAAACCTTTCCACATACAACAGTGCCCATGCAGCACAGGACTGAGATTTCCTTCCTGCGCTGCAAGCTCAGGTGGAGCCCGTTGTGATGTTTGTGAAAAATCCTCCTTGTTCATCCGTTGTGTGAGTTCATTTTAGGACATGATGCCAAAAACGAACAGTATCTAAAGCTCAAGTGAGCCTAAAACGTGATAATTAAACGTCCACAGTTGAAATATTCATGGGGCCACAGAAGTTTTGATTCATGCCAATATTTTTGTTTTCAGTTCATCTCAATAGTAATGACATTATTAACGGTACGGATGGCATCTAAACATCACTGTTGAACCCAGGAAGATTTCAACGGTTGGAATTTTCCTAACCACATTTTTCCTTTAGTACGGCTCACTTGAGCAATTGAACGTGAACCAGGAAGGTTTCAACTGTGGGGTCCGGCATGATTTATGTATTTTATCCACTCCGTCCATCCATTTTAACAGATAATTTTAGGTCTTGAGCCTAAAAACGAAGTATATCCAAACCTCATGTGGATCACACCGTAGGAAATAGTATGAATTGAAATCTACCGTTGAAAATTTCTTGGGGGCCACAGAAGTTTTGGATCAAGCTGATATTTGTGTTTTCCCTTCATCCATGTCTGTGTGATCTTATGAATAGGTTGGATGAGAAATAAACATCATTGTGGGCCCTAGAAAGGTTTTAACGGTAGAAATCATTATTCCAACTGTTTCCAATGGTATGGTCCACTCGATCTTTGGGTATGCTTAAATTTTGGTCTCAACCCCTAAAATAAGATGAAAAAATGGATGGACCACATGGATTGACCAGATACATTCTCGGTGGGCCCAACAAAATGTACTTAGTACGTTGACAGCGTACGGAACCACGTACGCGATCACATTTCACTCACCCGACCCCCAATTTACGCCCGCCCGATCCCCAAATTCCGAAAATCCCTCTCAAATTTCAAATTTCCATCTCCTTCCCACCGATTTCTCCAAAACTTCAACAGAAAATCCCTCTCCCTCATCCCAAATAAGAAAAAAAAAAACCCTCAAGATCTGGCCCCGCAGTAGATTCGAGAAGTTGCGGGATTTTTCGATGGAAAAAAGGAAATTTTTTGGGGTCAAGGCTGTGAATTCGTGTCTTCCTCCAGATCCGGGCGAAAAAAAAAGGGTATTTTTTGGGTTTTTTTTTACATTTTATCGCCGACAACTACCCCTTTTATCGACAAAGGGGGGTTGTTGGCTACAGTTCCCACCCGTGGTTGGTGGGAACAGCGAAATATCAACGATATTTTGAAAATACCGATAATCCGACGAGATTATCAGCGATACTTGGGAGCGATTAAAAAAAACGGGGTTTCGGCAATATTTCGATAATATCGCCGATATTTCATACACAGGGTGCAATACATTGCGTGATATCGATATTCTGAACATTGGACATGGCCAATGTTTTAGTAGACATGTCAATGGAACAAGTCAGACTAGGTCCCAAGCCTGATAATGGCTTTAAGAACGATGCATAAAGGCAGCTGTTGACGAGCTACAACGGCGGCTGCATATAACCATTAGAACTGTTAATCTAAGGAACTGATTGAAGACACTAAAGAAGCACGAAGGAACTGCTTCGTACTAGTAGCATTAGTTGGGATAGCATAGAGTGGTTACCACAACTGATGTCGTGTAGAAATCCTACATTAAGGTATAGCATTGCAATTGTTTAATTATGCATGCATTACATTATGGTTATCTAATATTACCAGATAGCTTATAGAACGTGCTTTGTTTCTTTACAAATAGTCGCATCCCAATGCCTTACTGAAGGAAGTCAATGGATCGATTTGAAGATTTAGCTATCAACATTGGCAATGAACAAGCGACTGGATGCTATTCCCAGATTAGGAAGCATGTTCCATTGGTTAGAGCTCAAAGAAACAGGGAACCTAGAGACTCATACACCAATTCCGACATGGGCTACCATGATAAGGTTGAATTAATTACAAATTTCCTAACAAAGAAATTGGTCATCTCGTCTTTAGTGGACTTGTCACAAGTCCAGCATGCTTCATATCCATGCTTCAGGTTGAGGGGAGTATTGTGGAGTGGTGAGGAGTGTCATCTGTGTACCATATCATATTAAAGTGTATTGGTGTAGTGTAGTCATGAGGATTATCATATCAGTTCATTGTTAATTAAGTAGCTAGTTGTCTCAATAGACTAACAAGCAATTAAACCCTAACCTCCCTCTCTCTTCTTCTTCTTCTTCCTTTTCCACACTCTCCTCTTACTTTCTTCCATGTCCCACTCTCCACTTACTTTCTTCTATGTCAACACAAGTTGACATGGACACATGTTCAACACTCCTGGACGCATCTGAATCTATAACAATAGTTTTTTGGGTAACTGATTTTTGGGTTTATTATTATAATTTCTGATTGGGATATCCTTAAATGAAGTACTACAAGAAAATATTAAAATATTTTATTATTGATGTATCAATCAATCAGGCTTCTAGAAGTCGTGGATCTGACATCCCTTATCTCTGGCCAACACCAATATACATGTTGGTGTTCAAACCATATAGATCTTCAGTAAATCTTTGGGCAATAAGACCTTTTACTAAAACTTAGTGAGAGCAGTACTGTGGGACAAAAGAATAAAAATAAAACAAGAAACTCATAAACAAAAAGACAGAAAAGGATAAGACTACCTAAGAGAAACTTCAAGCTTGGGGCTGCTAACTGAAACCGTGATGGATCATGGAAGTGAAATTTTGTTTATTTGCATCTAGTTTTAACTTCAATTGCTAAACTTGTAAAGATTCTCACCTCCTCAGAAAAAATCTTAGACTTCAAACTGGTGCTTCCACCATAAGTTTCCATTGATTCTATTTCAATACCCGAATCCTTCATATCCATCAGTTCCTTTCTCAAGCCCTCATCAGTACAACCCAAGGCATATGCATTTACAGCAGCACTGATGAACTCCTATGAAGAGAGACCAACATACAAGTTATGAAAGACATAATCAATCAATCACCAAAAAGAAAAACAGTGATGCATGAAAGATGTAAAAGAGAAAAAAAAAAAATAGTACGGAATATACTTTGAGGTTGTCACTGCCTCCACGATCAATAACATTCCTGAACCGCCTAAACAGGCTGATTGCTATATTCCGAGATGAACGATACTCATCATCTGATGAAGCACAGATATGCAGACGACGCTAACCCAAGTTGTAATTATGTCAGTCAATACACAAATATTCCTTGTTTTCAAATCTTCTAATAACACTCCCAGTAGTCAAAACTATTCAAAAAAATGGAAATGGAGCAGAGTTGGCTTACCAGCCATTGCTTTAATGTAGCTTGATTTGAGATCTTCAATACACGGTGAATCTTAGTCTTTGCTCTGCTACACCATATAGAAGACCCAAAAGAAGTGTATAACCTTTGATTGCAAGGGTTTCTCAAAGAACTCTGACAAACTATGTTGCTGCTCAAGAAATTAACATGCACAATGTTGCACAACGCAGCTTGTGTCGATATTTTAGCATCTCCATTTAACCAGCACCCGCTGACTGCTTTTTGGGCATGTAATGTCAGCATGGCTGCATCATAGCCACCAATACCATTCAAATCTTTTATGAAATAAGTTCCAAACTAGTGCCGCTATCCTGCATACAAGAGAGTAACACCGGCCATAATGAGCAAAGAGCATAAATAATGTATTCAGCTAACTAAATAGTTGCCATCTACAAAGCAAACCCCATATTCCAGATATAACATTTGCCATCATGAAATCATAAATAAACAAGAAGAAACTGTAATAGGGATATGCCTGTTTAGTTTGAATAATATGAGATGAATGATTTATTAAAAACGAAAGGTTATGTAAACAGTCCAAACTTAATTTGCACCGGATCCTTTTTAGGTGATGCCATATGCAATCAAGAAAACCAAAACCAAGCAGATCCAACTTGAAGGATCAAACCCAAGACCAGGCCATGTATCCAACCCCAACAGGACTCCATTCTAAAACCCAAGACAAGCCACGGGGAAGCTGGTCGAGGTACAAAATTTCATGGCTCAGGCCCCAACAAAATGAAACCTGAGTACGCAATGTAGAGCATTGTACCTTGACAAACATGGTCATATCATGATCATTGTATTACCCACAAACAGTTATGTAACAGCCATAACGTTATTGGTGGGTACCATTATACGCTTACAGGGCCATAATGGCTGTAACAGAAAAAATGGCCCATAACAGCCCATTACGGGGCCATTACAGTTGATGATGATGATGGCGATGAAATGGCCATAACGCCAATTATGGGTTTGGCCACTGTTACCGTTATTGAATACCATGATGGGTTTGTAAAATCTCTTAAATGAATCCAATCACATATGTATGGTGTAGTAAGTGTTCTTGGTGATTGTTAAGCTCTGCAAGGGAAGTTAAAAGCCTAGGCAAATAGATCCCTCCAGCGGACTTTCATTCCATTAATGTCATCCCAAAAAGCGAATAAATAGAGGTCCTCCATGCTCAATCTCCCAGTTATGGTGTATTTACTTTTCTTTTGAGGAATGATCACACACTTCAGTGGATGGTAAGATACCACAAACCAGGTCCACACATATGGCACTTGCCATGTGTGTATGACATCCAAGTTGTCCAAAAGGCAGCCCACCATAAAGATCACCTGGCACAAAATTCACAATGGTCCACCACATGAACCATACCACATGAAAACAATGGGTGTGAATGCAGGAGCATTGGATAAAAGAATAAGATCCATAGTGGGTCCCCCCTACTGCCTAACCACAAATCAGTCCATTAGCTGTGGTCCAATTTGATTGTGGGGCCCACAGATCCAAATAGTACAATTGATTTGTGGGTCCCTCAGCATCATTCTGATGCTCCAAATGAAGGACTGACTGGACTGTGGGGTCTGAGAACTCCAATTGGCAGAGTTTTCCAGTGATCATATACAAATAGGTAAAGGAAGTTCATTTTGGAAAGATGTTTAGATAGGGGAGAAGCTGCTTCAGGAGGTATTTCTGCGCCTGGCTAATCTAGCAATGGATAGAAACATCTCAGTCTCTAGTTGCTTTTCTATGTTGCAATCTAGAACCTACCCATATGTATACATATATATATATATATATATATGAAATTTGCAGGATAAGGAAGTGGGGAACTTCGCAAAGCTTCAAGAACTTCTGCTTGGTTGCTTTCCTTAGGCGGAGGAACATGATTGATTGTTGTGGAAGGTGCATAAATCAGGGTGCTTCTCAGTCTGGTTCTACAATACGATCCATCTTGCAACGGAGGGTGTATTTGTATCTCCTATGTCTAGCACTACAAAGCACCCTCTAAGGTAGCAGCTTTCACTTGGCTCGTAAGAAGGAAGAGGGTGCTATCGGTCGACAACCTCCAACAACGCTCTATGATGATACCCAATATATGTGCAACGTGCATGGGAGATATGAAATCAGTCAAACACCTTTATTATGGATTGCTCGTTTGCCCAGGAAGTTCGGAAGAGGTTCTATGGTCTGGTCAGTGTCCAACTGTCCATTGGGTGATGCCAGGTTGGGGACTTTTTCTGGTCTGGCATGGGGTTGGGCTTTAAAAGAAAACAAAGGTGTGCTAACAGTTGGCCCTTATAACTTCCCTATGGTCTTTGTGGAGATAGAAATGGAAGGCAGCTTCGGATGTGAGCACCTTGGCATTTGAGGTGTTTTGTAATGCTAAGTTCTATGCCATGGAATGGACCTCCTCCATGAAGGCGATAGAGTCTTGTAAGTCCTCTTTTCTCCTTGCGTTGTAGGGTTTTATGTTTCGTGCAGCACTTCAGTGGGTGCAAATTTGCCGGGTTTGATCATATACTAAAAGTGTTAAAAGGGACACTCATTGTGATGTAGGCTCAGTGGAGCGGTAACCTTTACAAGTTAATCAGGAATACCATATCAGGTGGAGCTGCACTGTTTGTAGCAGAGTCTACATCGGCACGTTTGTGGCATGCATGTCTAGGCCACATGAGCAAGTGCGGTATGATGGTACTTTCTGATCGGTGTTTGATTATTGCATTTAAAAGTGTTGATTTTAATGTATATGAGCATTGCATATATGCTAAACAATCACGGTTGTCTTTTAAATATGAAAAGATATAAGGGTGTTCTGGATTATGTGCATTCTGATGTATGGGGGTCGTCGCCCGTGGTTTCTTAGGGAGGGATACAGGTTGTGGTGGTGTGAAACGGGTTGTATGACCGGGTTACATGGAAGATCACAATAAGCCGTGACATCAGGTTTGATGAGGACTCCTTATTCCGTAAGGATGAACACAAGGAAACAGGAAAGCCAGCCAAAATTGACATTGAAATTTAAAATATATATATATATATGTGAGACATGGGTAGAAGCCGAGCCGTAAGAAGACCTACAGGAGCAGGTGGAGTAGCTACCTGTGAAGAGATGACAAGAATATTGCGTTCGCCCTCATTACGGATGAGGAAAATCCGTCTACCTTCCAAGAAGTACTAGATGATCCAAATGCTAATAAGTGGATGGCAGCAATGCAAGACGAGATAGACTATTTGTACAAGAATGAGACGTGAGAGTTGGTGGAGCTTCCCGTTGAGTGTAAAGCGATCAAGTCCAAGTGGATTTACAAGAATAAATAGGATAAATACAAGGCGATATTGGTTGTAAAGGGGTATGCCCAAAAAGAAAGCATCAATTTCAGCGAGATTTTCGTGTCAATTGTCCGCGGGTATCTATTAGATTTGTGTTGGCGTTAGTTGCCCAATACAACCTGGAACTGGAACAAATGGATTTAAATACTACTTTCTTTCATGAGGAGTTGGTAGAGCATATCTACATAAAGCAACCAGAGGGGTTCGAATAAAAGGGGTCAGAGAATAAGGTTTGTAGGTTGAGGAGGTCATTGTACGGCTTGAAACAGTTGCCTAGCCAGTAGAATAAGAAATTTGATACTTTCATGGTGAGTTAACGATTTACCAAAAGTGAATATAATCATTGTGTCTACTTAAAGGCTTTAAGTGACGGAAAATTCATCTTATTGGTATTATATGTTGATGACATGCTTATCCCAAGTCGTAGCATGTTTGAAATCAATATATTGAAGACTTAATTATCAGGGACATTCGAAATGAAATATTTGGAGGTTGCAAAGAGGAAATATTGGCATTAATATATATAGAGATATGGAATGGAGTAGGTTACAGTCATATCAGGCGAAGTACCTTGAGAAGGTATTGGTGAAGTTTGGGTGGACAAGGCTAAGCCAATTAGCACACCCCATGATGCTCGCTTCCGGCTTTCTTCAGATCAATGTCCCATTACAAATGAAGAGAAGCAGGTTATGTCTCATGTACCCTATTTAAACGCAATTGGTAGTTTGATGTTTGTCATGGTCTCCACGAGACCGGATATTTCACATGTAGTCGGTGTTGTGAGCAAATATGTCAAACCCCAGCAAGCAGCATTGGGAGGCAATGAAATGGCTACCTCATAATCTACGAGTTACAACGAACTACGTCTTGACATTTGAGAAATTAGAGGGAAAGCTTATATGTTGTGTGAATTCATGTTACGCAGGGAATGTGGACAACAGAAGGTAGACTTCCGGTTACTCGTTTGTACTAGCGGGCGAAGCGATCAATTGAATGTCGAAGCTTCAGTATGTGGTTGCTCTTTCCACAACCTAAGCTAAGTATATAGCAGTGATGGAGGCTTTTAAGAAAGGTGTTTGGTTGCGTGGAATGATAAATGAGTTGAGGCTTCAGCAGAAGGTTGTGTCGGTTAATTGTGACAGCGAAAGCACGATCAACTTGGCAAAGAATTCGATTTAGATGTTCATCATCATTTTATCCGACAGATGCTTGAGGAATGTGGTGTTACTCTTAAGAAGATCCACAAGAGCATGAATCCGATGGATATACTTATAAAGGTGATTCTCATAGAAAAGCTCCAATTTTATTCGACTTCTCTAGGTCTGGCAAAGGTTTGATGAATACAAAGTGTGCACGAAAAGTAGCTGCGATGGTGAAGCTATGATGGAGGCAATTAGAAATGGAGCTTGGAGTTGTGGTTCATAATTATTGAAGCCATGGTGGAGATTGTTTTATGATGTCTTCAATATGTACATGAAACAGGGGTCTCGAGCAATCGACCAGGCTAATCGATCGATCAAGTGAACCCCGGATTATACATATTGGTCTTTGGACAGTTTTGGACATGATCGATCGAGCGACAAGTCGGGTCGATTGATCGAGGAAATTCAAAAAATACTTGTGAACTCTCTAGACACTTTTGTGCATGTTCGAGCAATCAAACATGTGGTTGCGATCGATCAAAGGTTGCTCGATCGATGCTTAGATAAACGACGCGCGCGGTTTTGTGTAATTGCACAAATTGCTTCCTATTCTGGGTGCAACGCTATAAATATGTGTGCAATGCAGGATTAGGGTATGATAAAGAGAGCTTAAACATTTCTAAGAGGGTTACTAAGGGAGTTTAGGGTTTCGCATTTGTAAGTTTATAAATCTCTTGTAATTCGTTTATCATAGTGGATTTTGTTATTGCTTTGTACCGTGGTTTTTTTCCCACGGGAGTTTTCCACGTAAAATTTGTGTGTTCCTGTGCATGCTTTGTTGCATTTATCTTTCGCTTGTTTGATTCGAATTCGGGTTTTGCTTCCACGGTCCCCCAACATCTCTCTCTCTCTCTCTCTCTCTCTCTCTCTCTCTCTCTCTCTCTCTCTCTCTCTCTCTCTCTCTCTACAAAATCCAACCTATAAATCTACAACTGAAGCACATGCAGCTCTATAAAACACATATCCTAGCCCACAAACACACTCAATCCCAAAACCAAACCCATATTCACCCACTATGCCTAACCATTAAGCTTTGTGCTCACTTTTCAGCTTATCCAAGACCCCAACCAGTCAAACCCCACTCCATTGCATATTCCCTATCTGTCCACTATCTAGTGACATACAACATGCATATAGAAAATGGGTTTTCATAGACCATACGGCACCTACAGTTTATAGAGAGGGATTGAGGGAGTATTCATACATATGGAAACGAGTAGCAACAGTGATATGATATATTGGATTAAATAAACACATCTTCTTTCTTTTTTATTTTTGGGTGTGTGTCTGTCTGTGTGTTTCTTGAGGATAGAAACATGGTGAGACTCCACACACATATCCGCATATTTGCTAAATTTTAAAGAATCTACTGCTGCCATTGGAAAAATAACCCAAAAAAAGTGATTGAAAGTTTTTGAGGCATCTAATCTAAGCCGGAATTTCTTCTTCAAATTGGCACATATCAGATCATTCTTTGATCTTCAGTTGCTCTATTTACATGCACACAGCAGAAGAAACTCTCATGTATTTGCTCCTACTACTAATACTAGTATTACTGGTTAGAGAAGTCGGCAGCGATTCAACAAACCGAACAGAGTATTTATTTGCAAATAGAAAAATAAGAGAGAAAGAGAGAAGGGAATTGACTTCACCTTTCGGTTGGGATTCCTCAGGTGGCCATTTCTTGACAGAGGGAGGGGAGAAGGAGAAGAGAGAAGTGCTTCGTGTATGCCTTTCTTTCTTTCCGTCTCCCGTCCACGAATATTGAATGGCTCTCCGCAGTTTCAAACCCAAATGTCGAGGTTCGCAGGGGGACTTGTCAGTCGCTGCTGCCCCTTGCGTTGGACTGCCCGTCATCTCATCTGTCTCTCTCAACGGTTGTTCCATGCCCATGAATTTCTCTACCCCAACCTTTCCCCTCTACGGGATTTTTCATTTCTAGTACAGTAAAAAAAGAAGGGCACGTGCTGATTGAATCCAAACCCAATTCGATGCGACATTTATCGATTTAGTCGCATCGAAGTTTCCTTCGGTCGCACCGAAGCCGCATCTGAAAATTTTGTGCAGAATTTGTTAAATATAGGTGGGACCAAATTAAGTCTGAAAATCATAATTTTTTGCTAAAGTGTTTTGTGTGATTTCGGTTAGACCGAACCGACCTTAGGTGGGACCAAACGGTTTGTTTTTTCTTCTATTTAACTTATGATTTTGCTAGTCTTTTCTCTATCCTTTGCACTTAGTTTTCTTAGATCTTTGGTATATAAATTCTTCATTAAACACCTTTAAATCTCCAAATCTTCATTTGGTAATCTTTTGAGCATAAATCTTCTCTTTAAGCGTTTTTTTGTCCTTATCTCTCAAAATCACCTCGCAAGAGTAAACACGTGAAAATAGATCGATTAAGTGTATTAATATTCTCAAAACTAATAAATAATAAGGGGAAAATATGCAATATTTCACACTCAACATCAAGCACATCTTAATGTTGAGGTTAGAATCCTCATTATAGTTGTAATATTAAAGGAAATCGCTTATAACTCAATGGAATAGAGGCTTGGGATGAGGGATATGAACATGGATTCTCCTAAGCTTCTATTGCTCTAAAAATCTATCAAAATGCCCAAGAACCGATTGCCCTTTATAAGAAGTTCGAGCCTCAATGGTAAAAAAAGGGCAGAAAACGACTCTGTTAATGTCATCAAAGGTCTTTCGATGTCATCAAAGGATCCTCGATGCCATCGAACAATCCAGATAATATATGATGTTTTCTTGCTGGACATATCTAGACACATTTCGATGTCATAGAACTTCAAGTTTTGATGTCATCGAAAGGACTTCGATGCCATTGAGAAAGTACGAAAAAAATTCAATTTCGTGTTGGACAATTCTGATTCTCAATTGATGTCATTGAGGGGTCTTCGATGCCATCGAAACTTAAGTTTTGATGTCATCGAAGGGACCTCGATGCCATCAAGAAAGTTAGGGAAAATTTTAATTTAATGCTGAACATTTCTGACTCTCGATCGATGTCATTGGTAGACCTTTGATGTCATCGAAGTATGTTCGATGACAGATCGATGCTATCGAACATCAATCGAAATATGTTGTTTTGGGCTATCTTTTACACAACAAATTCATACCTCTTCTAGCGTTATTTATCATATTTTTATTTGTCTCCTAAGGCTAAGGGATGATCAATTAGGTATTCCTATTAGGTTAAGATCATCTAGAGGTCTATAGGTTGTTTTGGGGTCAAGGTACATGTTTTACCTATTCTTTGCTCCTTGATGTTATGTCTTCGCGTGCACTAATAAGATTCGTAATGCACACTTCCTTAAGAGTTTCGGGAGATCTTAGGTTTACGATTTCAAAATTTTTGGAATGACATTGACTTTTGATTTTGAACTTTCTGAGGAGACCCTCTAGTTCGAGAGTTAATTCATCATCTTCCACATCATCGACTTTATATTAACCCTTAAGTTCAAAGTCCAACTCAAGATTGAAATCATATAAGTTGGCTTCATACTCAAGTTCTTTGATAAACAGACTTGCACTTTATTGCTTGTGATTTTTTAAAAGCAGTCTTGATTTTTATTTTATTTTTAGTTTTAAAATTTTTTATTTTTGGAATTTTGCAAATATCTTATTTTTTAGAGTTTTGAAATATTTGGTGTTTTGGATTTTTGGTGGTTTTTAATGTAAGGGACCTCAAGCGAGACAACAATATGAACTAGGGGTTACCTGACCTGGCTCACGGAGCTAAGTGTTATTCACATTTATTTTTATTGCCATAAGGGGACTATGAACCTGTTACTGTCATGCATTCCTTCCCCTTAGGAGGTAGGGCCGAATGGATCAGTAGTTGAACCCCCATCATTGTGCCCAACATCAAGATGAATATGGGGTTGAGCTCCGAGTCGATGTCGGATGTGATTTCTCCTGTTTCATCATTGATGGATTTAGCTCCTCAGGTTCTTCCAGCTTGGGTGGGACCAGGATTGTGGTCCAGTCAATCGAGAGCAATTCATGCCTCTTGTTCAAGTCCTCTATATCATCGGATGGCATTGATGTGAAAGTGAAATGATTGTCCTCCTTTCGACAACTTTGTTTTCTCCTGGTGCCCCTATGCTTTGGTTTCTTGCCTGGAGGAGTTTGATACCCTACTCTTCTCCTGTTTAAATACTCTTGATCCTCAATGACTGAGGTCAACTCTTGATATTTGAGTTGGTAGTAGAAGATTTGGTGCTTGTCATGAAGGAAGACGTAGTTTGATCTGATGGGACATGCAAGATGAATGTAATCCACAGTCTCGAACTCAAGACTATGTTATGGGATGTCCTCATTGGAGTATTGTATGTCTATGGGAGGGAGGACATGCTCCTTTTGTCTCTCATTGCTGTGGTTACATGGTGGGGGCTTTTGCCCCTGGTTGTTGACTGACGACGCTAGCATGGATAGTAGTGCTGGTAGAGGTGTACACGAACCGAGCTAGCTCGGTTAGCTCGCTCGACTCAACTCGAAAAAGCTCAATTCGACTCGGTTCGAAGTTGAGTTCGAGCCGAGTCAAGCTGATTTTTTGAGCTCGAAAATGAGTTTGCGCCGAGTTCGAGCTGGCCCCAACTCGAATCAAATGGGATCGAACCCAGGTCGAATCGAAATCAGATCGAACCAGTTCAGTGACTCGGTTACTTTGATATTGATGTCACTCACCAAGTGTTTGATAAAATGACCCAACGAATAATGGCTGGTGGCAAAGAACGTATGTATATGAAACCAATACCCTTTTTTTTTTCTTGATTTTTATGTTACTTAGAAGGTGTTTGATAAAATACCTATAAACTATTGCTGTTGTCTTAAATATAGTGAGATTTTAAAGGTCCAGTCCGGGTGTTTGTGAAAATGTTGCACAGACGAACTCGGCTCGATCTTGGTCGAACTCGGCTTGAACTACCCGAGCTGCTGACCGAACTAAGTTGAGCTGGCCAGTCAGGCTCGAGGACCGAGCCGAGCCGAGTCAAGCTGAGGCTAGCTTGACTCGGTTCAACTCGATGTACACCCCTAAGTGCTGGTGTTACGAGCAAGTAGTGCCCCTGGCTGATTGTTGAAGCGGGGAACTTGTCCCCTTGATTTACTGATGCTGAGAAGGGTAGGGTGTGCTCCTAGTTGATTGCTGGAGTGGGGAAGTTGTCCCCTTGATTGATTGATGCTAAGATAGGAAGTGTGTGCCCCTGCTTGATTGTTGGAGTGGGAAAGTTGTCTCCTTGATTGATTTATGCTAAGACAGGTAGGTTTGCCCCTGGTTGATTGTTGGAGCGGGGAGGCTGTCCCCTTGATTGATTGAAAAAGAGATAGCTAGGGTGTGCCCCTGGTTGATTGTTAGAGCAGAGAGATTGTCCCCTTAATTGATTAAAACAAAGACAGGCAAGGTGTGCCCTTAGTTGATTGCTGGAGTGGGGAGCTTATTCCTGTGATTGACTAATGCGGAGACAGCCAGGGTGTGCCCCAGTTGTTGTTGGAGTGGTGAGGTTATCGCCTTTATCGATTGAGGGTATGAAGTCTAGACTCACTGGAAATGCCCCTTGTATATTTAGGAAAATAGAGATTGGACTGGTTGGGGGTGCCCCTTACAGGATGACTGGTTCGAAGTCTGAATGAAAGTTAATGGTATGGACAAATTGGACTAGTTGGGGGTGCCCCTTACAGGGGATTCTGGAGTATGTTGTTCATCGCCGCATCAAAGACCTCGATTAAAATTCTTCCTTGATTGATCAATTTTTGGACCGCATGTTTTAAGCTGAAACAACAATCTGTTGTGTGACCCTTGACTTGATGGTATGCATAATACTCGTTCTCATTAAAGGTTGGTGGGGGCCTAGGCGGCATTGGGGTAAAAAGTTGCCCTTAGACAAGCGCGTTTAGCATTTTACTGTAAGTTTTGTCTATCGGTGTGAACTACCTAGGCTCTGGGACCATGCCCAGTTGCCACCCATGATCAGGGTATTGTAGTTCCATCTTGGTTATTGTTGTTGTTGATAATGTTGTCCCTACTGAGAGGTGAATGGTGTGTCATTGATAGAGGTGACAAGATCATCTTCTTCTATTTGATGGGGGACGAGAACACTTCCTTTGCCGTTCTCGCATTCTATAAGCCTTCCTTCCACTATTGGCTATACTGGGGAGGCCCGATGAGGCCGCCAAGAAGAGATCGTCCCAGCCCTTATTCCGGCTTTGACTCTTTCCCTAGCGCGGATGAGTTAGGTGAAGTTGGCATATGGATGCGAGACAAGGCATCTAGAGATACTTGGGTTTGCCGAGTGGACAATCATGGAGATTTTCTTCTCATTGTCGATGAGAGTCTTCATTTTGGTGGTTATGGCATGCCAACGTTCAACGTAAGTGGACAATGACCCATTATCCCTCTATCTTAAGGCAACAAGATTAGCTCTTCTTGGCACTACATTAAGATTGTACGTGAAATGATCAATGAATGCTTGGAAAAATTGTTCCCGAGTTTTGATCCGATGGTAGTCTGGTGATGTATACTAGTCTAAGGTGTCACATTTCAAGGACTTTTGAAATAGAAGGATCAATGCTCCATCATTGTCTGCCATGACATTAAGCTCTCCACACATGTTCTTATGTAGTCTACAAGACATCCTATATCATCATAATTTTTAAAATTTTGGTACCTCAAAGCCTAGAGGTACCTTTGCATCAGGGAAGAGATAGAAGTCCATGAACTTGGTGGATGAGAGATCCGTCCCACGCTACTTCTACAGTTTTCTGTCCATCTCTCGCAGTTGCTCTTGGAGTTGCCCGATTTTGGAGGGACCCAATAGGAGAGGCTTTTCCCCTTGCCGAGCATGCCTTGTATCCTTATCGTAATAGTTAACCTTGCTAACACCTCTATGATTCCTACTTGGAGGAGGATGGACCTAGTGGTTGCTCCTATTATAGGGAGTTTATTGAACTGAGATTGGAAAAGGAGGTTGCAAAGAAATCCTTGTTGTAGGGGATTGTTGAAATTGACTGGAATTCCAATAAGGGAGAGAATTTTAGAATTGACTAGGAGTCCTGATGAAACTGACTCTTGTTTGTGGGAGGATATTGGAAGAAACGCCCTGAGGTAGATGGTTGTTCTAGCTGGATGTCTCCATTGAGAGGGTATCAGAAGTCTTTCGCGAACCTTGACTGTTGCGGTTGTTGTGTTGGGCCAACTTGGGTAGTAGATATTAAAACTTGCGCTCGTGTGAGTTGGTGAAGCGTTTCTATCATGATCTTTATATTCTGGACCACCTCTCAAATGCAAGAGACTAGCACTGATCCGGCTGGATGCAGTTATGGGGGAATGCCTTCTTGTATATTGAGAGCTGAGAAAGGGAGGGTTACTTCTTCATGGTTAGCGATGGCTATTCAAGATTTGGTTCATATTATGCTTCAATGAGGGAGATCTTTTTTAGGATGCTTGACTTGTAGAGGTGTATTTTTTTTTGTTCTTTTTAGTTTTTTGGAATGAATGCTGATGCGAATGCAGATGTAGATGCAAATGTGGGAGAACCGATATTATTCAAGAATTCGCAAGATCTTCTTTTCAAGCCGGGTCACGACTAGTGTGACTAGTTCATCCCTAGCAGAGTCGTCATTCTGTGGATGCTAGATGGCATATTTCCCTAGGGGACGGGAGATCGACTCTCTTTTTCACTGGTTGCCTTGCTCGGGGGCTTTCGTTTGGGGGTAAAATGGTGTTATATTTGACCAGAGTCGCCACTAACCAATTATTACAATCTTACGATCGGTTAAACCTTGTAGAAATGCTAAAGATCAAGAACTTGACGATCATTAACCCTAAGATGACTCATGGGTTTCCATTCCAGAGATTATGAGTAAGGAACCACGGTTAAAGAGAGGGAAGGTGTTAGACACCCACTCTGCCCATACGGACGTACGGTCTTTACTTTATAAGATCTTACTAATTTCTGAGGAATATGATTAGTTCTCGCGTGCAGAAAATTTAATGCGATGCAATGGTAATGGTGATTGATCGATCCAAATTTCTGATGGGCAAAATCCGATTATTTTAGCATGCCGTAGAGCATACTTCAAAATGATTGAGTGTACAGTGCACAATATGTAGAAATGTGATATATGGGATGCTTGATGTTGTATTGATACTTATGATAAAATGACAGCTAACTGATAGGGCTGAAAGTCGGGCGGGTTGGTGCTCAACCCTAGCCCAACCCAGGGTTCCTATACCTCAACCTTAACCCAACCCAACCCAACCTCGGGTTGGGAATTCTCAACCCAAGCCTAACTCAAGCCCAACCCAAACGGGCTCAGTCGGGTTGGCTGGGTTGGTCGGGTAGATATATGCTAATATTTTCATTATTACATTTATTATATTTTCAATACATGTCTTATTTTTTGTACCTACAATTTAATTAATTATATATATAGTTATTTATTGTAAAGAAGTTCAATTTTTTCTAAACAAATAAGCTAAAATATAGGATAACTACTCCTTTAAAAGTCGTATTGTGTATCAAGCAATCTATTTGGGAGAGAGAAATCCGACGTATCTTGTTAGCTTGAGTCATCGGAAATGACGTGGACCAATGAAACCCGACGGCATTGGAATTTGTTGTGCCTTCAACGTAGACGATACACACTCAATTATAATTAATTTATAAGAAACTTATATATTGATCGGGTTCGAGTTGGGTCAGGCAACCCGAGCCCAACCTAAGTTTTATCGGGTTGATGTTTGTATGGCCCAAGCCCGAGACCAAACCCGATACATCCTGCCCAAGCCCAACCCAATGTCGGGTTGGTCACGGGTCGATCGGGTTGAACCCGCCCAACTATCATCCCTACTAACTGGTTAAGGTTTATGGTGAACCTGCTTCGATTATATCGGCAAGCCTCATCGCATACACCCACTAGTTAGATGGGAGAAAACGATGAAATGTAATATAATGTTGATGTATATGTGGAGCAAGGGGGTTGAGAAGGGAATGAGTGTCGTACGATGCTAATTCTTTGATTTGATGAAACATATTAAAGCTTGAACGGTTAGATGAACGATAATGTCACAAGGCTAGATTAAATGGCTCAGATTTGGACATATATGGCTTAGGAGGCTTGGGCTCTGGCTAGGCTAAGCTACATGTTCACAACCCTAAGCGTAGGGTCGCGATGTAGTAATAACTCGGTAAGACTGAGGTCGAATCCACAGGGACTAAACTTGTATGTATTCTGAAAAAAACTAGAACTAGAACTAGAAAAATATCTAAATTGAAATATGAATAATTGATAATATTGATTAAAACTTGTGAATTTAAAGATGGGAACTAGGGTGCTAAGGATACACTTATAGCTATCAAGATGCTACCTTGCTTGATTCAATAAACATAATTGAAATTGGAGTTCTATCTTATCCAATTGGAAGATAAAATAATTTAAATCAAATCTGAACTTTTCATTGACCTAATTCTCAATGGAAAAGAATTGTGAAGATTAGAAGGGATTCCATCACCCGACTATGCCTAGGAGACGATGGCGAACAATGGGATTTACCAATCTCACTATTTCAAAACAGGAAAAGAAGATATTCAAACCTATCATAGCATCTATCGTAATTTTAGTCACAATAAATCATAAAAAAAATTGAAAATATTCCTTTAATATTAAACTAAAAATCAATGAAGTTCAATAAGAACAAGAATCAAAGTAAAATAAACATCCCAACACGCTACAAACTTCACCTCTTAGCCCTAGCTAAGAGGTTTAGCTAACCATAAATATGATTGAAACCAAATCTCTTAAACAAAGCATGAAAAATAAATTAGGGAAGAAGAAAAAATCTTTGGCGGTTGCTCCACCCCTTTGTTATGTTTATTGAGACTTTTCCAAACCCTAGAAGATGCTTTGGAGCATCTTAAGAAGTCCTATTTATAATTGTGAAACTCCAACTTTCGCACCTAGTAGGAAAATTCTAAAAATTGCCTCAAATTTACGCACTCTCTGCAGTTTGCTAAATTTAATTTCACTCTGCACAGTTTCCCAAAATATACTTCACTTTGCGTAGTTTCCCAAAAATACTCGGAGTTTTAGAATATGCTTTTTCAGGACAATTTTAGGAATATGTTTATATTTAAGACAATTTCAGGACCATTCCCCCTATCCTTTAGAAATAATTACATTTTATTGGCAGTAGACTATGTCACTAAGTGGGTCGAAGCGATCCAGTGCCGGAATAATGACCATAAAATGATTATTCGATTCTTAAAAGAAAATATCCTTTCCCGGTTTGGAATGCCTCGGGCCATAATTAGTGATGGAGATTCACACTTTTATAATAGGTCATTTGAGAACTTAATGAAGAAATATGACATCTCTCATAAAGTGAGCACTTCATACCACCCGCAGACAAGCGGGCAAGTTGAGATTTTCGACAATGAAATTAAACAAATTCTGAAAAAGACGGTTAACCCTGACCATAAGGATTGGTCAATCCGTTTGACCGATGCTTTATGGGCTTACTGTATAGCTTTTAAGACCCCCATTAAAATGTCTCCCTTTAGACTCGTCTATGGGAAAGCTTGTCACTTGCCTGTGGAACTGGAGCATAGAGCCTACTGGGCTATAAAAATTTTGAACTTTAACTTGGACAACGCTGGCTCATTGCACAAACTTCAATTAAATGAACTTGAGAAAATTCGGAATGACGCTTATGAGAACTCGAGAATTTATAAGGACAGGATGAAGGTGTTCCATGACAGGAACATCCTTCGAAAAGCATTCATAACCGGTCAAAAAGTCATTCTGTGCAATTCTCGGTTACATTTTTTTCTGAAAAAACTTTGATCTCGTTGGACCGACCCTTTCACTGTTACTAATGTCTATCCTCATGCGGCCATTGAGATAAAGAATCTGACAAATGACAATGCTTTCAAAGTGAATGGACATTGTCTCACGCCATTTGTTGAGAAATTTGATTCAGATGACATGTCCATGCCTCTAACTAATCCTGTGTACTAAGGTTGACCTCCTAGTCTGATGGAGGTGTAGTTAGGTTTATTGCTTTTATAGAATTTAGGATTAGGATAGTTTGATTTCAATTTGTTTAGTCTTCGTGCTAACCCATTTACATGTTAAGAACTTTGGAAAAACTTCAATTCTCCTTCAGGTATTATCTTCCCATCACTTCCCATTTCTTTTTGTTGTCTCATGTGCATTGCATGCTCATATCTTTTATATTGATGATAATGTAGGTTTTAGGTTGGGGGTGTGGATTAGGTAAACTAATCAGTGTTTTGATCTTGGATCTAATCAAGTAGGACCTAAATTTGTCCAAAGTGAACACTACAACTAAGAGTTCCTTCTCCGTAGTAGAGCAGTTCGCTTAGGTTGAATTTTGAGTTCTACTTGCATAATGAATCACATAGGGCTTATTTTCTTTTCTCTAGCCTAATACCGCCCCAATAGCATAGTTAGACGCATCACACATAATCTCAAAAAGGATGCTCCAATCGGGTGGCTGCATGATAGGTGCAGTAGTCAACATGCCCTTGAGCTTAGTGAAAGCTTATTGGCATTACTCAGTCCACTCATATGGTGCATCCTTTTGAAGTAAATTACATAAAAGACGAGAGAGATGACTAAAGTCCTTTATGAATCGTCTGTAGAATCCGGCATGTCCTAAGAAGGATCACACGTCGCGTATACTTTTGGGAGGTGGTAGGTTATAGATAAGATTGATTTTAGCCTTGTCCACCTCAATTCTCTTGAACAAAGTGATGTGTCCAAGTACAATTTCCATGGGAACCATGAAATGGTATTTTTCCCTATTCATAACCAAATTTTTTTCTTCACATCACTTCAGCACACTTTTAAGATTTTCTAGACACTCGCTGAAGGATGGACCAAAGACAGAAAAGTCGTCCATGAAGACCTCTAAATTTGCCCCACCATGTCAGAAAAAATACTCAACATGCATCGCTGAAAAGTGGCAGGGGCATTACACAAACCGAATGGCATCCTTCGGTAAACAAAGGTGCCATAGGGGCATGTGAATGTTGTCTTCTCCTGATCTTCAAGGGCTATCTCTATTTGATTGTAGCCCGAATACCCGTCAAGGAAGCAATAGTAAGAATGACTAGCTAGCCTTTCCAAGATTTGGTCTTTGAAGGGCAAAGGAAAGTGGTCCTTCCTTGTGACTGTATTCAGTTTTCTATAGTCAATGCACATTCTTCAACCAGTAGTAACTCTGGTTGGCACGAGTTCATTGTCGGCATTGGCTACGATGATGATTCTGTACTTCTTAGGAACCACCTGAGTTGGACTCACCCATTAACTGTCGGATATAGGGTAAATTATACCCATATCCAATAACTTAAGTACCTTAGCCTTAACCATTTCTTTTATATCTGGATTGAGTCAACGTTGTGGTTGTCGGGATTATCCTTAAGATGAATGCGGTAAGTACAAATCAAATGGTTAATTCCCTTGAGGTCCGTAGTCAACCATCTAAGGGCTCCTTTATGCTCAATGAGAGTAGAAATAAGCATACTCTCTTGTTCTTTCTCAAGGTGGGAAGAAATCACCATTGAGTATGTCTCATCTTGACTTAAGTAGACATATTTAAGATCAACAGACAAAGGTTTTAGGTCAAGATTCGGTGTTTTGAGGCTAGACGGTAGAGGCACTACATCAGTTTGGGGCAATTTCTCAAATTGTAGCCTCCACCGGTTAACTTCAAGTACTGGCGTAGCATCAAACAAGACATCCATCTCCCTAATCATGTCATCATCTAAATTAGGGGAGTGGGCCAAGCATGTCTCTAGAGTGTCAGAGTATAGAGTTAAAAGTGCTCTATCTTGCAAGAAATAATCGATCATAGCAATGTCGTGGGTATCGTCATCATCCTCTGACTGTTGTTCATTTTGAAAAAGATGTTGAGCTCCAATGTCATATTTTCGAAAGATAAATTCATAATCTCATTCCTACAATTGATGATAGCATTTGATGTAGCAAGGAATGGGCGACCAAGAATGACGGGTATCTGAGTGCTCACATCCACAATGGGTTGAGTATCCAAAACAATAAAATCTACTGGGTAGTAGAATTTATCAACCTGAACCAACACAACCTCAGTCATCCCTCTCGGTACACGAACTGATCGATCAACAAATTGTAACGTGGTCCGGGTGGGTTTTAATTCACCATGACCCAGTTGTTCATAAACCGATTAAGGAATGAGATTTACACTCACCCCCAAGTCAAGAAGTGCACGCTCAATCCGGTAATTCCCAATTACGCAAGTGATGGTTGGGCTACCAGGATCTTCGTATTTTTGTGGCACATCTTGCTTAAGGATGACACTAATTTTTTATGTTAAAAAGATCTTCTTTTGTATGTTTTGCCGTCTTTTGGTAGTGCATAGATCTTTCAGAAATTTGGCATATGAAGGGATTTGTTTAACTACATCTAGTAGAGGGATGTTGACCTTCACTTGTTTAAGCACCTCTATAATATCCTGAGAGTTAGAAAGAGGTTTTGGTGTAATAAACCGCTGGGGTAGTGGCGCAATTGGTTTACTTTGAGGTTCCGATTCTAACCCATGTGGGGCATTGCTAAGTCAATCATTCTCAATTTCTTCCGGGTCCTCAGGCTTTTCATCCCTTAACGGAATAGATTTGTCAATTGTCTTTCCACTCCTAAGAGTGGTGATAGACTTGGGTTGCTCCATTTGATTTTGAAGAGCTTGAATCACTAATTTCACATTTGGTTTTGGATTGAGGAGGGGTTGGGCTAGAAGCATCCTTTTCTCCCCACTCGCTAAGTGTGATTCAATCCTTTGAATGAACGATGCAAACATTTCCATTGTTGTTTTGAGATCCTGGAATGCTTGCACTGTATTTTGGTTGAATAACTCTTGATTTTGCATGAATTTCTGAACCGTATATTCTTGAGGCCTTGTTCACAACCCCAAGTGTAGGGTTGCGATCTAGTAATAGCCCGTGAGAACGAGGTTGAATCCACGAGGACTAAACTTGTACGTATTCTGAAAAGAACTAGAACTAGAAGAATATCTAAATCTGAATTCTGGAATAAATTAGTGTAATTGTGAATAATGTTTAAACTATCAATTAAATGTGGGAACTAGAGTACCAAGGATCCACTTGTAGCTATTAAGATGTTACCTGGCTTGATTCAATAAACACAATTGGAATTGGAGTCCTATCTTATCTAATTGGAAGATAAAATAATTTAAATTAAATCTGAACTTTTCATTGACCTAATTCTCAATGGAAGAGAATTGTGAAGATTGGAAGGGATTCCATCACCCTACCATGCTCATGAGATGATGGCGAACAATGGGATTTACGAATCTTACTATCTTAAAACAAGAAAAGAAGATATCTAAAGCTATCACAACATTTATTGTAATTTGAGTCATAATAAATAATAGAAAACTGAAAATATTCCTTTAATGTCAAACTAGAAATTAATGAAGTTCAATAAGAACAAGAATCAAAGTAAAATAAACATCCCAACACGCTGCAAGCTTCACCTCTTAGCCCTAGCTAAGAGGTTTAACCAACCATAGACATGATTGAAACCAAATCTCTTAAACAAAGCATGAAAAATAAACTAGTGAAGAAGAAAAACTCTTTGACAGCTGCTCCACCCCTTTGTTATGCTCCTTGAGACCTTTTAAACCCTAGAAGATGCTTTGGAGCATCCTAGGGAGTCCTATTTATAGTTGTGGAACTCTAACTTTCGCACATAGTTGGAAAAATCTAGAAACCGCCTCGAATTTATACTCTCTGCAGTTTGCTAAATTAAACTTCACTCTGCATAGTTTCCCAAAATACACTTCACTCCGCATAACTAAAATAGACTCTGAGTTTCAGAATCTGCTTTTTTAGGACAATTTTAGGAATATGTTTGTTTTCAGGACAATTTCAGGATTCATTTTCTTCACTTTAAATATTTAATTCTCTTCATTCCTCACTTGGTTTTCTTAGATCTTTGGCATATGAATTTTTCATTAATGACTTCCATATCTCCAAATCTTCATTTAGTAATAATCTTTTGAAATAAATCTTCCTTTTGACATCGATTTCACCTTAAGTTCTTGAAATTACCTCACACATGAAAACATGCATAATTAAATCGATTAACCACTATCATGTTTATAAAACCAAAGTATAAATAGGGAGAAATATGCAACATTTCACACTCAACATGCCTCTTTTAATTTAAGAATTGCGTAAGGGCCTCTCGAGGGTTAGCCGTTTGTCCATTCCTCCAACGAAAATTTGGATGGTTCTTCCGGCTGGAGTTGTATGTGTTTAAGGTGGGTCCTTTGAAAAGTCTTTGGTAATTGTCCACGACATTTGATTGCTCATTCAATATCTCTTGAAAAGCAGGAATTGTTGGGTAATTTTCATTGGTATGTATATTATAAGCACAAATACCATAAACAACTTCTACAGCCTTACCAGATTTGATAGGTTTTGCCTTCTTAAGTTCCATAGCCTCGACTTTTCTTATGAGATTGGTCACTCTTGCACTCATATCATCTTCCTCTTTTAAAACATAAATTCCTCATATTTCCTTTAATTGAGTAGGCTTAGAAGTGGTGGGTCTTAAAGAGGTGTCCCATGATTACGCGTTTTCTACCAATCGATCAAGGTAATCCCACACATCATCGGCCTCCTTATTCATGAATTCACCATTACACATCATCTCTATGAACTGGCGCATTGGTGAAGTTAATCCGTTATAGAAAAAGATTATTGTTCGCCATATTTCATAGCCATGGTGTGGACAGGAATTCGTGAGATCCTTGAACCTTTCAAACATTGGAAGGTCTCTTTCTCTTTCTGGGCAAAGTTCATGATTGTTTTCCTTAAAGTGTTAGTTTTATGAAAAATCTTTCAAACATGCTTGGCGTTATCGAGGGCCGATCCCCATGTTGTTAAGCCGGATCGGCGCAATATCATCCATATTAAGTCTATAGCCGACCTCTCGAGTAATCTTACATACTAGACGGCCGAACAGGAGTGAGACGTCGTTCCTGACAGATCGTGCGGTCTGGATTATCTGGAGTAGGGCGAATGTGGGCAGGCACAACTTGTCCCCATGTCCAACCCTATACAGGAAGTCTACCATCAAACGAGTGCATTCAGTGCGGTTGCCCCACTGTGGATACACATTGTACGTGAAAATGTAGTGAAGCAAACGGAAATCATCTGTCAATCTCGTCGATGGGAGGCAATTACCTCGTGTCCAGGGAGCCAATCGGCCATAAAGGTATTGTGTGTGACGATCTCTTTCTCTCACACTCTTAAAAAAATTCTCATTAGCGTGTACTTCACCACATGGAATTCCCATAACCCAGGACACTGAGTCCACGTTAATCGTGTAATCCCGCCTTCCAATAGAAACAGTGAACTGTAGAGGTTCTAGCGATGGGTCTTGGATATGGGCGAAGAAAGCACGAACCGTATCCTCACATGCATGAGACTTACCTTCGAATATGGGACCCCACTCAACGTCCACCAAGCGGTCCATAATCGGGTGTAGCCCAAACAGCCTCTCATCTACGTGAGCTTCAAGTACAATCCTGCGGTCACAAAGCCGACTGTATTCGAAGCCTATCGATAGCGCTCTCTCTATTAGGATTTGGGGATCTAGGTCCTGCTTCGACCTATGCTCATGGGCGGTGCTTGTGCTAGCTTCGGCGCTCGCCCTCCTCCTTGGACGAGTTGGGCGACTAGGCCCGGCTTCCTCAGTAGGAGCCCGCTTTTTTTCCATGAGGGAAAGAAATGTGGAAATGGAGAAGATGGCTGCCACAAGTTCGAAAAGGGCCATTGGAGTAGAATAAAGTGTTGGATTAAGGTAGCTTGTTGAGTTGTGAGAGGTTGAGCCACAAAAAAATAAGATTGGTGAACTCAAATCGTAGAAAATGAAAGGGATAGAAGAGGGGGTTTGCTGAAAATGGTGGAGGGGTGTGTGATGTGAAGGGAAATGGAAAAATGGAAGAATTGAGGGAAGATTTGAGAGAGAAATTTGGGATTTTTGAGAGGGAGAAGAGCTTGGAGGGGTAGGAAAGGAAAGAGGGGGGCAAAAGGGGGATAGATGGGAGTCCCCACGTGATTCGGTGGGCCCCACACTCTTTGGGAGGTCGGCCCAACACCGGCCCGCGTTGGCCCGACAAACCTAGACAGACCGGGCCTCGGTGCACCGTGGTAGGCGCGGCGCCGCCGCTGTCCTTTGGATTGGGCGTGGTGCCGCCGTGGTAGGGCAGTGGCCACCCCCCTCCCAGGGTACCAATGATGCCATGGGTCCACTGTGGGTCCCCCCGAACTGCACCGTTTTGCCCCTCAACTCCGCTTCGAGTCGTTTCGGGTCCAATCTGTTGTATAGTCATGTATTTGGGTTATTTGAAGTTGGAATGGGCTAACTCGTCATCTAGACCCGTCGATTGACAGTTTAGCAGTGATCCGGGATCACCTCAAGTGATCACGGGCCGGCACAGGCCCGATCTCAACAGTCGAGTTCGATCGATCTCGCCGTTTGGCGAAATGAGAAATCTTAAGTCTGTCTCTACATTCTGTCGCTTCCTCCTAAGTCCAAGTAAGTCAGTGTGCGTCGTGTGACCATAACCCAGGCCCTGTTTAATCCAAATCATGCTCTGATACCAACTTGTAACGCCCTGCAAATCGGGGGTCGAGTAGCAACTCAATTCCTGAGTTCCAAAACATCACTTATGCAACATATATGCTTATGCTTAAAATGTTGTCTGTGTTAGTGAATTAATCATGAGTGAGATTATACTAAAACAGTAATTCATACTCCAGATCAGTTTATACAACGCAAGCGGAAGACTGAAAGATGTATATAAACGTATATGTGCCAAAAAGATCACTATCGATCTCCAGAGTATGAACACATCACTGAGTCACCATATACATGTAAGAGTTCAAGAGTCAAAATGTCAAAAATAGTTCAACTACAATGATCAGCCCTATAGCTCCATCGATCAAGACGGCCTAAGCGAAACCGCAGGAGTACTCCAAATACGAGAACGCATCCTGATTGCCATCGTAATCCAGCTCCGCCTCCAGAGTCGCATCGTCATCTGAATCTAAGACAGAGTCTGGTGGGTGTTCAGAACACCATCCCAGAACGTGGTAGTGAGTGATCAACTCAGTGGAATCATAGAGCAAAGGTTAACATGTTATCAACTCAGTTAAGCAGTAAGGATAAAGTAGACATATCAGGCATTCCTAGATACTCTTATTAATGCAAGGATGAAATATATTCATGATACATGCGCTCGCTTACAATCCCTCGTGCGACACTATCTTACGGTCGCGGCATGCTTTCTTCCCTCTGTGCTCTTCTACCCGGGGCACATGTAATGCGATGTTATAAGCGTGATTACCAAGTTCTTATTAGTCCTTTTCATTCAGCAGGATTGAGAAACTAAGGTACCTCCCTTATATCATTTCTCAAACAATGATCCATTCTAGGGTCGTAAGTCCCACCAAATCTCATACGATGTTACGGTTCTAGGTCGCTGCAAAGGGTTCGTCACCTGATCAGTGCAGGCCTAGTTTATACGCTTGTTGCTACGGAAGGGTTGTCGCCTCCATGTAGACTCAGAGTATGCTCGAGGTCACTACAAAGGGCTCGTCACCTTATCATTATAGGCCGACGGCTCGAATACAGTGTCTCATACCACCGTATTCAGCTCACGAGGCAGTGTTGCTCGCTGGTCACTATGGGGAGGCTCGTCGCCTCAGCATAGGCCGACAGCTCGACCATGGTGTCCCATACCACTATGTCCAGCTCATGAGTCTTAGCAGATCGAGGTACCAAGGTTAACGGGGTTTTCACTAGTGAGTTTGGTACCTTAGGTTCAAGCAGTAGCGTCCATACATGGTGAACATACATCGGGGCAATCGGGTTACTTAACGAGTTAGACTATTACGAGCGCACCTGAAGTTGATCGACATGAAGTACGTAAACACTCCGTGTGGCCTAACCACTGCCGACAACTCTAGTAAGGCTCAGGTTCGTCAAACACGTCCTACGTGGCGAACAAGTCTCAGCCACGAACTCAAAGCCCGTTACCGATTACCTAGACTATAACATAGCCCCAATCACATTCAATCCTTAATCAGTAAACATGTGGAGTAGTCAGAGCAGAATTAACCATGTAGTTCAAACATGTTAACAAGCATGTTATAAAATACAACTTAAACAGGAAATCCAAACACATACATTTCATAAGTAAAGCGATTAAACTAACTACGGTAGTTGAGAATCCTATCTCACACCCACCCAAAGCACTATTTACTAAGTACTTACTTATACAAGCATTTTTACAAACACTTAGACTACAAGTATTAATGATAAGGGTCAAATATTGCATATCGGACCCCGATTATTGCCCTATTTTACGTACATGATAATGCCAAACATCGAATTTTAATCATGTTTTTGTTGCAAGATGTAATAAGGAGCGTTGGTTGAAAAAGAGTATTAAAAGCGTGGATTTGACGCTCCGAAGTTACCAGACTAAGGGACGGACTCCAGGGGACCAAGATTGACAATTTACACGCTGGAGATCAGAGAAAATCCAGCCACTCACCTTAAACAGGCCTAAAAGAGGTCCAGAATGCAAGATCTCAGGGTTCCCGCCATCCGATTGGCTCGAAACTACATACATTTGCTGGGGGTCATAAATAAACCGTACATATTAAATTTCATCCATTGGATCACTATGAAAGTGGTCCAACAGTCAGATCACCAATAATTATCGATTTGGGGCAAGCCTACAATCTGGATATGACTCAATTTTAGTCCCAACTGTTTAAATTATACGGTGAAATGAATGGGCGGAGCGGATTTCGGGTACACATATCAATGAGACCCACACATACAGGGGATGTGCAATGTGCACAAGTGCATTGGAAGTGCACCGAAAATCAAAAGGTCAGTCAGCATGCGCTGACCGACTCTTTCTCTCTCAAATTCAAAAATGATAATTGCCGTTACAGCGTTCGCATAGGCATTTGATTGGTTGCCGCTGTGAGTCCCACCTATTGTCCAAACGGACAATCCAAACCGTCCATTCTCTGTCTAAGGTTGATGTTACCAAGGTGTAGGTGATTGAATTTTAAAAGAACGCGCTTATGGAAATCTAACCGTTCAAAAGTAGGTTGAACGGTAGAGAAAGATAACGTGTGGGCCCCATCAAAAGAAGGAGAAAATGGTGTATTCCTGACCGAAATCTCACCATCCATCCAATGGACGGAGTGGATTTCCAATTTAAGTGAAGGAGTGGGCCCCACCAGCATCGCAGCGGAAGAGATCCGCTATCTCTGTTCCAGCGTCCGTGAACACCGGCCTCTGTGGGCCACACCGTGATCTGGATCACGGTCGCATTTCTGATCCAGACCGTCCATTCGTTCCCTGAGGCGGCTACAATCCATGCCTAGGTGGCGAAAGTTTACAGAAGACAGCAAAGATTGGTTTGTAGCCGTTCAAACTAAGGTTGGACAGTAGCATAAAAGATTGTGTGGACCACACCAAAACAAAAGAAAAATTGGCCTGTCTAACCGTTTTGCCATGTGATCTCAGTGAACGGAGTGGATTTTGTATCAAGGATCATATGTGGGGGCCACCAATACAACAGCATTATGAGTTACGCACGTAACCGACTTTCCGTTTCAAACTCTGCTGGGTAAACAAGCTTTCCTTCCCTTAAACCCAATACAAAAGCAAGGAACGAGAAGAAAAAGGGGGAGGCATCGAGAGCTGGGAGATCCAGAAAATTCCAAATCCAGGGAGGAATTCCAGATCCGGAGCGAGGGAGTTCGACTGGGGGAGATTCAAGGAAGGCCAAAGAAGAAGAAAGAGAAGAGAGAGAGAGAGAGAGAGAGAGAGAGAGAGGAAGAAAGGAGGGCTGATTTAGATTTCCAAATGTTTTTCCTTTATCAATTTTATTTTTTCCTTCTAGTTGAGCACATGGATTTCTAATTTTCTTCGCTAGGGCTGAGATGAAGCCCCTAATTTGAATAATGCTTTGTTTATGTTGATTTTACTTTAACTGGATTGATTTGTTCTTTCTCTAGTGTGCTTGATTGGGTTAAAATTCTATACTTCTCCATCTATAAACTTGATCAGAGTCTATATATGGACGTTGTCTGGATGCTTATTCTAGGTGCTTGTGTCTGATCATGAACAGGTTCCTATAGAGGAAGAAACAGGGTGCTTTAATGAATTGTATATTCCATGTGCCCGACCAAGGACATGGGATATGTCATTCATGGCATTGCTTAAAGGAATTAGACATTCTGTATGCTTGACTAAGGACACAGATTGTGCTTTCTCCAAATAAGTTGTATCAATCTAGATTAGGGTGAATCAACAGACAAAATAAAGATTAGGATAATTAAGGGTGGATTCGAAAGTCCTAGTGCTCTCTCTGATTGAATTTCCTTCCCTATTCTCAATTGTTTTATTTATAGAATTGTGCTTAGTAATTCGCTCCATTCTTTGTTGGATTAGTTAAGGAGAATCATAGATTTGAATTGTGACGACCAGTCCTCGTGGGAACGATCTTGTAATACGTACCATATCTACATTTGATTCGTATACTTGCGAGTTTAAATATCATTTAAATCATGTTGGTTTAAATAAAACATCAATTAACATACATAACGTATATTGGCCAAAACATATATTAGGGCGAATCCTTTCACCGAGGAGTTGTTACACATATAACTAACATATACACACAGTAGTTAATCATGGCAAACACACTTTCATATTTCGTACGTATACATATTTTCTACAAATACATAGAATATGCTAAACTCCACAAATTTCATATATAATTGAAACGCAAAACAAACATTGCATTTTGCAGGTGAAATAACATCCACATCAAGAATCTATCATTATCCGACATTGAAAGCTTTGAAAACCATAACCTATACATCTATAGTCTGCATCTTACGCCGGTAAACGTGTAACGGAGTCGTTTTAAACACTTAGTCTTTGTCACCGGTAGAATGACAACCTATAGCATAAACTAAGTTAGCTATTTCATCATTTTACTATTAGAAACCCTAGAATGGATTAGGGTTAGGTTTTCTTACCTAAGAACAGGATCAGTATCACCGGTAGAGCGATACAAAAGTGATGGTAAGGCACGCGGAGTAGCGGGGATCGAATCCCAGGAGTCTCAACACTTTCTCTCTCTTTCCTTCTCTTTCTCCTCTTCTCTCTCTTAGGGTTTAGAGAATTTGTATGGAGTGAGAGAGTGAGGGTTTTAAGCCCTTATATAGGCCTAAAACTGATGGGAATGACCCCAGGGCCTAGGTATACTTAGGTTATGTGCAAAAAGTGTCTGTTTCAGCTCAACGGAGCACTTCCGGAAAGCCCCTTGAGCCTAAGGTCGGACTTAAGCTCCCTTATGATGAATCTAGGTCAAGCTGAGTTTTCAGTCCGATCGAGTTTACAGATTGCCTGTGGCGGACCAATTTCAGTTCAACGGTCCATGATCACCGATCAGGGCCACAAGTACACTGACCTGTGTATGAAATTTTTCCTAATCCGAGGATGTATTTGGGTCAGATTCTGACGGTCTGAATCCTTATATTTGGCCTACAAGCAACACGACTTAGATTACTTAAATTCGGATTTCATTTCTAAATATATTCGCGTTTCTCACACACTTCGCTCTGGGCTCAAGTTGTCCGTTTCTGGATACTATCTGAATTTGATTTCTGAGATGGTTGTCAAGCCCAGCAAGGCGGTCCTAAGCGTTTAGTCTCATGGTCATCAGACTTTCGACGTGCGGTCCTAGTCCGATACGAAGTTTCAATGTGCTCCCGATAGCAACTGGGTAATGAGATTTATCTTAGATTTCAGGAAAATGTAGCATCGATGATTCTGCAAGTTTTGGGCCTTGCAGTTCGTATTTAAAGTGGTTCAAGCGGATTTCACAGCTAATCTAGTTTAACACTTAGTTAATTTTGTCTAATTTCTAAAGGATTCGGTCCTGAGTGATTTCTGCCTGAGGTGGTACTCGGGTCTTTGTATGGAATTTTCCAAGTTGTTACATTTAGTCAACCATAGACATGATTAAAATTAAATCTCTTAAACAAAGCAAGAAAAAAAAATTATGGAAGAAGAAAAACTCTTTGGCGGCTGCTCCACCCTTGTGTATGCTCCTTGAGACATTTCCAAACCCTGAAAGATTCTTTGTAGCATCCTAGGGAGTCTTATTTGTAGTTGTGGAACTCCAACTTTCGCACCGAGTTGGAAAAATCTAGAAACCGCCTCAAATTTATGCACTCTATGCAGTTTTCCAAAATAGACTTCACTCTCTACGCCGTTTTCCAAAAAGACTTAGAGTTTCAGAATATGCCTTTTCAGGACAATTTTAGGAATATGTTTATTTTCAGGACAATCTCAGGATTCCTTTTCTTTACTTCAAATATTTGATTCTCTTCATTCCTCGCTTGTTTTTTTTTGGATATTTGGCATGTGAATTCTTCATTAATGACTTTCAAATCTTTGTTTAGTAATCTTTTGAGCATAAATCTTCCTTTTGGCATCAATTTCACCCTAAGCTCTCGAAATTATCTTACACATGAAAACATGTATAATTAAATCGATTAAGCATTATCATGTTTATAAAACCAAGGTATAAATAGGAAAAAATATGTAATATTTCACACTCAACACTACACTAGGGCTAAGCTCTCTCACTCTCACTCTCACTCTCTTTGGTGGAGGGATGGCTAAATGGGTAAGGCTAAGGGATCTCTAGATGAGAAGGGATGCTTCCTGAATCTAATCGATCTACTGGATGGGGGTGAGTGCTTGAAATGAAAAGGGGAGTGGGTTATTTATAGCCTCTAAATCCTTCTTCTTCTTTTTTTTTTTTTTGTAATTCTTGGTAATCCTAGGATCAAAAGGAGATTGAAGGGTTATGATTGGATATTGACACATGGCACCATCTCATGGTTAGATGAGATGGTAAAAGTGTGATTTTGGATAAGGAGATGGGTATTGGAGCAAATACACCCCAACCGCACACTTAAAGTCTAAAAAGGAGTGATTCCACATGCTTGAGAGACGCCACCCCAAAAAGGGGAGTGTCACGTGGTCGGCGACAACCAGGTCGCTGCTGGTCCCCACTTAGACTCCCTGCTTCGGCAAACAGCCTCCTCCAAGCGTGTGGAGGCTCTGCTGTAAAGGTAGTTGCTTTGAGATTTTGCATATTTATTCGATTAGGCTTAGTTTTAGGCTTGGGTTCGGGATTGGTTTTGGGCTTAATAAGGAGATTTGACTTGGTTGTTGGATTGGGTAAGCTGATCAGGTGAGTTGACTTGCCGAGCTTACTCAAGGATCTAGGGTTTTAGGTTCCAAGGGTTTAGAGTTAGGCTAACTGAGTTGATTGGGTTTACTGGGTTGAATGGGCTGAGTTTAGGGTTTAAGATTGGGGTTCCTGAGATTTAGGCTTCTAGGGTTATTAGGATTGGGGTTTGGTTGACCATCATCTGTCTAAACTCAATCAGCTTATCAGCCTGGGGTAGGGTGTCTATGCTACCTTAGATGATACAAGAAAAAGAATGACCCCACACAAATGTGTCTGTTTACGGCTAGAAATGGGTAGGGTAGGACTCAATTCGCTTCCCTCATTTCAGGGCATGCTCAAAACATTAAGCATATATGTCTCAAGTGGACACACCATAGGAAACAATGATGATTGGACGCCTACCATTAAAAACTTCTACGGCCCACCATAATATTTATTTTCCATCCAACTTAAATATCAGCTTAGATTCAAAACTTTTGTGGACTTTCAAAAATTTTTAATGGTGGGCATTTAATCCCTATTGTGCGGTGCACTTGAGATTTCGATCCGCTTCATTTTTGGGACCACGGCTTAAAATAAGCACCAAAAATTGATGGATAGATGACATATACAAATTATACATTAAGGTGGATCCAACAGTCTAGTAACACCTAATGTGCACCCCATCTTACAACAACTGTTTATTAAACTCTGATCAGCTTATGACAAATTGGGGGGTGACACAACACCACCCTAGCTTGTGTTGGGCACGCCATGATATATATATATATATATATATATATATATATATATATATATATATATATATATATATATATGGAAAAGGTACTATATGCTCGACTGTGTTATAACTTCTATAAGGTCAAGTGCGGTGAAAATTTTAAACAAACTGAGAAATTTTATAAGGCACAATGGAATTTATGTGCGAGCCTTTCGTGGTTAGAAGATCATGTGCTATGATTTTGTGTAGGGCCCACTATGATGTTTGTGATAAATCTAACCCGTCCATCCATTTTTCAAAATCATTTTAGGGCATGGGACCAAAAATAGGAAGATCCAAAAATTAAATGGGCCACATGAGAGGAAACAGTGGAGATTTAGTGACCACCATTGAAACATTCATATGACTACAAAAGTTTTGTATCGATCTATATTAATAGTGTTTTCATTTCATCTTAGTGAAAATGACCTTATAAACGATTTGGATGGAATATAAACACCAAGGTGGAGCATAGGAAGGTTTCAACGGTAAGCATTCATTTCCCCACTGTTTCACCTCGTATGGCACACTTGAATTTTGGTTCCTCCTCATTTTTGGTATAATGTCCTAAAATGAGATTTAAAAACAAATGGACGGATTGGATTTCACACAAAAATCACAGTGGGCCCCACACAGAATTCTTCTGCTGATCTTCGTGAGAAAGACTTTAGCAGGAAATCCGCGTCCCTCGGTTTTGAGTCTGGGAAACGGACTGGCTACTCCCCCGCCACCGGCCAATGGCAGGTGGTCGGTGCTATGTGGGCCCCACCATGATGTATGTGTTTCATCTATGCCGTCCATCCATTTTTCCATCTAATTCAAGGGGTTGAGCCCAAAATTGAAGCATATCCAAATATTAAGTCCATCATGCCTGGGAAAAAGTGGGGATAATGATTTCCACCATTGAAACCTTGTTAGGCCCCATAGTGATGTTTATTTGTCATCTAACCTGTTCATAAGATCATACATACATGGATGAACGGAAAATAAAAATATAAGCTTGATCCAAAACTTATGTGGCCCCCAAGAAATTTTCAACAATAGAAGTTCAATTCAACTGTTTCATGTGGTGCGGTCCATTTAGACCATTAAACAAAAAATAAATCATATCCAAAGCTCAAATGGACCACACCAAAAATAGCAGCGGGGACAATGATTTTCATCGTTAAAAAATTTGTAGGGCCAACATAACTTTTATTTTCCATCCAATTTGCTAATAAGATCACAAATACATGGATGAAGAGAAAAAACAAATTTTATTGATTGGATGCTTCTGTGACCCCAAAAGGGTTTCAATGGTAGACGTTCAATCCTCAACTGCTTTTTGCAGTGTGGTCCACTTGATCTTTGTATCTATCTTATCTTTAGGCTCAAGCCTTAAGACGAGCTTGCCAAATGGAAGGACGTTTTGGATATAACACATACCTCATACCTCATGATGGGACCCACAAAACTTGACGTTAATACACCAGCTGTATAGCTGGTGTGTGGTACACCAGCCAATTTGCTTCCATCTCGGAGTGGGACGTGGATTACCTAATGGGAGATTGAGTAGATGAAGTCACGTCACCAAGTTCTGTGGGTCCCAACATGATGTATGTATTATATCCATGCCGTTCATCCATTTTGAGACATCATATTATGGCATTATTTAAAGAATGAGGCAAATCAAAAGCTCTAGTGGACCCCACCATAGAAAAAAGCGTGGAGAGTGATGCTCATGGTTAAAATCATCCTAAGGCCCACTGTACTGTTTATTTGACATCCAATTTGTTGATTAGCTCATACAGACCCATAAGAAGGAAAAAAAACAAAGATCAACTTAATCCAAAACTTTTATAGCCCCCAAAAAAAATTTAATGGTCAACACCCATTCAACACTGTTCCTGTAATGTGGTCCATTTGAGATTATGATATACCCCATTTTTGGTCTCATTATCATAAAATGATCTAGAAAAACACATAGACAGCATAGATGAAACACATACAGCATGGTGGGGCCCACATAACACCGACCACTCGCTATTGGCCGGTTACGAAGTAGTCAATCTGTTTCTCAAACCCAGCGACGTGGATTTCCTACTAGAGCCTTTCCCATGAAGATTCGAAAAAGGATTATGTGTGGGGCCCACTGTGATCTTTGTGTGAAATCTAATCTGTCCATTCGTTTTTAAATATCATTTTAGGACAAAATGAGGAGGATCCAAAATTCAAGTGGGTCATACGAGATGAAACAATGGGGAAAGGAATGCTTACCGTTGAAACCTTCCTAGGCTCCACCTTAGTATTTATATTCCATCCAAACCGTTTATAAGGTCATTTTCACTGATATGAAATGAAAACACCACGAACATAAATCAATACAAAACTTTTGTAGTCATATGAATGTTTCAACGGTGGTCACTAAATCCCCACTGTCTTATCTCATGTGGCCCATTTATTATGTGGATCCTCCTTATTTTTGGTTGCATGTCCTAAAATGATTTTGAAAAACAGATGGACAGGTTGGATTTATCACAAACATCATAGTGGGCCTTACACAGAATCCTAACACATGATCTTCCAACAACGAAAGGCTCGCACATAAATTCCTTACGATCCTATAAAATTTCACGATTTATTTAAAATTTTCACCATCATACGAATAACATGCCGCCAGCACTCGACCTTATAGAAGGTATAATAAGGTCGAGCGTATAGTACCTATATATATGGGTGTGTTTATCCATGCCCTTTTATCTGTTTTGCCAAATCATTTTAAAGCATGCTTCAAGATCATACCACAGCAAACAGTGGTGATTGAATGACCACCTTTAAAATGTTCATGGTACTACAAAAGTTTTGGATGAAATGATACTTGTGTTGTTCTTTCATCTGGATCTGCGTGACCTTAGTAATAGGTTGGTTGGCAAAAAACACATTACATGGGCCTGAAAAAGTTGTCTACGCTATTTTCCTGGAGTCCAGTTGACTGCCTATTTTTGGGCTCATGTCCCAACAGATTAATAGATCAGTGGATATAAAACAAGTACATCGTGTGCTCCCCGAAGCCCCCAACACCACCGAGCAGGTGTAGTTGGATCACCACCCAATCTGCATCCTCGTCAGCTGTAGACTGGCAAACACTTGCCATCCATCAATACCGTCAAATTTGCATTTCTCATGCTTGATGCTATATAGCCGGGAATAGATCTGACGTTCTCTTACGTGTAGAGCACCCCTTAGAATTTCTTGTCAACCATCCAATCCATTGACCGTCCGACCCACCATGGAATGGGGAGAAATTTACGACTGTGGACCCCACCTTTTATCCGTTGGATATTCTTGAAACAATACAAACTTAACATACGCACTTGGACCTCCTCGCACGGAGTCGGAATTTCAGGACGAAATTACCCCTCCTTTTGACGGAAACGGATTCGGTACTCCCCCTGTCACGGCTAATGGCGGACGGTCGGTGGTCTGTGGACCCCACCATGATGTATACTTTTCATCCATGCCGTCCATATATTTTTCCAGATCATTTTATGTTATGAGACCAAAAATGAGGTATATTTAAATCTCAAGTGTACCACATTACAGGAGACAGTGTTGAGTGAGAGTCAACCATTAGAAACTCAGGTGGAGCCCACTGTGATGTTTGTGAGAAATTCTCCCGCCTAAGTTCATTCATGGGTCACAAAGACTGGATGAAGAGGAAAAACAAATTTCATAATGATCCAAAACTTCTGTAACCCCTGAAAGGGTTTCAATGGTAGACGTTCAATTTCCCACTGCCTTTTATAGTGTGGTCCACTTGATAGCTAGATCTGTCTTATTTTTCACTTCAAGCCTTAATTCGAGTTCGCCAAATAGATGGACGGTTTGGATATAACACATACCTCATAATGGGACCCATAAAAATCGGTAGGAATCACAACAGGAAAAAAAAAAAAAAAAAAAAAACAAAGAAAAAAAATGGTAGCCAGCGAGTTGGGGTTGACCGAGATAGGACCCGGTCGACCGGGTCAGAGGTGGGTCTATCGCTACGGATTATAACCGTAGCCAAAACTGTAGTACTATATACTTTTTTCTCTTTTTTATTTTTATTTATTTTTATTTTTTACAAGGAGAATATTTTCCCCCTTACATTTTTCTTTAATACATAATTATGTAAATATGTATATATAAGTATATAAAAATATTTTTCTATCTTTTAATTCATTTCTTTGTCTATTTATTTAACAAGCATATCTCCTAAACTTAGCGGACCTCCTCATTTTAGTCGGAATTTCAGATCTAAAAATACCCCTCCCGTCATGCGGAAAAATCATTTTGGAGCATTATCCAAAAATCAAGTCTTTGGAGATTGCATACATCTGTCCTATCGCATGTCCGAAATACTTATTTCCCTCCTCACCAAATTTCAGTATTCAGGCTCGTGGTACTTGACCCTTCTGCATAAAGTAGCAACGGTTGCCTAATGTTAAGTCAAAGGCAAAAATGATATAAATAAATAAATAGAGGATAAACATAGTTCTGCACATGCGTCTACTTGGAAACTTCAAAGGATTCGACAATCTTACTTCTGTGCAAGAACTGGTCCAGACTTCATACAACCTATATAGACACGTGGTTTTGACCTATGACGCGCTAAATTAGAAGCAACCATACCTGTTGAAACAAGCCACTCTCAATCCATACATTCACAGTCGTAGCTAAGCTCATAAATCATTCATCTGTGCATTTTAAATCTGAGTTATTATACAATGTTGGGGGCGAAGTACACATGGATTTCAGTTATGTACAAGTTGGACTCTTTTTCCGAAGATTACTAGTCAGGCCAAAAAAAAAAAATCATATCCAAATCAAATGGACCACACTACAAATAGTAGCGGGAAAACTGATTTTCACCATTAAAAATTTTGTAGGGCCCACCACTTGATAGTTAGATCTGTCTTATTTTACGTCTCAAGCTTAATATGAGCTCGCCAAATCGATGGACGGTTTGGATATAACACAGACCTTATGATGGGACCCACAAAAGGCGGTGGGATTACAATAGCAAAAAAAAAATAATAATAAATAAAAAAGAAAAAAGAATCTATAGCTTAGTATAATCAGTAGCCATATCCGTAGCTTAGAAAATCGCCGAGGCAAAACTAGAAAACGCGGGCAAACTAGAAAATCAATGGGGGCAAACTAGAAAACATGTGGGACAAACTAAAAAATCGGCGGGACAAGCATGAAAACGGCGGCAAACTAGAAAATCGGCAGTGGGCAAGCATGAAAACGGCGGGGCAAACTAGAAAATCAATGAGGCAAGCAAGAAAATGGTGGGGCAACCAGAAAATCGTGGGCAAGCATGAAAAACGGCGGGGGCAAACTAGAAAATCAGGGGGCAAGTATGAAAAACGGCGGGCAAAGCATGAAAAACGGCGGGCAAACTAGAAAATCATGGAGCAAGCATGAAAAACGGCCGGACAAACTAGAAAATCAATGGGCAAGCATGAAAAAGCAGTAGTGGGGGCAAGCATGAAAATGGCGGGACAAACTAGAAAATCAATGGGACAAGCATGAAAAACAATGGGCAAACTAGAAAATCGGTGGGGCAAGCATGAAAAACGTATGGGCAAACTAGAAAATCGATTAAGGGCAAGAAAAACGGCGGGCAAACTAGAAAATCGATGGGGCAAACATGAAAACAGTGGCAAACTAGAAAATCGGCGAAGTAGCAGCATGAAAAACGGCGGGCAAACTAGAAAATCGGCGGGTAAGCATGAAAAACGGTGGGGCAAACTAGAAAATCGGCGGGGCAAGCAAGAAAAACGGCGGGGCAAACTAGAAAATCGGCGGGGCAAGCATGAAAAACGGCGGGGCAAACTAGAAAATCGGCGGGGCAAGCATGAAAAACGGCGGGGCAAGCATGAAAAATGGCAGGGCAAACTAGAAAATCGGCGGGGCAAGCAAGAAAAACGGCAGGGCAAACTAGAAAATCGGTGGGGCAAGCATGAAAAACTGCGGGGCAAACTAGAAAATCGGCGGGGCAAGCATGAAAAACAGCGGGGCAAATTAGAAAATCGGAGGGTAAAATGAAAAACGGCTCATTTTCATGTTTGCCTCGCTCAATTTCATGTACGGCTGAAAGTTGGGCGGGTTCAACCCGACCGACCCGACATTGGGTTAGGCTCGGGTAAGATATATCGGGTCCGATCTCAAGCTTGGGCTATACAAACACCAACCCGATAAAACTTAGGTTGGGCTTGGGTTGAGGTCTGAGGTTGCCCGACCCAACCCAACCCGAACCCGATCAATATATTAGTTACTTATAAATTATAATTGAGTGTGGATTGTTTGTGTAGAAAGTACACTAATGATGTTGGGTCTCATTTGTCCACGTCATTTCCAAGGACTCACGCTAACAAGATATGCCGAATTTCTCTCTCCCAAATAGATTGCGTGTTGTGCTACATGACTTTTTAAAAGAGTAGTCCTATATTTTAGCTTAGTTTTTTAAAGAAAAAAATGAAGTTCTTTATAATGAATAATCACGTATGTAATTAATAAAATCATAGATACAAAAAATAAGTCCTATATTGAAATATAATAAACTAATGTAATAACGAAAATATTAGCACATATACACCCGACCAACCCAATCAACCCATCGAGCCCTCTTGGGCTGGGCTTGGGTTGAGAATTCCCAACCCAAGATTGGGTCGGGTTGGGTCAAGGTTTAAGTATAGGAACCTTGGGTTGGGTTAGGGTTGAGCACCAACCCGAACCATCGATGTTGATTGAAATTGATCACGAGCTGAATGAAATAGATTTTTGACCATCAACCCGATGGAATCTTGGAAAATAAATAGGTTGGTTGACTAAATTAGCTTCTCCTACCCCAAAATCATATATGGTAACTTAAGTAAATCATTCTAGTTTAGGAGATATGCTTGTTAAATAAATAGACAAAGAAATGAATTAAAAGATAGAAAAATATTTTTATATACTTATATATATATATATATATATATATATATATATATATATACATAATTATGTATTATAGAAAAATGTAAAGGAGAAAATGTTCTCCATGTAAAAATATCGGTTGATGTATGTATTTATTAATGTCGGCCCACAACGATGTATGTATTTTATTAATGTCGGTCATCCCTTTTTAAACCTCATTTTAGGGCATGAGTCCAAAATGGAAGCATGTCCAAAGCTCAAGTGAACCGTGCGAAACACACGGGGATAATGATGTTCGCCGTTGAAACTTTTCTAAAAACCATTGATATGCTTATTTTTCATTAAACTTGTTCCTAAGGTCACACGGTCCTAGATGAACGGAAAACAAAAACATCAATTTGACCCAAAACTACTGTGTACTCCAGAAAGCTTTCAAAGGTAAGCATTCAATCCTTGCGTTTCATGTATACTCCAGAAAACTTTCAAAGGTAGACATACGTGCTAATATTTTTGTTATTACATTAGTTTATTATATTTCAATGTAGGACTTATTTTTTGTATCTATGATTTTATTAATTATATACGTGATTATTCATTATAAAAAACTTCAAATTTTTCTTTAAAAAATCAAGCTAAAATATAGGACTACTCCTTTAAAAAGTCATGTAGCACAGCACACAATCTATTTGGGAGAGAGAAATCCGACATATCTTGTTAGCGTGAGTCCTTAGAAATGACATGGACAAATGAGACCCGACATCACTAGTGTACCTTCTATACAAAGTAACTAATATATTAATCGGGTTCGGGTTGGGTTGGGCAACCTGAGACCTCAACCCAAGCCCAACCTAAGTTTTATCGGGTCGGTGTCTGTATATCCCAAGCTTGAGATCGAACGATATATCCTGCTCGAGCCCAACCTAATGTCGGGTCGGTCACATGTGTCGATCGGGTTGAACCAGCTCAACTTTCTTACTGTCATTACATGAAATTAAGCGGGAAACTAAAAATCAATGGGGAAACTAGAAAATCAAGGGGCAAACTAGAAAATCACGGGCCAAACTAGAAATCAGTGGGGCAAACTAAGAAATCAGCGAGGGCAAACTAGAAAATCAGCGGGGCAAATTAGGAAATCGGCGGGGCAAACATGAAATTGAGCGGGGTAAACATGAAATTCAGCGGGGCAAACTTAACAGATAATTTC
Organism: Magnolia changhungtana; assembly: GCA_030180095.1. Taxonomy (NCBI): domain Eukaryota; kingdom Viridiplantae; phylum Streptophyta; class Magnoliopsida; order Magnoliales; family Magnoliaceae; genus Magnolia; species Magnolia changhungtana. The sequence continues at coordinate 216,760 of JASAUF010000470.1, read as the reverse complement.
GTGGCTTAAGCCGATAAATCTAAACATATCCAATATTCAAATAGACCATACCAACATTAGAAGTGTACCTTCTATATAAACAATCCACACTTAATTATAATTTATAAGTAACTAATATATTGATCGGGTTTGGGTTGGGTCGGGCAACCTGAGACCTCAACCCAAGCCCAACCTAAGTTTTATCGGGTTGGTGGTTGTATAGCCCAAGCTTGAGATCGGACTCGATATATCCTGCCCGAGCCCAACCCAATGTCGAGTCGGTCATGGGTCGGTTGGGTTGAACCCGCCCACCTTTCAGCCGTACATGAAATTAAGCGGGCAAACATGAAATTGAGTGGGGCAAACTAGAAATTGAGCTGTACATGAAATTAAATCCGTCCACCATTTTATTTATTATTACACATGCACACACACCCTACACACACTGGCTGAATTTCACCACCTATGGGTACTCGAACCCTTGACCGGGAGTTGAAGCTCCTGAGAGTTTACCACCCGAGCAAGAGTAAGGACCCCGGCACAGGTATATTTTAAACTCAGTTGGGCCCACATTGAATGTATGTAGTATATCCACGCCGTCCATCCATTTTTCTGTCTATTTTAAGGGGTTTAGCCCCAAATTGAAGCATATCAAAAGATTAAGTGGATTATACCACGGGAAACAGTGGGCATAATGATTTCCACCGTTGAAACCATAGTTGGCCCAACAGTGATGTTTGTTTATTATCAAACCTATTCATAAGATCATACAGACATGTTTATTATCAAACTTAACAGACATGTTTGCCCCGTGAATGTGCAGATGCGTATGTGCAAACGTGAAGTTCAATTCAAAATTTCATTTGGTGTGGTCCATTTGAACATTGGATACGTTTAGATTTATCGGCTCAAGCCATGAAATTATCTGTTAAGTTTGCCCCGCCGATTTCCTAGTTTGCCCCGTCGATTTTCTAGTTTGCCCTGTTGATTTCTTAGTTTGCCCCGTTGATTTTCTAGTTTGCCCCGCTGATTTTCTAGTTTGCCCCGCTGATTTCTTAGTTTGCCCCGCTGATTTTCTAGTTTGTCCGCTGATTTTCTAGTTTGCCCCGCTGATTTTCTAGTTTCCCCCTCTCAATTTCATGTTTGCCCCGTTGATTTTCTAGTTTCCCCCGCTGATTTCCTAATTTGCCTCGCTGATTTTCTAGTTTGCCCCGCTGATTTCCTAGTTTGCCCCGTTGATTTCCTAGTTTGGCCCGCTGATTTTATAATTTTCTCCGCTCAATTTCATGTACGACTGAAAGTTGGGTGGGTTCAACCCGACCGACCCGTGACCGACCCGACATTGGGTTGGGCTCGGGCAGGATATATCGGGTCCGATCTCAAGCTTGGGATATACAAACACTGACCCGATAAAACTTAGGTTGGGCTTGGCTTGAGGTCTCAGGTTGCCCGACCCAACCCGAACCCGATCAATATATTAGTTACTTATAAATTATACTTGAGTGTGGATTGTTTGTGTAGAAGGTACACTAGTGATGTCGGGTCTCATTTGTCCACGTCATTTCCAAGGACTCAAGCTTACAAGATATGCCGGATTTCTCTCTCCCAAATAGATTGCGTGCTATGATACATGACTTTTTAAAGGAGTAGTCCTATATTTTAGCTTGGTTTTTTAAAGAAGATATGTCGGATTTCTCTCTCCCAAATGGATTTTCGACCATCGACCTGATAGAATCTTGGAAAGTAACTAGGTTGGTTGACTAAATTAGCTTCTCCTACCCCAAAATCATATGTGGTAAGTTAAGTAAATCATTCTAGTTTAGGAGATATGCTTGTTAAATAAATAAACAAAGAAATGAATTAAAAGATAGAAAAATATTTTTATATACTTATATATACATATTTATATAATTATGTATTATAGAAAAATGTAAGGGAGAAAATGTTCTCCATGTAAAAAATAAAAATAAAATAAAAATAAAAATAAAAAAGAGAAAAAAGTGCATAGCACTATAGTCATAGCTACGGTTATAATCCGTAGCGATAGGCCTCTGACCCGGTCGACCGAGTCCCAACCCGATCGACCCCAACTCGCTGTCTACTTTTTTTTTTTTTTCCTTCTTCTTTCTTCCTTGTAATATCTACCGATTTTTGTAGGTCCCATTATGAGGTATGTGTTATATCCAAACCGTCCATCTATTTGGAAAACTCATATTAAGGCTTGAGGTGAAAAATAAGACAGATCTAGCTATCAAGTGGACCACACTATAAAAGGTAGTAGGGAATTGAACGTCTACCATTGAAACCCTTTTAGGGGTTAAAGAAGTTTTGGATCATTATGAAATTTGTTTTTTCTCTTCATCCAGGTCTTTGTGACCCTATGAATGAACTTAGACGGGAGGATTTCTCGCAAACATCACAAGGGCCCCACTGGTTCCCCTTGCTGGGACCGTCCGTCAGCGCTCGTCTCGCACGCCAACCAGTGGAAGGCGGGGGTATTTTCGTCCTCAAATTCAGTGTCCGTACGAGGAGGTCCAAGTGCGTATGTTAAGTTGTATTGTTTGGTAAAAACCACTGGATAAAAGGTGGGGTCCACAGTCGTAAATTTCTCTGGAATGGGGCATTTGAGTGATGGGGTAGATGTTCATGGGAACTTCCCATGAGGTTGAGCTGTGTGGGCCCCACTGTGATGCGTTCAAAAATCTACCCGTCAGTTAGAGGCACCATTCTGTGGTGGACCACGGGCTTAAAAATCAAATCAATTCATGATTTTTGTGGGCCACACCACATACAAAAGTTGAGAGGGGTTACCCTCCCATTAAAACATTCATAATCATTTGTTGAGCCCACCGAGATTTAGTTCACAAATCCAGCCCATCTATAATGTGTCTCTCACTTGGATGAGGGGATAAACCAAGTTTCAGATGCATCCAAATTTCAGGTGGCCCCACCAATTGCTTTTATATATTTTTGGCATGCCTTCACATGATTTTAGATGTTATGGCCCACCTGAGTTCTGTGTACGGTTGATTTTTGGGATATCCCATAATTTAAAAGGGACTCATCAAATGTACAGCTTTGATGTTCGACACACATCATGGGGCCCACATAGCTCGACTTCATGAGAAGTTCCCATGAGCTCGACCGCTTTGAACCGAGAAAAGGTACTATGCGCTATATATATATATATATATATATATATATATATATATATATGGGAAAAGTACTATGCGTCGAGCGTAAAGCGGTCGTACGTGAGATCGAGTGATGTGGGCCCCACCGTGATTCCTTTCAAACATCACACCCTCACCACATGTACCATTCCATGGTGGGCCCACTGACGGCCCAAAATCAAGTCAATCCGTGATTTTAATGGGCCACACCACATACGAAAGTGCAGAGGGGCCGTGCACCATTAAAACATTCATAACTATTTTTGAGGGACCTTTCGAGATATTTTTTGATGAAATCAATATCGTCCATTCATTATGTGTTCCCACTTGAATGAGAGTTTTAGACCAAGTTTCAGGTGCATGGAAAACTCAGGTGGGTCCCACCAAGTGCTTTTATATGTTTTTGGTATGTATACTTATGGTTTTATATGGTGTGGCCCACCTGAGTCACAGATTGACCTGATTTTTGGCCGTCCATTCCCATTATGGAATAGTGCATCCGATGGACGGTGTTTATTTTCGAAAGGCATCACGGTGGGGCCCACCCACTGCGACTCACGGACGACCGCTTTACGCTCGAGCGCATAGTACCTTTTCCATATATATATATATATATATAAATACTATATATCGAGCGTAAAGCTCACCGTGAGGTTGAGTTGATGTGGCCCCACCGTGATGCCGTCGAAAACGACCCTTCGAACCACCCATGCACCATTCGTGAGGGGGCCCACACGGCAAAATCAAGTCAATCCGTGACTTTTATGGCCACACCACGTGATAAGTTGAGAGGGCCGTATGATTGAAACATTCAAAACCATTTGTGGGGACCTTTCGAGACGTTTTTTGATGATCAACACCGTCCATCATGTGTGTCCCACTTGAATATAATTTTAGACCAAGTTTCAGGTGGTATACACAACTTAGGTGGGACCCACCAAGTGCTTTTACATGTTTTTGCGTATATACTTATATTTTTCGATGATATGGCCCACCTGAGTTACATGGAGGGCTGATTTTGGGCCGTGTGGGCCTACTCGGGGCTCGTGCATCTGATGGATGGTGTGGATCTTCGAAAGGCATCATGGTGGGGCCCATACAGCTCGACCTTACGGACAACCGCTTTACGCTCAAGCGCATAGTTCCTTTTCCATATATATATATATATATATATGATTGGAAAAGGAGTCCCACTAATTGGATGACCTGGATACGGTGGAGCAATCGTCTGGTTAAAATATGCCCATTCAAAGAAGGACTCTGACATAGTGCATGTGTCATCGTCATTAATAAAATATTGGGATTTTTATATATGGTCGGCTACCATTCTGGTTATATACCAGAAACCTCTTGCTTTTAAACTATTTATTCAAACCGCAGCCATAGTTTACACCGTCATGCATTAAACTGCTCGGTATTTAGTTACTTACCAATGATATACTGTATTTTAATATTGACAAAACTATTCTAGCTTTACCACACCTGCAATCTCACCTCTGGATTCAATGGCATGCCACCCTAACCCCCGACCGTACGTGGGGCCTACCTCATTGTTTCTGAGAAATTCACGACTTTCATATGTTTTTCCAGCTGAATTTAGATTCCGACTAAAAAAAGAAGCTGATTCAAATCACAAAGTGAGCCACGGATGGCTCTTGGAATTTTCAACGGTGGTTCTCATTCCCCACTGTTTCATGTCAATTGGCTCACCGGAGCTTGGTATTGCCCTCATTTTTGGGCCCAAATGATCTGAAAAAACTGATGGGCAGGGTTGGATTTCTCACAAACATCCTATAATCCTTTTAATATTTCAATAACAGGCATTCAATTCCGAATGTTTCATGTTCGTTTGGGCCACTTGTGCTCTCAATCAGCGTATTTTTTGTTACAGTACTTACATTCCCTAAAATGAGAATGTCCGCCAAACCTCTAGATAGTGATTGGCTTTAACTGTTGTGCAAACCTAACCCTGACCACACGTGGGTTCCACTTTTATGTTGTTAGAAATCGACCCCATCCATCTGTTTTCTCAACTCAACTTAATGTTTGGGTCTAAAACTAAGGCAGATCAAAAGCTAAAACTGGTGCCAGGATGGCCAGAAGATGTTTCAACGGTGGCCCCTCTCTTTCCTGTCATGTAGCCCAGTGTGGAGCTTGATATTGATTTTGTTTTTGGGTTCATGTCATAAATAGATGGATGGTTAGATTTGTAAAAAGCATGACGTGGCTCCTTGAATGTTTCAAGGGCCAGCATTTAATTCCCACCTTTTCATGTTCATTTGGCCCACTTGAGATTTAGATCAGCAGAATTTTTGGGTCCACGCCTTAAAATGAAGTGGTAAAATAGATAGACGGAGTGGATTTGTCACGAACATCATGGTGGGCTCCACCTAAGTTAAGGAACCGTTATCCTCCGGACTTAAATGTCCACCCAGCCTCTGAAATCTGAATCTCACATGGATCGATGTTGATTGCGGTGCCAAGCCAGCTCTTATTGTGCGTGGGGCCACGATTGATGGTTTTTCCAAATCCACCCGGTCCATCTGTTTTTCCGCATGAACCCAAAATTGAGAAAGATTGCAAGCTGAAAATGAGCCTCAGGATGTGCCCAAGATATCTCAACCGCAGTCGTTTAATTTCACATTTTTCTATCGTGTGGCTTACTTGGGATTCAGGTCCACCTCATTCGTTGGTCCGTTTTCTAAAATGAGTTGTAAAAACAAATGAACGGGTGGATTTATCATAAACTTACAGTGGCCCCATGTACGGAGGTGGATTGGCTTATGTGTTTTGCGAAGACAAGCGCTGAAGTTGGATGAACGGTTCAAAGTATATCAAAGTTACTTACATGGGCGCCACAATGATGTATTTATCATATCTAAATCGTTCATCCATTTGACGAGATCATTTTTTATATTGAACCCAAAAATGAGTAATTTCTAAGTCTCAAGCTGACCACACCACAAATAACAGTGGGCGAATGAGTCTCACTGTTAAAACATTCGTAGGATCCACAATAACGTTTACTTTCCATCCAATCTATTCATAAGGTCACACATATCCATATGAACAGAAAAAAACAAATATCATGTTGATCCAAAATTTCTGTGACCCCAAGAGGGTTTCAATGGCAGGCGTTCAATCCTCCACTGCTTTGTACAGTGTGGTCCAGTTGATTTTTGGATCTATCTTATTTTTAGGTTCAAGCCTTAGGACGAGCTCACCAAGTAGATAAACAGTTTGGACATAACTCATATCTCGTGATAGGACCCACAGAAATTGGTGACGTCAACACAACATCGGTGGTGTGTGGTACATCAGCTAATCTGCTTTCACATGTGCCGTCGTACCTGCATTCCCATATAATCTTCAGTTTATCAGCGCATGAAATGATAGACTGGATTAGGTGCAGTCACGGCCCACCGTTTACCTTGATGTATATATTCTATATTGACGCCATCCATCCATTTTGCCATATAATTTGAGAGCATCAAATAAAAAAATGAATTCACTTCGATTCTCAAGTTAACCAGACCATAGGAAACGGTGTCGATTGACTAACCTATCATTAAAAAATTCATGAAACATGCTGAGGTCAAAATCTGGACCACCTTCTACTCAATGCAGCGAACCGTCAATGAACCCCGGTCCTGCACAAAGGAGTGAGCAAAGGAGACCCTGGTTCAGCCGGAGACTCTTTAATACCTAAGTCATGCTAGGGAATCTGGGTCTAAGTCGAATGTAAAGGGAGGGTGCGAGATATTAAATACTTGTAACAATAGGTTCTCCTAGTATTTATACCTAGGGGTGTACACGAGTCGATCCGAGTTGAACTGGGCTCAACCCGGCCCGGCCCGATCACCGGGCCAACGTGTCCAGCCCAAACCCGGCCCGGTCAACAATTGGGCGAGTTCGAACCTTACGGCAAATTCATGGGAAAGGCTTTGACAGGTAATCCAAAAATTAGACTGATCCAAAAATTAGACTAATCCAAGACTCAGGTGGGCCACTCCATGGGGAAATGTCAGGATGGGGATGCTCACCATGAAAAACCTTTTTGATTGTGTGTGAGGCCCATCGTGTTTTTCATATGCTATCCAAGCTATTCATAAGGTGAGCCACACCTGGATGAATGGACACCCGAAATTCAGGTAAATCGAAACTACCAAGCAGATGATAGTAACCATATTGCTTTTTCCCTTCCCTTTGAAATGGACCATTAGCTGTTTTTACTTTTAACCGTCCATGTGACAACAACCAATGTGCCGTCTAGGACTATTTTATCAGTTTCGTTTTTTAACTATGGTCTATTCATGCTGTGCCCCACAATTTGGATGGTCTGGATAGCTCTGCAAGTGTACCACAAGTAAGAAAGATGAATCAACACCGTTCTCATGTGATGCTTTGAAGCATGCAGGCAGTCTAAAAGGGATATAAGGTACATGCCTTTCTCAAAAGATGTCACTCCATTTACACTACAGATTGGAGTGCAAAGAGGGATGATGCCCAAGCACTATCCTTCAAGGTAATTGAGCGTACTAACCGAGGATTTGCAGGCCACTGGGGCAAAGCAAGTGATGGACAATCATTGTCCAACTTCCTACGCTTCGAAGCACCTTGTGTTCTTCAAAACAATCGTGTGATCGTTGACAAGAACGGCGAGCAGTAGTATTTCTCTGCTCTTTTCCTGTGTCGACCACCGTAGAGAGAGAGAGAGATTTGCTGGGTCGGGCAGGGAGAGAGCGAGTAGGGGAGAGGGTTTGGTGGGGTCGGGTGTTGGGGTCGAGTGGCTTCTCAAAAGGGGAAAGCGACTGGGGACTAGGGTTTTTTATAACAAGGTATATATACCCTAAAGGGCGAGTCGGGACGAGTCAGGCCGAGTCGAGATGAGTCGAGTCGGGTTTCGGACCGAGTTGGGCCGAACTTGGACTTATTCGAACTCGGCCTGAAGTTAGTTTCGAGCTGAAGAAAATGGCCCGTCCCGACCTGTAACGCCTCGGATTTTTGCCAACCTGGGATTAGACGTCCTTAGGCAATGGGTCGATCCTAATATCTCATTAACTTGTCAGAACTGAATCCCAAAGTCTAAAGCCGCCTTTGAACTCATTTCCTTCACAAATCTCACCCTTCATCACCTTGATCTTCCAATTTTTCTAAGAACTTTCACCCTAGACACTATCTTAAACTAGCTAAGTAGTATAACTTGGATCACTTTATATACAAACTACAAAGGCCTGAGTACCACCTCGACCAGAAATCACTTAGGACTAAATCCTTTAGAAATGAGACAAAGTAACTAGGTGTGAAACCAGATTAGCTACGAAATCCGTTTGAATCGCTTTAAATACGATCTGCAAGACCCAAAACTTGTAGAATCATTGACGCTTTCTAGGTTACCCTAAAATCTAGGATCAATCTCATTACCCTTTGCTCTCGGGAGCACATCGAAACTCCGTATCAGATCTGGACCGCACGTCGGAAGTCCGAATAACTCGAAGTTAAGGAATTAGGACCGCCTCACTGGGCTCGACAACCATCTCGGAAATCAAGTCCAGACAATGTCCCATGGCCATTCGATCTTGTCCGGAGCGAGGGAGTGTGAAAACCACCATTTCCTTTACAAAATAAATATCTTGAATAGTGATCTGGCATCATTTGTTTGCGGATCAGTATTAAGCAACCAGATCGTCAGAATCTGACCAAATTATACCCTCGGATCAGAAAAAATTTCATACACATTTACATGTACTCGGAATCTTCGATCGAGATCCGCTGACCGTTGAACTGAAATCTGTCCGCCACGCGTGATCTGGAATCCCACCCAAAATGAAAACTTAATAGAACGTAGATCCAGGCGTTAGTGAGCTTAAGTCCAACCTTTGGCTCAAGGAGGCCCGCCGAAGTCCTCCGTTGGTGAAACGAAACAGTCCGTTTTGGTTATAACATAAGTATACTTTGACTGGAGTCGTTTTGGGGAATTCTTAGGCTATATAAGGACCTTAAACCCTCTCTCATGGCAGCCATACGAATTTGAGATTGAGAGAGAGAAAAGAGAGAGAAAGTGAGGGAGAAGTGGGAGCTTCTCCCCGTACTTCCTCTGCCGCTCCACGGCCGTGCACGCCTCTTTCCAGTACGCTTTCCTGTCGATACCGACTCGTTTTAAGGTAATAAACCCTAACCCTAGACCTGTTTTGAGGTGTATAGGCTACAGGTTATGAAATAGCTAACCGATTTCACTCTTTAGGCTAGAAAATTCCCGAATACGGAAGCTCCTCAACCCTTGTCGATCCGTTACGATTCTACGACAAAAGGTGAGGACTTTAGGTGTATAGGTTATGGTTTTCAACGCTTTCAATGTCAGATAATGATAGATTCATGATCTGCATGCAATTGCACATGTACAAAGTGCTTTCCGTTTTCTGTTTCGATTAGAATTGAAAAATATGGAAATTCACATACTCTAGGTATTCGTATAAAATACCGTATACGTATTTTTTTTAGAAATGTGTTTGACATGTTTATTTGTTGTATGGATATACGATATATGGATAAAATACTTATATGGTGAAAGGATTCGCCGAAATACATGTTTTACTAATATACACTATGTATGTAGAAATACTGTATTGTAAGGAGTGTCGTATACATGTATATTTTGGAAATGTGTTTGCCATGATTATTTGTCGTATGATTATATAATATATGGATAAATTACTTATTTGGCGAAAGGAATCGCCGTAATACATGTTTGCTTGTATACTCTATGTATGTTGAAAATGCGTATTTTAGAAAATACTGTATACGTATAAATTTTGGAGATGTATTTATCATGATTATTTGCTGTAGTAATATATTATACAAGGATAAAATACTCACTTGGCTAAAGGATAGCCCTAATACATGTTTTACTAACATACACCATGTATGTTGTAATAGTGTATTCTAAGTGTTTGTGAAAATGACTGAATGAGTATAGAATCCTCATTCGTGCTCGCCATGACTAATTGTCATGGATTCATGATTGTTGTATTGGCGATACCCTTTTGTGAAAAGGATTTTTCCTAAATCACGCCACGGCCAATATACACTATATATGCTAAAATGTGTGGCCCAAGTGTTTGCGGAAATGACTGAATGAATATGAAACTTGGATTCCTGCTTGCCATGACTATCCGTCGTGGGTGTACGCGTGTTATGATTGGGGCAACTCCCTAGTGAAAGGATTTGGCCTAATGCCTATGTGATCGACATATGTCATGTATGTTGATGTATGTTTGTTTAAGTGTTTCTTGAAATGTCTGAATGAGTAGTAGTTAGCAAATTGTAATGTATAAGGGTGTTGAGATATGATTCTCAACCTCTTTTAACTATGTGTATGATCTCTTTGGATTGTTGTGTGATTAGGAATTGAACATGTATAAACTCATGCTTGTGTTGTGATTCATAACATGCTCAACTGCTTTATGATTATAACTATGTAATGCATATGTTTAAATTTATATTTACGTTGTATGATCCGTCATGGGTGATGGGGAGCGGAGCAACGAGTGCGTCTGCCAATTTCCACAGCGCTCTAAACGGATAATACCATACCTTGATAGTATGAGTTGAATCTTGATCCATTACTGCTTTATTTATCTGCAAGTTATTATGTTTGGGGCTATAATTGTAGTCCAGACAATCGGTACCAGAATTGAATTCGTGGCTGTGATTCATTTGCCACGTGAGACGTGTTCGACGAACCCGAGTCGTACTTTGGTTGGCGATAGTGGTTGGCCACGCGAAGTGCTTATGCATTTCGTGTCGTTCAACTTGTTGTGCGCTCGAGCTAGCCGAGCTCGTCAAGTAACCCGATCTGTCTAATGTATGTTCACCATGTTTGACGCCATTCGCTTGAACTTAGGGTACCAAACTTACCAGTGAAATCCCTTTTAACCATGGTACCTCGATCCGCTAAGACTCATGAGCCGGGCATGGTGGTATGGGACACCGTGGTCGAGCTGTCGGCCTACGCTGGGGCCACGTGCCTCCCCGTAGTGACCAGTGAGCAACTAGACTCGTGAGCCGATTATGGTGGTATGGGACACTATATTTGAGCTGTCGATAGTTACGGCGAGAGCCGAGTACGGTGAGACCTGTGCTCGTGCTGACGGGCGACGAGTCCTCTATAGTATCTTCGAGTATACTCCAAGGGTCTGTGATTGGCGACAAGTCTTTCACGGCAACTAGAGTATGAGTTGAGCCGAGTACGGTGAGACCTGTATTCGAGCTGACGGCTAGTGATTGAGCCGAGTACGGTGAGACCTGTACTCGAGTGACGGTCGACAATTGAGCCATACGGTGAGATCTGTATCCGTGCTGACGGGTGACGAGCCCTTTGTGATGCCTTCGCTATACCTCTCAAACCATAATATCGTATGAGATTAACTAGGACTGACGACCCTATAATGGATCATGTTTGGGAATGATACAAGGGAGGTACCTTAGTTTCCCAATACTTGTCTTGTTTGAAATGAACTAATAATTACTCGGTAATCATGCTCATCATCGCACTGCATGTGCCTAGTAGATGTGGAGCACTGAGGGATGGACGCATTCGCGAACGTAAGATGATGTCGCATGAGGGTGGTTTGGCAAGGGCATTCATCATGTCATTTCATACTTGCATTAATAAGAGTACTTAGCATTGTTTGATTTTACTGCTTTATCATTACTGCTTGACTGAGTCGATAACATGTTAACCTATGCTTTATTGTTCCACTGAGTTGATCACTCACTCCCACATTACGGGACGGTGTTTCGAACACCCACCAGACATTGTCTGATTGCAGATGGTTACGCTACTCCTGAAACAGAGTCGGACTACTACTATGATGTCGAGGAGAAGTTCTCCTACATGTAACTCTCTGACAGGTCTCTGAAGACCTGGTACTGTATTGATGGGGCTATGGTACATGGGATAGAAGACATTACACTTACACATTGGTATAATTTGAACTGTACTTGTAATTTATAACCTGGTAATGTTATCACGCTCTGGAGACTGACCATAGATTTTATATATTTTATATATCTATCACAGTCTTCCGCTTGCTAATTTACTGTCTCTGGAGTATGATATTCTGTTTTGGCTTAATCTCACTCATGTTCAATGCACAAATACAGTCAACATTCAATCATCATTCATTTTGTTGCATAAGTGATGTTCTGGAACTCGGGAGTTGAGTTTATGCTCGACCCCCGATTTTCAGGGCGTTACACGACCCGAACTCAGTTTCGGGTCGGGCCGAGTCGAGCGAGTTAACCGAGCTAGCCTGGTTCGTGTACACCCCTATTTATACCTGTGGGTTGGAGGATCCATGTCCGTTAATCTCGGCATGATTTACTCAATCAGCAAGATATTGTGATCGTGGAGATATTATCGCAATCTTTGGGTCGTGCACTGTATCGTGTCTTAAGGGTGCGTATCCTTGGGCGAGATCTTTGGTCATGTCTGTATTTAGGTTAGTCTCTAGGCTCGGCACATGGAGTATCCTCACCCGGGCTCAGCCTTAAGTTGTGTAGACCCGAGGCCGAGTACTAGTAGTCGGAGTTCATCAGTAGATCACCGAGATCAGAGTTTGTTGAATAAAGCTGAGGACGAGGATCAGAGCTCGGCTCAGCCATCCTTCTTCGGATGAGGACGAGGGTTCAGATCGGCCAATCAGAGCTGTAGTTTCGAGTCGTGATTCAATAGTAGAGAGCTTATCTCAGCTAACTTATAGTCGTAACTTAGGGGTTGGCTCATACTTGACGCAGTATCCTACTTCTGAAGCTTTGTTAACTGATTCCGGTAGTTCAAGCCAACCCTGATTATCCTTGTTCAGATTTTCCCATAACAGAAGCCCCCTACTCTCTTGGTCTAAGTCCGGACTTAGAGAGTAAACGCTTGGGGAAACGAAATGACGTCTCCCCGCCTCTGCTCATGATGGCGATTGAGATAACCGGGGAGTAATCAATGCGACGATTGTGTTTCGGATCTCGCATGCTGTACGACAGTCGCAACCCTTCAACTTTTGCCCCTTTGGGGAGCGACGCGTGGCAACAGTTACGATTCGCAATCGGGGGAGTGAAGGAGACAGTGCCACGTGTCTGCGGAGGGGCGAGGAGCCGCTTGCACCATTAATGGCATTGAATGCTGAAACAACTCTTACCTCGAAGCGCCGGTTCGGATGTATAGCTTTCCTCCACGTGTCCCCTGGTGTCAGTGCCGAGTCGCCTTAGCTTCGGGAACGGCCATTTGTAATGATGACACCAAGTAACGAGCGGTTATATAAACCCCTCTCGTTCTCACTCTCACACTTCTTGTGCTCTCACTTTTCATTTTCTCTGCTCTTTCCTTTCGAATCGCCTTCTGCCGAAAATCACCCTTCGCAGGAAATCACCCTCTACCGAAAAAAGGATTTTCATCACCAGATAAAGGGTTTCCAACTATTGGAGAAGAGATTCTGCTTGGAGGAAGTCACCGAAGTTAGGAAAATTTCTGCCAGAGGAAATCGCCTACAACGATGTGAGTCTTCCATCGCTTTTAAGCCTTTTTCCTTGCATCATATCAAGCAACTCTGACGAAATAGAAGAGGTGTGAGGTGTTGATTCTGATTTTGGACCAGAGACTACTGCCTCGGGGTCAGGGGACTCTAAAGGCCCTTTTGAGGCCATACCCCTTGGCACTTCGGCCCCGGCCTAGAGGACAACGAGCTAGAAGGCTAAAGGCCTTGACAAGAGGCTGAAGAGGGCTCTTAGAGACCCTGCGCGGCGGTCGGAGGCAAGCCCCTCGGGAGGTAGGTTGAAACCGTTAGTCCTTGGGGGCTCGATCCTGGTCGAGTCCCAGATGGCCCAGCTCCGTGAAGACTATCAAATTCCCGACTCAGTGCACATCCAAGCCCCTGATCCCATGGACTAAGAGGGTTCTTCAGCTGAGGGGGAGATTGCTATCTTCATCCGTGCCCTTCAATGTGGGCTCCAATTCCCCATCTATCCATTCTTGCACAAGCTGACCGTACAGCTGGGAATAGCGCCGGGGCAGCTGGTTCTGAACTCCTTAAGGATCCTTACCTCCACTTTTATTCTCTGGCATTGGGTGGGAGTCAAAGGTTGATGCTGGATGAGCTCCTATTTTTGTACATGGCCAAATATGATAGGTCGAATAAGGCCTGGTGGTACTTCTTGGCTACGCCTCCATGCGTCCCGGGTCTGGTAACCCAACTTCCCACTTCTAAAAAGGACTGGAAAGGGAAGTGGTTCTAAGCCTCGAGGGAATGGGAGGCCCCTGCCTCTGAATTGGGCGGACTGTGGGTCTGAGTCCCTACTAAGTTTGCCAACCCAGGTCAGACACTTCTTTTAGTTATACTGTACACTTGATCCATCCTTTTATATTTTAACTCAGGCTCTGCTTCTGTTTGCAGCTCAGCCGAAGGGGGCCCCAAACCTCTCTGCTCTTCAAAAGCATCAGGTTGCCCAAGCCAGATTGCTCCCTGAGGACTAGCGCATCTGGTTTGAACTCATCACCGGGGAGAACTTGGTGTCGTCTGGCTTCTGTAGAATCTGGCCTACTCTCTTTGCTTTGGGTAAGCGAGGTAAGAATCTTCGAAGATTCGTTTGCTAACATTCAGAAAATTTTACTTGGGCTGATTCTCCTTTTTTGAGTAGGAATGGAGGCAGGCGGCTCAAAGAGAAGGAGATCACTCGTGCCGCGCCCTTCAATGGTGTAACGCCCTGAAAATTGGGGGTCAAGCAAAGCTCAACTCCTGAGTTCCAATGCATCACTTATGCAATATAGATAGTGATGATTGTGATAAGAGCATTGAAACTGAATGAGATTAGACCAAAACAACATATCATACTCTAGAGACAGTTAAATTACACAAGCGGAAGACTGTGATAGATATAGATAAAAGTTATAAACTATTGTAAGTCTCCAGAGTGTGAACATGTTACCGGGTTAAATATAGACATGTATACACCAAAAATGAACAAAATGAATATACATGGATGTTCCAAAAGTACAAACTAAAGTGTAATGGTGTCTAATCAACAACCCTGTAATCTCGTCGATCAGAAGATGGTCTACATAGACCCGCCTGATAGCTGCACATAGGAGAAACCCTCCTCAGCATTATAAAAGTTCGGCTCCACTTCGCAAGCATCGCCATCATCTGAAACTAAGACAGGGTCTGGTTGGTGTATACAACACCGTCCCGTAACATGGGAGTGAGTGATCAACTCAGTGGAACTATAAAGCAGAGCTTAATATGTTATCAATTCAGTCAAGCAGTAATGATAAAGCAGACATATCAGACATTCCTAGATACTCTTATTAATGTAAGGATGAAATGTATTCATGATGCATGCCCTCGCCTATACTCCCTCGTGCGACACCATCTTACAGTCACAGCATGCTTTCTTCCCTCTGTGCTCTTCAACCCGGGGCACATGCAGTGCGATGTTATGAGCATGATTACCAAGTTTTTATTAGTCCTTTTCATACAACAGGATTGGGAAACTAAGGTACCTCCCTTATATCAATACTCAATAATGATTCATTCTAGGGTCGTCAGTCCTAGTAAATCTCATACGAAGTTGCGGTTCTAGGTCGCTACAAAGGGCTCATTACCTGATCAGTGTAGGCCTAGTTTATACTCTTGTTGCTATGGAAGGGTTGTCGCCTCCATGTAGACTCAGAGTATGCTCGAGGTCACTATAAAGGGCTCGTCACCTTATCAGTGTAGGCCGACAGCTCGAATACAGTGTCTCATACCACCATATTCGGCTCATGAGCTTTGATTGCTCACTGGTCACTACGGGGAGGCTCGTCGCCCCAACGTAGGCTGACAGCTTGACCACGGTGTCACATACCACCATGTTCGGCTCATGAGTCTTAGCGGATCGAGGTACCATGGTTTAACGGGGTTTCACTGGTGAGTTTGGTACCTCAGGTTCAAACATTAGCGTCCATACATGGTGAACATACAATAGGTAAATCGGGGTACTTGACGAGCTCGACTAGTACGAGCGCACATCGAGCTAATCGACATGAAGTGCATGAGCACTCCGTGTGGCCTAACCACTGTCGACAATCGTAGTACGACTCAGATTCATCGTTACATCCTTTGTGGTAAAACAACCTCAGCCACTAAAACAGAATCTGTTACCAATTGCCTGGACTACTTCATAGTCCCAACTACACTCAATACTAACAAGAATTCATGTTAGATAATCAAGCAGTAAGTAAGTCAAATTCTACAACTGTTTGAGCATTTTATGAAATATAATATAAACATGCATTCACCCATATGCATTTCATAAGTAATCAGACAATATAATATAAGATATATAGAAGGATTTATACGTGTAGTTATGGTAGTTGAGAACCTTATCTCAACGCCCATAGACAGTACAAGTCACCAATTACTTACTCATACAGACATTTTATCAAACATTTATACTACACGTATTAACATTCATGACAATGTTGATTTGTGTTATATACTTGGACAAATCCTTCCAACAAGGAGTTGTCACATACACAACCATCATGTACATGCATTCCATAGCCACGGTAGGCACAAATCATGATTTCATCTCATTCAGTCATTTCAATAAACACTTAGACTACACTTAATAACATACACAATGTATATTGATATAACATGTATTAGGGCTAATCCTTTCGCTAAGGAGTTGTTACACGCATAACTAGTATATACACACGACAATTAATCATGGCAAACACACTTTCAAATTTTATACGTATACGAGACTTTTTACAAATTCAAAGAATATATTAAACTCCACATAGTTCATATATAACTGAAACGCAAAACAGACATTGCATTTTGCATGTAAAATAGCATCCACGTCAGGAATCTATCATTAACCGACATTGAAAACTTTGAAAACCATAACCTATACGTCTATAGTCCGCACCTTATGCCGGTAAACGCGTAACGGATTCGTTTTAAACACGTAGTCTTTGTCATCGGCAGGATGACAACCTATAGCATGAACTAGGTTAGCTATTTCATCATTTCAACTAGTTGAAACCCTAGAACAGATTAGGGGTTGGATTTCTTACCTAAGAACGGGATCGGTAGCACCGGTAGAGCGATACGAAAGTTATGGTAAGGCACGTGGAGTGATGGGATTGAATCCCAGGGATGAACTCCAACTCTCTCTCTCTCTGTCTCTGTCTTTCCTCTCTTCTCTCTCCTAGGGTTTTCTAAATTCGTATGGGATGAGAGAGTGAGGGCTTAAGGTCCTTATATAGGCCTAAAACTAATGGAAATGGCCCCAGGGCCAAGGTATACTTAGGTTATAACTAAAGGAGGCTTGTTCCGATCCAATGGAGCACTTTTGGAGGCCTCCTTTCTATGTGCGGTCGGACTTAAGCTCCCTGACCACGGATCTAGGTCGAGTTGAGTTTTCGGTTAAATCGGATTCAGTTCGACGGTCACCGAAACTCGATCAGGGCCACAAGCACACTGCCATGTATGGAAAATTTCTCCTGATCCGAGGGTGTATTTGGGTTAGATTCTGACGGTCTGAATCCTTATATTCGGCCCGCAAGAGACAAGTCTCAGATTACTTAAATTTAGATTTTTATTTCTAAGATATCCACGTTTCTCACACACTTCACACTGGGCTCAAGCAATAGCTTCGGGATACTATCTGAACTTAATTTCCAAGGTGGTGGTCAAGTCCAGTAAGGCAATCTTAATTATATAATTTCATAGAAATCGGACTTTCGATGCGCGGTCCAGGTCCGATACGAAGTTTCAATGTGTTCCCGAGAGCAACCGGGAATAGAGTTTGATCCTAGATTTTAGGGTAACCTAGCGTCAATGATTCTACAAGTTTTGGGTCTTGCAGATCGTATTTAAAGTGATTAGTGCGAATTTCACAAGTAAAATAGTTTAACACTATCTAATACTCGCCTAATTTCTAAAGGATTTAGTCCTGTATGATTTCTGCCTGAGGTGGTACTCAGGCCTTTATAGTTTGTATAGAAGGTGATTCAAGCTATTAATACTTGATTAAATTACGCCCTAATCACGGCAGAATAAGGCCCTAGGGCAGTTCTACGTCTAAGGATGCCCATTGCCAAGTTAGGAAAAATCTGGGGTGTTACAGATGGACGTCGTCCTCTCCTCCGAACCGAGGACGAAGGTGATGCCGAAGAAGAGGTAGACTTTCGAGGCTGAACCTACTTTGGCTACAGTCATAACCTCTGCTCTCAGAGCCAGAGCTTTTCCGGCTGCTGTCATGACCTTCTCAGCCGAAGCCGCGCCCGCCATGGCCCCAATTGAAACCGTTCCCATCGCTGCCCCGACCCCCGCCTCCAAAGCACGAGCCCTCGAGGTCCCTGTTGGAGTCGAGCCTATCACCATTTCGATGCTGTCTGCAGAGGAGCAAACTTTTGAGGTTCCACCTTCAACGGTTGCAGGCCCTCCTGGGTAGGGAGAGAGGTGGTCAGGGAGACTTCGGGTTCTGTTGTCCCTGCACGATCTGTAGCTCACCACCCTGCTGCTGAGGTTGAGCTCTTAGCTGGCTGAAATGACGCCCTCGTCGGATATACCACCACTCCCGAGGCAGTTGCCTAAGCTTTTGAGGCCAGTGGGGTCAAAGGAACTTCAAAGCCCACTCTAGAGACTCTGCCTCCTGGTTATCATATGACTTTGCTGAATCCCTAGGTGGCCAAGCATGTACCAGAGGCGAAGATAATCGACACACTCTCCCGACACCACGTCAACTTCATAAATGATTATGCAGCAGTCTATTACCAGTCACTACCAATGATAATGGAGGTGAAGGAGAGGTTGAAGGAGATGGAACGACTGGAGGCAGAGAGGGCCAAGTTTGTGGTGGAGAAGGCAGAGCAAGAGGAGCAGAGGGCCAAAATCGAAGCACAGAGGGCCGAGCTCAAGAAAATATTGGAGGCTTCGGCTGCGGAGCGAGAGGAACTGAGAAGGGCTGCTTCTAAGGGTCGAGCGAGGGAGCTAGCGCTCCACGGCGAGGTTAACCAACTCCAAGATCGTTTGGACGTGGCCGACCCCGAAGTCAGGCACCTACAGGAGGTAGTTAGGTGTCTAGAGATCTCTCTCGAGGATGCAGAAGGTGATGCCTCATGACTGGAGAAAGACCTCGAGAGGGTGAAGCACGAAACTACCAAGGGGTTGGTTCAACAACGAACTGTTCTTGAGGCCATGGCCGCTGCGAACAAGAAAAGTTGCGAGGTGAACTTAAGGCCCGAGCGGCCTCGAAAGTTGCCGCAGCAGTGGCGGCATATAAGGAGTTGGTGGAGAGAGCCAGAGAATTGGACAAGCTGTATTTCTTCGACTATGACACCGGCTTCGATACTTGCGTCATTGAGGTCCGAAAGCTTCATCTAACCATCGACCTTGATGCTCTTACTGTGGACGAGGCTGAAGATGCTGAACAGGTTGTGGTAGATGAGCCTGAAAGTGCCCCTCCTGTCACCAAAGCCGCTCCTAAAGCTCAGGCCCCCAGCTTGGTGGCTGGTTCCTCTACTCGGAGGGAGTGAGACTTGTATTATTTTGTTTACATGTCATGGATAATTTTTGAATGGATGATGATTTTTCAACCCCTTGGTAGAGGGCGTATTCCTATGTGCTGATTGTTGTGATGATTTTTTTTAGTATTTAAGGGTCGACCTCTTGAGAGGTCAACCCTCCCACGAATTGTGCGCGCCCCTTAGTCGTTTTTGTAGATTTATCATTATGTGACGAGCCGACTCCTTTTTTAGGGAATCGGGTTGTTTGCGGGCTTATCCCCTGTGTATGAGGGGATCCCTTAGTAGATTTTCATAGGTTTAATGTTCCAACTCCTTCTTTAAGGGATTGGTCCGTTAAGTTAGCATTTGCTTATTAGAGGTAACTTTTTCTGTTTGTAGATGACCTAAGATGACTTGCGTAAGTAGACGATGTAGAAAAGAAGGGACTTTTATTAAAGATCTTGACAGGCTTGTAGCTCCAAGCGGTACATTTATTGAGGGCCTTTAATGGCCAGTAGATTCTCACTGATAGTAGATCTTTAAGTGCTCGACATTCTAGGGGTGGGGGAGCTGACGTCCTTCGAGATCCTCCAAGTGGTAGGAGCCTGGCTAGGTCGATCTCACCACATGGTAAGTCCCTTCCCAGTTGGGTCAGAGTGTCCCATCCCCCGACTCGATCGTATTTTGGAAGATGCGGCGGAGGATAAGGTCCCCTGGCTGGAACCGCCTGGTCTTGACTCTAGAGTTGTAGAATTGTGCCACTTGTTGATGCCGACCGGCGACTCGGAGTCTGGCGACCTCCCTAGTTTCTTTTAGCAGATCGAGATTCTCTGCGATCTGCTCGGTGTTCTGATCCTCCTGGTAATTTCTGACCCAGGATGTTGGGAGGCCAATCTCAACTGGGACAATTGCCTCCGAGCCGTAGGATAGGGAGAATGGAGTTTCTCCATTAGATGATTGAGTCGTAGTCCTGTAGGCCCAGAGGACGAATGAAAGCTCCTCAGTACAGATGTCTTCTGCTTTCTCCAACTTCGTCTTAAGATGGTGTTTGATGACTTTGTTCATGGCTTCCACCTGTCCATTAGATTATGGAGCCGAGGTGAGGAATAAGCATTCAAGATGCCGAGCCCAGTGCACATGCCTCGGAACTTATCATTGTCAAACTGCTTACCGTTGTCAGAAACGATGGTACGCAAGATTCTGAATTTATAGATGATGTTCTTCCAGATGAAGTCAATTACTTTCTGTTCCATGATCTTGGCCACGGGTTCGGCCTCGACCCATTTAGTGAAGTAGTCGACCGCGACAATAACAAACTTCACTTGTCCTCTCCCTGTGGGCAGGGGTCAAATGATGTCAATCCCCCACTGAGCGAACAACCACGACCCACTCATAGGGGTCATTTCTTCTACAGGCTGCTTCGATATAGCGGCAAGCCTTTAATACTTGTCGCACCTTGGGGCTACTTCCGCCGGATTGACCACTTCCTGATTCGTTCGGTCGATGCTCGGGCTCACCATGAATTCCACGGGGATGATCCAAGGAATCTTTCCTTCCATGGCCGAGGTTAACCTTGCGAGGGCATCGGCCTAAGAATTCTCTGCCCTCGAAATTTGACTGATGATGTAGCTCCAGAACCTTTCTATCAATTTCCTAGCCTCGGCTAGATAGGCCAGCATCTTGGTTTCTTTAGCTTCATACTCGGTGGAAATATGGTTCACCACAAGTTGAGAATCACACCGCACTTCAAGGGACTGAATCCCCAGACTAGCTGCCAGTCTGAGTCCTGCCAACAGGGCCTTGTACTCTGCTTCGTTATTAGAAGCACTGAAACCGAGCCTGATGGCATACTATATAGTCGTAGAATCGAGTGTGACCAGGATAATTCCTGTCTCGGAGCGCTTGACATTGGACGACTCGTCGACATAAAGGACCCACCTATACTCCGACTCCGTATTCTTGATAGGTGAGGGGACAGGTGGGGTCGCGAGAGCTGCTTCTGCTTCGGTGCCCGCACTCGGAATGGTAAACTCGGCTATAAAGTCAGCCACAGCTTGACCCTTAATTGTATTCCTTGAGCAATATTGGATGTCAAACTCCCTGAGTTTTATCGCCCACTTTGTTAGCCGACTTGAGATGTCTGACTTTTGAAGGACTTGCCTTAGGGGGGAGTCGGTCAGGACGATGATGGTGTGTGCTTGGAAGTATGGGAGTAGCCTCCGTGCTTAGATGATTAAACTGAGTGCTAGCTTCTCTATGCTTGGGTACTTGGTCTCGGTGGGTACCATTGCCTTATTACGTAGTAAATAGGATACTTCTTGCCTCCTACCTCCCTAATGAGTGCAGAACTGACGGTTGAGGCAGAGACTGCCAGGTACAATAATAGGGGTTGCCCTCTTCCCGCTTCGACGGCAGGGGAGGCGAACCAAGTATTGCTTCAGCTGTTGCAACGCCTGTTCGCATTCAGGGGTCCACTCAGCTTTCTTGTGGCCTTTCAATTGCTGAAAAAAAGGGGAGGCACTTGTCTGTAGCTCTGGAGATAAACTGACCGAGCGCTGCTACTCGGCCAGTCAAACACTAAATCTCCTTCGTTGTTTGAGGCGAGCTCATATTGAGTAGCACCTTGATCTTCTTGGGATTCGCTTCGATGCCTCTTTGGCTGACTTGAAACCTAAGAAACTTGCCTGAACTGACTCTAAAGACACACTTAGCCTGGTTCGGCTTCTTGCGTTACTCCCGGAGGATCGAGAACGTCACCTCGAGGTATGCAAGGTAGTCGGATGTTTTGATGCTCTTGACAAGCATGTCATCGACGTAAACTTCCATTGTCCGACCGATTTGTTTGGCGAACATCTGGTTCACCAATCTCTGGTATGTTGTCCCAACGTTCTTCAAGCCAAAAGGCATACCCGACAATAGTAGAGTTCTTTGTCAATGATGAAAGTAGTCTTCTGCCTATCTGGGGGGGGTGCATCGGGATCTGATTGTACCCGGAATAGGCATCCAAAAAGGAGAGTCGCTCGTGTCCAGCTGTGCTGTCCACCAGCTGGTCAATTCGAGGTAAGGGGAAGCTATCCTTAGGACAAGCCTTGTTCAGGTTTGAGTAGTCTACATAGACCCGCCACTTTCCATTTGATTTCTTCATTGCAACCACATTGGCGATCCAATCTGGATAATGCACTTTCTTGATGAAGCCGACGTTGAGGAGCTTGGAAACTTCATTGGATATGGCGGAGTATCTCTCGGTATCGAACGCTCTTCTCTTCTTTTTCACTGGTTTGTGATCCGGATCCACGTTCAACTTATGAACCATGACATCGGGAGAGATGCCCGACATATCCTCGTGCGACCATGCGAAGACGTCCCTGTGCTGTGGTAGGAAAGTCAGCATCTGAGACCTTGATCTTCCGTGGGAGTTCTGGGGTCGAGGATGTTGATGGTGAGGGTCTGCTTTACCGACCCTTTTCTCACAGCTATCGCATAGCATCTCCGAGCTTCACGCTGATCCCCTTGGAGGTATCCAACCCTACCTTTGGCAGGAAACTTCATCATCAGATGGTATGTGGAAACAACCACCCTCATTGCATTAAGGGAAGGTCTGCCCAGAATGACATGGTGCACCGATGACACATTGACAACAAGAAAGTCCACAAGAAGTGTGACTTGATGCTGTCTTTCTCCTGCTGTTATGGGGAGGGCGATGGCTCCCTAGGAGATTACCTTACAACGGTAAAGCCGCGGAGTGGGGTTTTTACGGGTCGGAGGCGTGACCTTTCAATCCCCATTTTCTCGAATGCTTCGAAATAGTTGACGTCGGCTGAGCTTCCCATGTCGACCAGAATGTGGTAAACCTTGTGGTTGGTTATAGTCAAAGTCATCACGAGGGCATTATCGTGAGGATGGAGGATTCCGCGCGCGTCAGCCTCTGTGAAAGTAAGACTATAGGGGCTAATTCATAGTTCTTTTCTCGGCCTCTCGGCTAGATGGACGTAGTGCTCGGGGTCTGAAGTCCGAGAGTGGGCTTTGCAAGCCCTGTTTGAGTTGCCACCACCAGATGAGCCGCCTTAAATAGTGCGAATCTCTGCCGGTTCTTCTGTTGGCTTGCTCGGTTGGTCTTCTCTCCGGGCCGATCTCTCTTCCTTTGTGTATCGACACAAATGACCCTTACGGATGAGGGTCTCAATCTCATCTTTGAGGTCCACGCAGTCACTCGTGTTGTGACCGTGGTTATGATGGAACCGGCAGTACTTGCACTTGTCTCGGTTCTTTGTGTCGGATCGGTCAGTTCAGGAGTTTCTCACCCCTGAAGTCCAACAAGATCTGCTCCGTAGAGGTGTTGAGGGGAGTGTAGGAATAAAATTTGCCCTCTGGTCTCCGGCTTGGCCGGAGGTCATGAGAGGCTCGGTCATCAAGTTTTTTGTTGGACGACTGAGGTTCTTCGTTCCTTGGCCTTTTTTCCTTTGATGACGTTTCGGCTACTTAGATGTTTTTGCGGGAGTTGAAGAACTCCTCGGCATTGGTGTATTTCTTAGCCCTGTTGATGAGCTCGGCCAATGTGGTCGGTGGATTCTTCTCAATCGAGAAAGTGAACTTTCCCTCTTTGAGCCCACTAAACATGGCCGAGATGCCATTTTGTCATCATAGTCTTCTACTAACAACGCCTCTTTGTTGAAGCGGGCAATGAAGTCCTTCAGTGACTCCTTGTACCCCTGCTTGAGGGTAAACAGATGGGTAGTCAGCTTCTGACTCTTCTTACTAGAGATGAACTAAGGAACAATTTGCTGAGCTCGGCGAAGGAGCCGATCGATTTTGGTTTAAGTTGTCGATAACAACTCCGAGCAGATCTGGAGCACATCATTACATCCGTGGCTGACTGGATCTGCGTCCACGAACGGTACGACTCTACATGCTCCGATGGGTCTTTAGACCTAGAGAATTGGATGACGGGAGGTATCCTGAACCTCGACAGCATCACCTCACTCATGATTTCTGAGGTGAAGGGAGGCTCGATCTCTTCCATCATCGCATGGACTGCAGTTGGGACGAATGTAGATTGCTGATTCTTCTGAAACGTCTCAAACTGGTCACGGAGTTCTTTAAGTTGAGCTTCTCAAGGATTCTGATTATCTACTGCCATCTCCTAGGGGCCCTCCGTCATCGCGGGTGCTCTGCCCTGTCTTCTCCTATCCAATCGATGGTGGAGGTCAGAGGGGGCCAAAGCCGAAGTGACAGATACGTAAGATGGTTCCGCATCTTGAACAGGTTTTGGGGCTCAGGCGGATCGATTATGGGATACTGCATTGTGTGTAGGGTCGGGAGCTCGTGCGGACTGTGCCTGGGATCCTTGGGCCCGGGAACTAACTTGCTACGGTTGTTCCTCGGGCACCGGGGTGGCCTCCACTAAGTTAAGAGGCGGTTGTTGATTCTGCTGCGCCTTCATCTGGCTGATTTCGTCCTTTGACATATGGACTTCACTTTGCAGCACCTTGTACTTTCCTCCTCGACTCTGAGTCCATTGGGATGACCTTATTGGAGCCGACTCGGTATGCAGCAGTGAGGAAGACTGATGTTGTCCGCTAGGTTTGGGCTCCACTGCTGTTATCTTTTTCTTTCCTCTTGCCATATCTGATAAACTTCCTAGCTTTTTGTTCGATTCCCACGAAAGGCGCCAAAAAATGTTGAGATCAAAATCTGGACCACCCTCCACTCAATGCAGCGAATCGTCAACAAACCCTGGTCCTGCACAAAGGGGTGAGCAAAGGAGACCTTGGCTCAGCCGGGGGACCCTCCAATGCCTAAGTAAGGCTAGGGAATCTGGGTCTAAGTTGAATGTAGAGGGAGGGTGTAAGATATTGCATACCTGTAGCAATGGGGTCCCCTAATATTTATACCTGTGGGTTGGACGATCTACGTCCATTAATCTTGGAATGATTTACTCAATCAGCAAGATATTGTGATCGTGGAGATATTATCCGCAATCTTTGGGTCGTGCGGCGTATCGTGTCTTAAGGGTGCGTATCCTAAGGTGAGATCTTCGGTCATGTCTGTATTTAGGTTAGTATCCAGGCTCGGCACACGGAGTATCCTCACCAGGTCTCGGACTTAAGTTGTGTAGACCTGAGGCCGAGTATTAGTAGTCAGAGTTCATCAGTAGATCACCGAGGTCAAAGTTCGTTGAATAAAGTTGAGGGCGAGGATCAGAGCTCGGCTCAGCCATCCTTCTTCGGATGGGACGAGGGTTCGAATCGGCCAATCAGAGCCGCAGTTTCGAGTTGTGATTCAATAGTAGAGAACTTGTCTCAGCTAACTTATGGTCGTAACTTAGGGGTCGGCTCATACTTGACGCGGTATCCTCCTTTCGAGGCTTTGTTAACTGATTCGGGTAGTTTAAGCCGACCCTATTATCCTTGTTCAGATTTCCGCGTAACAGAACCAACTCTAATGTTTATTTTCCAACCAAGGTGATAAGATCCTATATTCATGCACTTCATATGTACCCTACCTATCCTGTAACGTTTTCATAATGTTTATATTCCTTCAAGGTGATCCGCTGCTATTTTCACGCAGTTCGCATGTACTCTACCTATCCATTCATACAATCGTTGGTGGAGGTCAGTGACTCAGTACAATCAAACAGTAATATCTACAGTCGACCAACGGTAAAACGGACTTTTGGACTTTTGTTAGCTAATAGTTGTCATTGAAACAAGCGGCTGCATGTATATGAAATAAATAAATGGATTATAAGCAATGGTTTATTTAGTATATAGCTAAAAAGGCAGGCGGCTCAATGGAAAAATCCCTAATATATAAACCTTCAAAATAAAACCCAAACTATCCCTCAGAAGTCCAAAAACGTCCCTGCCATCACAACCTCTTCGAAGCCGAAAAACATCCCTGCCTCCGGTAGCCTCATCTTATCATCTCCAGGTTCTCTCTCTCTCTCTCTCTCTCTCTCTCTCTCTCTCTCTCTCTCTCCTTCTAATTTTCCATGCTTTGGCTTTTGATTGAGTATTTGCCATCTTCTTCACGTGATCCTTTCATCTGTTCTTGGCGATTTCTTTTATAGGGAGTCGATACTAACTCACGGTAGATACACGCTTCCCCGTTTCTAGATCTGGTGCATCACCAAAACTTCCAAAAAAATGCATCCATCAAAACGCGTGTATTTAAATGGTGGCTCCCTTCCTTTCATGTCTAATAGGAATATCGTGTGGATGTGGATGGCTCTTTGGAGTCCTCATCATATGGACGGATTGCATCCTACCCCTGCCCATCTCTAATAATGCAACCAAGCTTATTATTTGGTGTGGTCCACTTGATTGTTGGATCTGCCTCATTTTATTATTCACAACTTAAGATGATCTGAGAAAATGGATGGACGGTATGGATAAACAGATACATTACGGTGGGCTGTTCGTAGTTATAGACGGGCGGGGTAGGACGCAATCCTTGTATCATCTATATATGCCTTTCTTCTTCTTTGGTGCTACTACGATGACTGTACAATCAAAATTTTGGATTGTGTTATCCTCTTCTTCTTCTTCTTCTTCTTCTTTTTAGCTTTCTTTTCTTTTATTCCTTCTTAAAAAATCGTTAAATGGTTACAAATCGGAATGATATTTTCCATTTGGTTGTAAGCAATAAACCTTT
This sequence comes from Magnolia changhungtana, assembly GCA_030180095.1. Taxonomy (NCBI): domain Eukaryota; kingdom Viridiplantae; phylum Streptophyta; class Magnoliopsida; order Magnoliales; family Magnoliaceae; genus Magnolia; species Magnolia changhungtana. The sequence continues at coordinate 189,406 of JASAUF010000470.1, read as the reverse complement.
GATGAATTTCCTACATGTAGGACAGGTGGTTGGTGATCCAAACACTTGATTTTGTGGGCCCGTCTGCTGAGAAACAATCCATGGACAGGGGCCAATCGCGTTGGGATCTTTGACGGGCCCATCAAGTTGTTGTTTGTTGTATTTGACCGGCAGCCCCGCTCCAATCACCTTTTGAAAGAAAGGGGTCTTTGTAAATCAAGCCAAACCGCGTCCGTTTTCTATCGGCCAGGCTGGCATGTTGAAAATTAGGGTTTGGGGGCGCGGTTTCGGGGGATCCGGATCCACCCAGGTGGGTGCTTCCCTGACCGTGGGGCCTACCTTGACGTATTTTCCTTACATCCATACCATTCATCTACCTTGGCGTATTTTCCTTACATCCATACCGTTCATATATATTTAAAGATCATTTTAGGGTTTGTTCCCAAAAATGAAGCATATCCAAATCTAAGGTAGACCACACCACAGGAAACAGTGCTGATTCGACCGTTAAAAACTTATTGTGGGCCACAAAAGTTTTGGATCAAACTGATATTTCTGCGGTTGCTTTATCTAGGTCTTTGTGACCTTATCAACAGGTAGGATGACAAATAAACATTCTGGTACCCCAAGAAGTTTTTAATGGTGAGTATTCAATCACCACGGTTTCCTGTGGTGTGGTCCATCTGACATTTAGATATGCTTCATTTTTGAGACTATGCCCTAAAATGATCGGTAAAGAGAGATGTACGGCGTGGATGTAATGAAAATACATCACGGTTGGTACACAGTCAGCGATCCACTCACCGAAGCCGCGGCCAGGATTGCTTCGAAAGTCGTAAGCTAGTGGGAGCCACCATGATGTTTATTAGAAATCCACCCCCATCCGTTTCTCCAGATCATGTTGGACATGGCCCAAAAATTAGGCAGATCCAAAACTCAAGTGGGCCGCAAGAAAGATAAAAGTAGGCAATTGAATGTCTACAGTTGAAACCTCCCTGGCCCACCGTGATGTTTATATCGTATCTATACCATTCATATGATCATTCCTACTGGGATGATCTAAAAACACAAGAATATTAGCCTTATCCAAAAATTATGTGGCCCTGCCAATATTTTAACTGTGTATGTTCAATGCTTCCGGTCGTGTGGCTGACTTTAATTTTGGATCTGCCTAGTTTTTGGGCCCATGTCCTAACATAATCTGGAAAAACGAAAAACGGACGGACGGTGTGGATTTCTCATGGACATCAAGGTGGACCCTGACTAGCTTCCCCAAGTTCTTGAGAAGGCTTTCCAGGCAATCTGCGTCCTTCGGTTCCAATCCAGGCTGTAAACGGGCATGCCACGCTCTTTTGAGTTTTGAAAACATTACTTGCTTTGCTTATCTTAAAATTTAATTCCATTTTTTATTTCCTAAAAGGAAATCGAAGGTAATTTTTGGTTGCATGTTTATGTCAATGCTTAACAATTTTTATTTTTATTTTTTCTAAAAGCAAGTTTGGTTTGTGCTTTTCAATTGGTTTTTACATTGCAAAGAAAATCTTCAACGGACCACACTTAACTGAATAAAGCAATGGTAAAGATGGTCCTTTTAGTATGCATGATGGACCACAGACAACCTCAACAAGTCGACCTAGGCCCTACAAGTTGTGATATGGACCATTTTTAAGGCGTGCTCCACCCACGGTAGCGCAAACAGACTAACGGTCTGGATTATGTAACCATGTGTCCCACTTGTCAGAATTAAGAATGCGTGTCTAACGTGCATAGAATTGGGCTACGCCATCGCTGAAAAGAAAAAGGAGAAGCAACGGAAAAGGTTACTTTATTGGTGATTGTTGCCCACCATCTCTAAGTAATGATGACTCTACCACCCTTCCGATCGGTCCATAATAGTATGGCCCACTATATCGTTGGAGCATAACGTGAAACTCCTACCAACCATGCTGATGTGATCATCGTAGCCATCAATTTAGTTCCTATAAAATGGATGGTAAAAATAAGACTATCAACGATCCAATTTCATTAGGGGCCTGTTTGATTTTTCAGCTCAACTGTAATTATCACGTAAATAGATAATAATTCAACTGTAATTATCACGTAAATAGATAATAATTATTTACCTAGCGTATTTCCCCGTGCAGATGTGACAGCTTACTTTTTTAACACTAAAATGGAAAACTTTATGAAATCAATGTAGGGCCCATCGTGATGTATATGACTTATCCACACCGCTCATTTGTTATGTCAGCTGAATTGAGGGTATGAGCAAAAAAATAAAAGACAGATCCAAGGCTCAAGTGGACCACACCAAAGGAAACAGCAGGAATTGAACGCATACCATTAAAAACTTGTTAGGGCCCTTAAAAGTTTTGGATCAAGCTGATATTTGTGTTTTCCCTTTATCTATGTCTGTGTGACCTTATGAACGTATTAGATGATTAAAAAAAAACCTTAATGTGGGCTTAATGAAGGAAACAACTTTCAATGATAGATGAATTAAAGCCACTGTTTCTTTCACGTGGGCCATTTGAGCATTAGATTTGATTAACCCATACCAGTTATTGGTCACTTGACCAGCCACACACAAATACGAATTCCGGCCTGTTTTCATTACTTACATTTCAGGGATGATGAAAAGCTGGGCTTAGCCCATTTACTTTGGGTCCATCCTCAACCCACACTTGCCCATTTACTTTGGGTCCATCCTCAACCCACACTTGCTCGAAAAATATGCATACATCGGGTCTTCCCACTTGCATAACTGAAGCTTCTTCTTATGCATGGGATCAGGCTATCCTTGTTTTCAAAATGAATTAGAAAACGAAAGAAAAGAAAGGAAGAATATGTTTTTCGTGTATAAATTCACCTAACATTGTACATGTTAGAAATGAAACTTTTCATGCGTAAGAGCAAACAGATTTAAGATCTTAAATCCCTTTGTTGGATGATATGTTTAGATAAGATCAATGGGTTCAGTCAACAACAATGCACCTAGTTGGGCTGATCAGTGGGGCACAAACGGCAGCGACCCTGAAGAGAATAATAGTAAGTCCAAGTCAAAAGACAGCAGCAGCAAGATGTCGGACGTGAAAGCTGCCGCTTCTGTGACCATGGACAAGGCCAAGTCAGTGGCATCAGCTGGAGCACAAAAAGTCAAGAGTGGAACATCACTTGGCATAAAATGGGTTAAGGCCCAGTATAACAAGAGAAGCTCCAAATGAATAATGCAATAAAAAGTTTAATTTCTCTTTTATTTTATTATATATTAAGAGGAACCATTTCCTTTTTGCTTTTGGATTTTACAGTGTGAAATATTATTTTTATGTTTATTTGATTTTTATGAGTAAGTTTGGATCGGAGGCATTTGGATTTCCTAGATATTTCAATTGCTACTTGATTATTTTAATTGTTGGTAATTATTAATTCTTTGTTTGGGAACCTCCTCTAGTAGGCATTGTGCTTTTTATAAGTTATAATGCTCTTGTTTGGTTGGCTTATAAGTTAGGAATCACATGTGGTTTACTATTTATTTATTTAACAGGTAACCAGTGTGAGTACTTTATTGCTTGCTCAACTACAACTTCTCTGTATAAATCGTATATGTCATGCGTAAGATTGATGAGTGGATTCGTTGTTGCCCATAATGGCTAGTAAAAATGAATGGCCCATATTGATTGTGCTATGGTTTGGTCATTGATGTAGACTCATCCATTGTGTGGTTCTCATCTTTGATTTATCTATCCCATAGAAAACCACTTTTATTGCGAGATCTTGACCATCCATGCAGTGGTTAGTAAATAGACACACATTTGATAATATTACAAATTGTCTAATCATTATTCTAGACCATCCATCATATGGTCCCATTCTTGATTGCCCATCACTCTAAAAAAAATGCCCTCTGTCAGATCATGGTAATCATCCATTCAATTGTTAAACAAATGTAAGGTCTATATTGATCATATCTCCAAATGGTTGCATCCTCAACCTAGACTAACCATCATATAGGCTCCACCCTTGGTTGTCCATCCATCACAAACAATCACCTCCTTTGGATGATCCTAAGGGCGTGTTTGGGCGGTGGGATTAGATGGGATTAGGTGGCATGGGATTCAAAAAATATAATTATTACCCATGGCAGGGATTGTCCCATGTTGCCATGGGATAAGATTAATTCCATGGTTTGTTGGTAATACAGTGGTACATTGAATGGATATACCCGCCATCATTTGAAATTACATAGAATAACACACGTGTTATATCTAAACCGTTCATTTATTTTGTAACCTCATTTTATGGCACGGAACTAAAAGTGAGGTAGATCCAAAACTTATGTGGCCCCAAAAAAGTTTTCAACGGTAAGTATTCAATCCCCATTGCTTTCTATGGTGGGGTCCACTTGAGCTTTAGATTTACCTGATTTTTTGGCCCATGCTCTAAAATAATCTCGAAAAATGGGTGGACGGTGTGGATATAGTCCACACATCATGGTGGGACCTACACAACTTGCTAACATTCAATGAAATTGGCACGAGACCCAATGCAATTCCATTTAATCTAATTCCCACCTAATTCCATTCCTCCCAAATACGGAACTCAGGTGGGCCATACCATCTAAAATTATGTGAAGACACCATTAAAACATATAAAAGCACTTGGTGGGGCCCACCTGAGTTTTGCATGCGCCTAAAACTTGGTCTAAACCCTCATTCAAGTGGGACACACATAATGGACGCGCTGGATTTGCAAACCACATCTCGGTGGGCCCTCAAAAATGGTTATGAATGTTTTAATGGTGCACGACCCCTCTCCACTTCTGTATGTGGTGTGGCCCACACAAGTCACGGATTGACTTGATTTTTGAGACCTAGGCCCACAATGGAATGGTGCATCTGACGGATGGGGTAGATGTTCGAAATGCATCACGGTGGGGCCCACACAGCTCGACCTCATGGGACGGTCTCCTGAGGTCGAGCACATAGTACCTTTTCCCTAGAGAGAGAGTGCTCACATACGCACCTTTGCACACATGTCATGTGTTTAATCTGAACGGTCCATGTGACGCAGCATCCCATGAAACCCCAAGGGACCAATTTTCACCTTGATCAAAACTCTCGTGGTACATAGAAAAGAGAAATGCAAAAGGGAGGAAACTGTTTTCTTTTCTTTTCTATGGCCCACCAAGTTTTGGATTAAAGTATAAGTTGGGCCTTAGGGGTTTCATGGGGTGTGCTGCATCACATGGACCTTTCATATTTGAAAATTACATCACGTATGATGAGTTCTAAAAAAATTCGCATGAGTTCACTACGAAATGGTGAACAGATGGGCATTTCGATATACCTGTGTTGATCACAACACAATGGTCCAGTCATTAATCTAGACCATCCATCATGTATGTTTTTGGACACCCCCACCCAACACAAAATGATTGATGGTGTTAGAATTGTATGAATCACAGTCGTTGAGAAACTTGAAACCATAGTATAAGACCGTGCTAGAGTATCTCTAACGCAATTCGTACTAACTCAAAAGTCTCATCCATACTAGCCAAACCTTGAAACAAGGTGGAATTGACATGAGGATGCTAACAAAAATCTAAATTTTGCTACCCAGTTCCCTCCCCTGGATGCATATGAGGAAGCGGATTGCGTACTGAGTTACTCAGTACGCATTTATCGTGCTGAGTAAACTCAGTTGGGCCCATTGTGAACGTATGTGGTTTATCGACACCGTCCATCCATTTTTCCTACTAATTTTATGGGTTGATCCCAAAATTGAAGTATATCCAAAGCTCAAGTGGACCATACCACAGGAAACAATGTGGAATAATGATTTCCCCCCGTTGAAACCTTCTCAGGGCCCACAGTGATGTTTATTTGTCATCCAACCTGTTTATAATATCACAAAGACAGGGATGAAGAGAAAGAAAAAACATCAGATTTATCCAAAACTTCTGTGGCCTCCAAGAACTTTTCAATGGTATAAGTTCAATCACACTGTCTCCTGTGTTGTGGTCCACTTGACCTTTGGATATACTTACGTTTTGTCATCAACACCTAAAATTATCTTTTAAAATGGATGAACAGAGTGGATAAAATAAATAAACAACTGTGGACCACACAGGGTACTGAGTAACTCAGTACGCACTCCGCTTCCGCATATGAATGGCCTGGCATAAAAGGCAAAGCAAGTCAACGCCCTAAAAATTGGTTCAAAAAATAACGGTAGTGTGTGGCAAACATAGTGATCAACGGTCAATTAGTCACGTGAAAGATCTGAGAAATCTCCATAAACAACTTGGGTCCTGAGTTTCTCGAAGACCCAATCACATTAAGCTATATGATTATTTTATTACTTACCTACTCACTTATTTCCTAAATGACATCTCCTAAATTAGATAAACCTCTGCACCCTCTTATTCTCAACACTAACAAATCCCCATAATGAAAGTCCTAGCCTTAGTTTTTGCCGTCTTAAACGTAAACCTAGCTATCCTAGCCTTAACCTTAGCCATCTTATCCCTAACGCTAGCTATCCATCATGCACATTTATTATTTATATGCATGTAACTCTCCTGAGCTTTGCTCTAGAATTAAAGATATTTTCCTTGTAATATAATCATAAGCCTACGTCGAACCATAATCTGAAATGCAATAAGAAGTCGGATCAATAAAAGACTTAACAAAAGTTTTTCAATTATGTGCACTTTTCTTTCTTTTCATGTGTATCTTGACAATATTAACTGTGAATATTTATGGAATTTCAATATCAATTACAAAGCAATGTCAACAAACAACAACTCAAGAAACCAGCATGAAACCCTATTGGTTGCTGCTTATAACAACTTTGGAGAATTCCTTCCAAGTTAACTGCATTCAATGCCTTATATATAATCGTCCAGATCATATTGTTAGGCCTTGGAACACGTCCTACTGGATGATGATGTTGGGGTTTTTGCCTTGCGGAATCACACAGATCTAGATCTAGGATAATAATCCAATGACACCAAACACACAAGAGAACACAAAGATTTAACGTGGAAAACCCTTGAGGGAAAAAACCACGGCACAAAGCGACAGATCTCCACTATGAAAGCATCAATTATAAAGAGAAAGGACTTACCCGATTCGAACAACCTCGAATCTCACCCTTGCTACACCCTTTGATAACCCTAAACCCTTTTAGGAACCCTTGGAACTACTTTAAAAAGCCTTCCCATACATTCCCATACCCTAGGAAAACCCTAGGAACACCTATTTATAGTTTAGGCAACTTCCCTTTCGCATCCCAGTTGCGAAAGGACACAAATCCGCAGTTTCGCGCAAAATCGCGGAACAAACTGCGTAACCTACGACTAGTCTAGCCGAGTCTTCGACTGGTCGTAGGACCCCTTCGACTAGTCGAGCAGCTCGGATACCAAAATTTCATGTCGCTGGACTTTGAGTCGTGCAGGCCACGACCAGTCGAACTATTCCTTCGACCAGTCGTAGCTGTCCCTCGACCAGTCGCAGCTATAGTAAAAAACAGATTAAAGATTTTTTCTTAACAATCTCCACCAAGTCTTCAATCTTCAACCGTGTAGTTCCTTGATCTCTTCTCTTATCTCTGCATCACATCATAGCTTCTCTTGCACACTTCGTTTTTCTTTTCCGCCATCACCAAGCCTAGAGAAGTTACACATAACTTAAACTTCTCTGCAGGAACCACCTAGGCGAGCATGTCTGCCGGATCAAAATCCACGTGCTCAACCACCTTTGCTCCTGTCTTCTCAAAAAGAAAAACATAGTCTTCTTACCATCTCATCGCTACCCAATATTGCTTGCCGGGGTACTTGCTCACAACATTGATAGCCTATGAAATAACCGGTCTAATCCAGACCATGGCATACACTGCCAACCGCATTCGAATAAGGCTCATGAGATATCCTGCTTTTCCTCATCTATTTTGGGACATGTCTTGAGGAAAACTTGAGGAGAGATGTGTAGGGAACGCGCTCCAGCTTTACTTGGCCTATCACATACTTGATCAATACTTACACACAAGGTATTCCTCCTGTGATTACCAAAGCCTACTCCTCTTTCAGTCTCAACGCCGAGAACCGTCTTTGCAGTCCCCCGATCCTTCATCCTGAACGTCCCACTTAACCGAGTCTTCAGTACATTGATTTCAGACATGTCATAATTGGCGATCTACATGTCATCAATTCCTGACTCATCATAAAGGAATCAAACCATTTGCTGGCGACAGGTTGAACCACGACCTCCTGCAAAGTCTTTTCTCAGCCCCTTTAACTTCGAACCGCTCTGTTGCTTCATGTAGATACGCTCTTCACTTTCCCTTACGAAGTGCGGACTCTACATCCATCATTCGGCTCAAGATCACATTGGCCAGCCGGGCGCCAATCACGGATCTAATAGACACTGCTATACCGTCGGCCCGAATATCTCTGAGAAGCCGATCCCTTCTCTCTGAGCATAACCCTTCGCTACCAACCTCGCCCTGTATCTATGCTGTATCCTCCTGAAGATTCACCTGCATCCAACCGCTCACTCGCCCACTGGAAGCTCCACCCGCTCCCATATGTCGGTCTGGTACAACGAATCCATCACATCGCCCATAGTCACCTTCCACTTCTCAGTACCAGGCTTACCTAAAGCCATCAGAATAGAAGATGAATCCTCTTGTGATATTAGAGTCGTCCATGTGCCACGCCGATATCCTGCGATCATGTCGTATGGTTCTTCACACAAGTGGTTGCTCCACCTGCTCTGTATCCCTGTCCGCACATCTCAGCCTTCCTGCCTTGTCCGCTCATGTGGCTATGCCCAACATGCCACACACGTGCAGAGGTGGAATTCACTACATTTACTGTAGCTCCACCGTTTGAAGTGCTCTCGATTAACCTGTACAAGTTACCAAGTCGTTGCACTTTCATGATTACCCGTGCCCCCTTAGATACTTTAAGAGCACCATCAATACTTGTGTACTTGCATCCTTTTGCCTCAAGCATACCAAGAGAAATCAGATTCTGCTTCAAATCAGGAATGTGCCTGATATCAGTCGAGGTGCGCTCCACCCCATTAAACATCCTGATGCGTACCGTACCAACAGCCATAACATTACAGGCAATGTCATTGCCCATAAATACTTGTTCACTATTGCACTCCCTGTAGCTGGCGAACCAACTCCGATGAGGAGTCATGTGAAAAGATGCCCCTGTGTCTAGCATCCACTTGTCCTTATGATCATCGTATGATCGTCTGAGCGAAGACACAGATAAAACATCACCATCACATCCACTTGATCTATCTGACGTGGCAACATTGGCTTCCCTGTATGAAGCCTCAGAATCTTCCCTCTTCGATTTAAGATTTTCACAATCCCTCTTCACATGTCCTTCCTTCCCACAGTTCCAGCACTTTACCTTCCCTTTGCCCTTGCCCTTGGATTTGATTCTAGAACCTGAAGAACCTATACCTTGTCCAGAATTCCTACCCACTGTAAACAGTGCATTAGAAGACGTCCCCATGTCACTGTTTAGTTGTCTTATAGCCTTCCCTTGAAGAACCGAGATAACGGTATCGACACTCAGGGTTTTGTTTGTGCTGCACATAGTATCCTTGAATGCCTCAAAAGACGCTGAGAGAGAATTCAACAACATATATGCCTGTTCTTCATCTTTCATCACTTCCTCCATATCCACCAATTTACAAACCAATTTATTAAAGTTGCTGATGTGAGCCTCTAGATCTCCACCCTCTGCCATCTTGAAGTTATACCACTGCCGCTTCAAGTGCATGCGATTTGATTTCTTCGCATAAACATCCTCCAACTTCGCCCATAACTTAGCCGCAGTTTTCTCCCTCATGACGTTGTAGAGAACCTCATCCGTGAGACATAAACGGATCGATGATAAAGCCTTCTTATCAAGAATATTCCAATTAACATCAGTCATAGTGGACTTCCGGTCCTCAAGAGCACCATCTCCGCCTTGCTTGATTAAGGAACTCATCATCTTGATCTTCCATAACTCAAAATTATTTTTCCCTGAGTACTTCTCAATATCATACCTAGCCCTCGCCATTATTACTAATCCCTCAGATTTAGATCTGTGCCCCAACCGATTGCTTTGATACCACTTGTTGGGAGTTTTTGCCCTGCGGAATCACACAGATCTAGATCTAGGATAATAATCCAATGACACCAAGCACACGAGAGAACACACAAATTTAACGTGGAAAACCCTTGTGGGAAAAAACCACGGCACAAAGCGACAGATCTCCACTATGAAAGCATCAATTACAAAGAGAAAGGACTTACCCGATTCGAACAACCTCGAATCTCACCTTTGCTATACCCTTTGATAACCCTAAACCCTTTTAGGAACCCTTGTAACTACTTTAGAAAGCCTTCCCACCATTCCCATGCCCTAGGAAAACCCTAGGAACACCTATTTATAGTTTAGACAACTTCCCTTTCGCATCCCAGTTACGAAAGGACACAAATCCGTAATTTCGCTCAAAATCGCGGAACAAACTGCGTAACCTACAACTAGTCTAGCCGAGTCTTCGACTGGTCGTAGGACCCCTTTGACCAGTCGAGCAGCTTGGACACCAAAATCCCATGTCGCTGGACTTTGAATCGTGCAGGCCACGACCAGTCGAACTATTCCTTTGACTAGTCGTAGCTGTCCCTTGACCAGTCGTAGCTACAGTAAAAAATAGATTAAAGACTTTTTCTTAACAGATGATACACGGGAAGTCTATCTAGAAGAACTCCAACTTGAGGGTGACAACCATGAGGAATGACATGGTAGAAATGTAGGAGATAAGACATCGAAAGGGGATATGATGCTTTGAACATGTGGGCCTCTCCAGGTTACTGGCTACATCAATGATACCCAGATCAACTAAGTCATGTTAGATGGTGGTTTTATTGTCAACGTCATGCTATTGAAAACATTGAAGAGACTAGGCTACGGGGTAGCTTACCTTAAGACAAATAACCTTATAATACAAGGCTTCAATCACGGTTATCAATGAAATCGGTGAACTAATGACTAAGTTCACATTCCCAAGTCATGGATACAATTATTACCTATAACTTGCCCCTCTGTTTCCCTTGGATGCATTGCTAAGACATTGTCTGATAATCAAAGCAATGTTTCAGTATTAGTGGCATTCAGAAACGGGCAGCCAAAGACATGGCCATACACTCTTGCAGAATTATATTCTGTAGATAGACGCTATTACGATGAATATGCTTTTACTATAAGGATAAGGGTGCTGAATTATTTTCTGTGGATAGACGCTATTATGATATTCATTATGATGAATAGGGTCGATTCCCCTAAAATGTCAAGGCACAAAATTAGAGTTATTGTCAACAAGGAAAAAAAGAGTTGATGAACCCAATTGTTTGACGGTCAAGGTGATTGTCAAGAAGACCAACACTAATGAACCTTTCTATTTCTCCATTAATGTTGTTGTTACAGGAATTCAGTTAACAAATGAGGTTGATATAGAGGTGAGATGACTAATGACCTTATTATCGCCTTCCGATAGACATGTAAAAACTAGAGAAAATATGAGCAATGGGGGATTTACGAAAACTAGAGAAAATATAATGGGGAAGGGGGAGGGGGGTGCTAGTGGCCGGCTATGGACCCTCTTATGCCTAAGCCAGGATTGTAGAAGATGGTCACAAGGAAGTAGATTAGGGCTTAGATGTGTCAACTCTCTCTTCTCTTCCTTCTCCTTCTCTTTTTCCCTTCTCTCTCCCCTTGGTTTAGAGTTTGTGGCCGTATATATAAGGCATGGGAGAATGTTTGGGACCTCCTAATCCCACTATGCTAAGCTATAGGGTCTCTGATCTGGCAGGATTCTTATCCTGAATATATCAGAGTGATTTTCGGCCAAAATCAGGCCGGATCCTTATCTCTTATGGATTCTGGGGCAAAATTCACTCTAAAATTCTCGTACCGCCTCTCTAACAGTGGTCGACCTGGTCACCTCGGGATGCTAGGGAGGTCGAGGCTCAAAGCCCAAGCTCATTCCCTATGTTTCCCATGTTGCAGACATTCCTGGTGGGGCAAGTCCTCTCCTACCGAGCTCCGTCCTCTGATGGCTCAACTCGACAACTCATCTCTGAGCTAAAGGAACTGCTTGTCCTGTATTGATAGCCCTTCTACTCGGATCTCAGTCACCTAGTTCGGAGGGTCTTCCTCGGCTCAGAGGCATATCGCTTATAAATAATTGTTGGTATTCCTGTGTGAGGGACCAATTCATTTTTTCCTACTACAGTTGCCCCCCCCCCGCTCTTGGGGCTCGGCCTACAAGAGCCCGGAAGTGGGATCTTAAACCGGTTTGGATACATGTGAACTTCAAATTTTTAACTCAGTTCGAAAAATTCTAACTCTGTGTAGTGATATTTATCGTTTCTTCCCTACCCACTTTACTGAACAATGCTTATTACTCGATGAAGGGGGGTAAAGGTCGGATTCTACACGAGTCTTGTCACGCTCCAAACTCGAAAACCAGGTTCATAAAATTTTCGATCGCCGAATCCTGTGCCGACAGCCTCTGTAGTACCCCATTCTCGGCTCCCATTGCTCATACGCCAGATCCTAATCCTGGGATCCTACAAGGAGGATTTTCAACATGAATTTGTCTCATAAGAAGCATAACCACAAGTATACCTAGATCACAAGAATAACATTATCATCACATATCTACTAATATAACCATTTGAGTACAATGCTGAAAGGGAAATATAATATAGAAATATCAAGAAAACTCCAGAAGCTCAACCGCACGCACCTACCTCAGCTTGGCTGCATCATAATATGACCTGCACGCATCTATCGTGTATAAGCTTGTAGAAAGCTTAGAGGATGGTGTAAGTGTGTGAGCAGTATATGCGTGCTAAGAATGTAAATATCAGAGTAAGCAGAAATACTGACAAGTCCATGAGTCATACAATATCAGAGTGCACAATACAGATCAACTGTACAAATGAAGAGCCATAAAGAGCCAAATATCAGATGTTAAGGATGCAATGCAATATACAATTTCTGATGAGTTCATGAATACCGTTAGCCTTATCTAGAACATATAAGTGCAAAAACACAGTAACCCAAAATGCTATATGCCACAGATGTAATGCAATATGCGGTGAGAATAGAATGATCATGCTGGAGTGTGAAGTCGGAATGATAGTACGTAGTATCATAGGCTATGGGGTCCATCACAAAGAACTTCTATCTAAACCAGTCTCATACCTAATTTGGATAGTCAGACTCAATGTGGTAAACTCCTAATCTCAGGTTAGTCGTGTGCTCCAATTGAAATCCTGGCCATTGTGAAGGTACACATAACAAATAGTTGCGCACCAACAGCCCAAGTGGATAGTGAGTGAATGAATGAATATGCAACTCCTGCTCAATAAATCCACATATTAGTACTGTACATCTTTGGGATCATCACCGGGGTCTAGTGCACTCTACATGCAATCACTGCCCACAACGCGCGATCATGCAAGTGGAAGAGACCTCACTATCTGCCTAGCCAGTAGTCAGTCAATATCTACCTGGCACGTCGATAGCGGACCCATTTACGAGCTGGTCAAACTAAGCCTAGTTATGCCCCCTACTCTCTGGAGGGTAAGGCCACACCCCCTCCCAACTGACCACGATATAGTGGGAAACGGGACCTCCTAGTATTCGACACTCGGGTGCTCATGTATCCACTCGGTCTCCATGTTAGGGCGTCTCCTAGTCTCGGAGGTTTAGGGATTTTCACCCAGGGCCATCTATGACAACCCGATGCTAATAACGAATTTCCAGTGTCCCATCTGGCCATCCTTGATATGCCTGTGGAGGCCACGACCCTGATGTCGCTAGGGCGTACAGTAATCACAACACACAATGCAAGATGCATGAGTCATACAATCCAGTCATGCATCAATCTTGCACATAACGTGCGCTCATGTGAGATAACCTCCGCCTATCAGGGAGTCTCATAACAACCTACCTAATGACATATGCAATGGTCAACCACATCTCATAACAAACATGCAGATAATGCGTATGGGCATGTATCATGATGCTATGCCATCACATACTCATAATCGGTATCAATAACCGGCATCGATAATCGACCTCAACAATGTGAACATTTAACTAATATTGCCCCCAAGGAACGTCCCACATAGATCCTAACATATAGTGGACCCATAACCTCACACAAGGGCCAAATATACAACACCATGGGCCTCACTCAAAGCATAATAGACATCACGACGGGCCTTTCATATGGGCCTAACATATATCACAATGGGCTCCATCGCCTGACCCTCAAATGCATCACAATGGGCCTCATCACATAGGCCTCATATACATCACATTGGGCCTCGACAATCGGCCTCGATATCCAGCCTCGACACTTAGAATCAGCCTCGATAATTAACCTCGATAATCGGCCTCAACAATCGGAATCGACCTCGATAATTGGAATTGGAATCGGCCTTGACAATCGAAATCAGAATCGGCCTCAATAATCGGCCTCGACAATCAGAATCAGCCTTGACAATCGAATCGGTATCGACAATCGGAATCGGCCTCGACAATCGGAATCAAAATCGGCCTCAACAATCGGCCTCGACAATCGAAATCGGTTTCGACAATCAGAATCGACCTCAACAATCAGAATCGGCCTCGGTAATCGAAATCGGCCTCAATAATCAGCCTTGACAATCGAAATCGGAATCGGCCTTAACAATCGGCCTCGACAATCAGAATTGGCCTTGATACTCGTAATCGGTATCGACAATCGGAATTGGCCTCGACAATCGAAATCAGAATCGGCCTCAACAATTGGCCTCAACAATTGGAATCGGTATCGACAATCGGAATCGGCGTCGACAATCGGAATCGGCCTCAATAATCGGCCTCGATAATCGGAATCGGCCTCAACAATTGGCCTCGACATCGACAATCAGAATCGGTATCGATAATCGGAATCGGCCTCGATAATTGGCCTCGACAATCAGAATCAGCCTCGATAATCGGAATCGGACTCGACAATTGGAATCGGCTTTGACAATCGGGCTCGACAATTGGAATCGGCCTCAATAATCGATAATCGGTGAAAATGGGCTTAAGAAAGCCTAAGGGAAGGTCATGATGTGGACATTTAACCATCATCGCCCATCAATGTGGACATTTAACCATCATTACTCCCAAGGAGTGGCCCACGTAGAGCCAGACGTATAGTGGGCCCATGGCCTCACACAAAGGGCTAATATGCATCACGATGGGCCTTGCCATAGGCCTTGAATACATCACAATGGGCCTTCAATACGGGCTGAATACATCACAACGGGCTGCATGACATGGGCTACATATACATCACAGGTGGGCCTCAAATATACATCGCAGGTGGACCTCAAATATATCACAGGTGGGCCTCAAATATATCACAGGTGGGCCTCAAATATACATCGCAGCTGGGCCTCAAATATATCAAGGTGGGCCTCAAATATACATCACGGGTGGGCCTTAAATATATCACATGTGGGCCTCAAATATACATCATAGGTGGGCCTTGCACATGTTGCAAGTGGGCCTACTCATCACAGCTGGGCCTACCAGCGGTCCAGCCAAAGAACGACGTGGATAACATACACATCACGGTGAGTCGCATCATTGGGCCACACCAATGGGCCTCATATACAACAAGTGGGCCGCATCAATGGGCCGCACCAATGGGCCTAAAACACAACAAGTGGGCTCCATCAATGGGCCGCACTAATGGGCCTTATAGATGAGCTATAAATTTATTAAGGTGGGCCTCTCGAATGGGCCACAAAATATACATAACAGGTGGGCCCCGTATACGCAGTAAATGGGCCTCACCACGTGGGCAGCGTAGGTACAATCATATATAACATACATCGTGGTGGAGCCCACGTCACCATCCAAACATTGTCCATGTAAATCAGCACTGCCCAAACATCGTCTAGCACCGTCCAACACAATCTAGATGGTGTGGATGAAATAAAAATATCAAAGTGGGCCATGTTCAGACCTTGGACGGTCTGGATTCAACACATGCATCAGGTGGGTCCACATCTGGACGGACTGCCTGGATCTAAACCACATGCATCACATGGGTCCCACCGTCCACATGTGGATGGTGGATTGCATGGGTGAAAAGCATACATCATAGGTGGGTCCCACGTGGGGCCCACCATAATATTATTATAAATATATACAGAGAGGTGGGTGTCCACTGTCCTCTTATTGGACGGACGGACAGGATATATCATATATATCAGGTGGGTCCACGTGTGTGGCCCACCAGTGATTTGAATCTGCCTCATTCCTTGGCCATGGGCTAGGGAATTGGATGGACGACGTTGATATAAACACATACATCATGTTGGGTCGGCCCCACCGTTTAGACGGTCTGGATGAAATACTTTCATCCAGGTGGGGTCCCACGTGGGGCCACCATAATGTTATATATATAAAATATATAAATATTATTATTATAATATTTCCCTTTTTGTTGTTTTGAAGGACCCCAGCGTCCATGGGGGTTTGGATGTTCGTCTAATGGACGGTCTGGATCACGTCCCTCCAGATAGGGCCCCTCATGGATGGACGGTGTATACAACATCAAAGTGGGCCCCATGTACGGACAACATTAGTGAAGCACATACAACATGGTGGATAAGCGCCGTCTGGACGGTCTGGACAGTCTGGACGTCCAGATGAACTATCACGGTGGGGTTCACAACAAGGAAGAGAGAGAGAGAGAGAGAGAGAGAGAGAGAGAGAGAGAGAGAGAGAGATCGGTGAGGTAGAGGGGGGAACCCACCACTATGGGCCCTCCCTATACAATGCATACATCAAGATGGGTCCCACCAATGTGGGCCCCTAAATCATAAAAAGACAAATACAAGATCACCCACCTCAAGATCTCTTCTTCCTCACCCACCTCAAGATCTCTTCTTCCTTCTTCCACCAACGGGTTCTAGAACGCCAAGATATCAAGATTCAACGGTTAAGATTGATTTTGGAGGGTGAAGATGGGAGGTAGGAAGGTGGGCCACACCTAGCTTTTTCTCATGGAGAGCTTGGACGTCCACCTCCCATGGTTGCTTGGGAGAATGAGTTTGAAATGGGAGAGAGAGAGAGAGAGAGAGAGAGAGAGAGAGAGAGAGAGAGGAGTGATGGATGGATGGAGTGGGTGTTGTAAGAAATGGGAATGGGAAGTATGGGTTGGTTTGAATTTGGTGTAAAGGTGGAATGGGTGGGGAGAGAGAGAGTGTTGACTTGGGGAAAAGAGGGAATGGGTGCATGTACTTGGGATAGGGTGAGGTGCCATTAGGGTATGGAGGGTGTACTTGACTTGATTGATGTAATGGGTCATAGAGATTCTCTCGAAATTCTCAATGCGCGGTGTTTCTTCAGAATGAACGTGGGCCCACATCTTCTAGGCTGAGTATCGCATCGGCATGTGAGAC
Source organism: Magnolia changhungtana (assembly GCA_030180095.1). Lineage (NCBI taxonomy): Eukaryota > Viridiplantae > Streptophyta > Magnoliopsida > Magnoliales > Magnoliaceae > Magnolia > Magnolia changhungtana. Next base: position 171,892 of record JASAUF010000470.1, on the reverse strand, counting down.
ACGGTGTCGTAACCGTGGCGATGGCGCGGTCACAAGGGTACAAGTTTCGAGTCAAGCCTACTTTGATATATGGGACACGACTTAGGATCATGGGCAAATGCCGATAACAAATTGCGGGTCGCCAAAATTCGACCGGGAGAACCGCAGAGGTATATGAAACGGTACGGGCTAGGATACGGGTCTCACAAGTTTCCTCTGGACATCTCTTAAATTGTTTTCGAGTACTTAGGTTGGTATGAAAGGTGCCTTCTCTAGCCTATCTTCCTCTAATCATTACCCAATCAGGGCAATGTGCTCAGCTGGAATGTACCTTCTTTAGCCTTTCCCTCACCTTAGCTCTTTTGTCTAATCAGGATGGTAACCACTGGGTCTTTCGTATTCGGAGAGTGCCTGCTCTAGCCTTACCCTTTCCTCGGCTCTTTATACACTACGCTTGTCACTTAGAGACAGTAGAATTGTCGTCGATGTAGGAAGAAGGATATTTGATTTATGAAAAAACATTACAAGTGGCTAACACCTGAAGTGTTTGTCAAAAATTGAACGCCTAAAGAGTGTGTAGAGATCAACCTAATCAGTCTTTACTGACAGTAGATTTTCAGGTGCTTTGCATTCCAAGGATGGGGCAGAGCTTGTCCTTCTAAGTTTTCTAGTCAGTATGTCCCTAGTTGGACTATACCAATGACTTTGTAAGGTCCTTCCCAGCTAGGTCCTAAGGCTCTGGAGCCAGGTTCTTTTGTGCTTAGGGGGGCTTCTCGAAGCACCAAGTCCCCCACTTTGAAGCTTGTTTGCTTCACTCTTGACTTTTAGTACCGAGCAACTCTCGATGACCTTCACTTGCACACTGTCTCTAAGTTCTTCGAGCAGGTCGAGACTTGACAACATTTGGCCTTCATTTTCTTTTGCCCAGAACAGCTTGGTTCGACATGAGGGCATTCTAACCTCAACTGGAATCACTATATTGGCGCCAAGGCCATTGAGAAGGGTGTTTCCCTGGTAGTTGTCCGAGCAGTACTTCAATATGCCCATAGGACGTGTGGTAATTCTTTTTCCCACGTCCCCTTGAACCTCTTGAGCTTGGTCTTGAGGTGGCCCTTGATGATTTTTTTGACTGCTTCCACTTGATCATTGGCTTAAGAGTGTCCAGGTGAGTCAAAGGCATTACGAATGCCGAGCTGTTGCACAGACCTTAGAATCTTACATTGTCGAATTGTCTACCATTGTTAGTGACAATGGTATGAGTATATGTCAAATCTACAAATGATGGATTTCCAAATGAAGTCGGTCATCTTCTAACTAGTGATCCGAGCTAAGGCCTTGGCCTCGACCCACTTTGTGAAGTAGTTGACAATGACAATGGTGAACTTGGTCTGTCCCTTACTTCTAGCTTCTGTGCTCCTATTACCTTAGCTAGTCGTATGCCTGCTAAGAGTATCTCGTATCAGCCTCGTTTTTGGAAGCTTGGAAGCTAAATCGTAGCACATACTTAATCTTATGTTAGTTAAGGAAGCTTAAAATTAACCCTGCCCCATTCCCTTGCGCACTTAAGGACCCTTCAAAATAGATGGTCCAAATCAGTGTTGTCGGGCTTTGTTTTTTCCCTTCATTTATTGGGGGAATACTCGAAAGTGGGTGAACTCTGCGATGAAGTTGGCGACAGTCTGTCCCTTGATGGTCGTCCGAGATCGATATCTTATGTCAAACTTGCCGAGTTAGATCTCCCACTTAGCGAGCCAACCCGAGGTTTCTAGATTTTATAGAACTTGTCGAATGGGCTAATTGATCAAGACGATGATAGTGTGGGCTTGGAAGTAGGGCCTGAGACATTGAGATGACATGAACAGAGCTAGGGCCAACTTCTCAAACTCGGGGTATCATGTCTCGGCATCGACGATTTCTCTGCTTATATAATAAATGGATCATCGAGCACCCCCGTCTTCCCTGATTAGGGTTGAGCTGACTGCTGTTGGCGAGACAACCAAGTATAACAACAGCTCCTTCCCTTGCACAGGTTTCAAGAGCAATGGTGAAGACCTTAGGTAGGCTTTGAGCTGCTATAATGCCCGCTCGTATTCCTCTATCCAGGTCAGCTTCTCACTTCCCTTCAGCTGTTTGAAGAAGGGTAGGCACTTATTTGTGGCTCTAGAGATAAACCTATTCGTTGCTGCCACTCTGCCTGTGAGACGTTAAATTTCCTTCGTCGAGCTGGGCAAATTCATCTTTGTGAGAGCTTGAATCTTATTGGGGTTTACTTCGATCCCTCTTAGGTGGACCATGAAACCCAAAAACTTCCCCGAGTTGACGCCAAAGGCATACTTCTCGGGTTGAACTTCATCTTGTACCTCCTCAGGGTACTGAACGTTTCTCTCAAGTCGACTATGTGGTCTGCGACCTCGACGCTTTTAACAAGCATGTCGTCTACATAGACCTCCATAGTCTTTCTAATCTGTTTGGCAAACATCTTGTTCACCAGTTTCTAATATGTTGTTCTGGCTTTTTTTATGCCAAATGGCATGACCCGGTAGAAATATAGACCTTCGTATGTGATAAAGGCAGTCTTCTGCTTGTTATGCTTGTTGTCATGCCCCAAACTCGAAAATCGGATTCGTAGGAATCCCGATCGCCAAATCCGGTACCGACAGCCTCCGTAGTACCCCGTTCTCGGTTCCTAGTACCCATACGCTAGATTCCGATCCTGGGATCCTACAAGGAGGATTTATATATATATATATATATAAACATTTAACTCGTAATAAGCATAACCACAAGATTACCCAATTCACAAAGGCAACATTATCATCACATATCCACTAATACAATCATTTGAGTACAATGCTGAAAGGGAAATACATAAATTAAAAAATCAAGCTCCAGAAGACCGCTGCACGCTCTAAGCTCAACACTGCTGCAACTTAACGCCACTTGCACGCATCTATCGTGCATAAGCTTATAGAAAGCTTAGTGGGTGGTGAAAGTGTGTGCACAAGGTAAGTGCCAAGAATGTAATACAATGCCATAAATCATATAACATCAGTAATACAGGCAAGATCATGAATCATACGATATCAGAGTAAGCGGAAATACTGGCAATCTATAAATCCATGAATGCTATCAACCGTACCAAGGTTATGCGATACAAAAATATAATGACCAATATACTGAGGAAGCAATATAGATTAACTATGCAATGCGAAGACAGTAAGCCAAATACTACGTGTCGAGGATGCAAGGTAATATGCAAATCATGTTAAGTCCGTCTAGGCTATATAAGTGCTGAAACATAACAATCCAAAATGTCATATGTCGTGGATGTAATGCAATATGCGGTGCGAGTAAAATGACCAAGCTGGAGTGAAGTCGGGATGATAATACGTAGTATCACAAGCTATGGGGTCTATCACAAAGAACTTCTATCCAAACCAGTCCCATACCTAAATTTGGATAGTCAGACTCAATGTGGTAAACTCCTGATCTCAGGTTAGTCGCGCACCCAACCGAAATCCTTGCCATACGAAGGTACACAACAATTAGTTGCGCACCACCAACCCGAGTGGATAGTGAATGAAATGAATGTATGAGTATGCAAATCCTGCTCAATAAGTCCACGTATCAGTACGGTTCCTCTCTGGGATCATCACCGGGGTTTAGTACACTACAAATGGCACTGCCGCTCTCCCAGCCGCACAGTCCAAGTGAGCGTAAGAAACCTCACTATCCGCCTGGCCAATAGTCTGCCAATACCTATTCGGCACGTCGATAGCGGACCCATTCCTCGAGCTGGTCAGACTCAGCCTAGCAATGCCCCCTACGCTCGGGCGGGTAAGGCCACACCCCCTCCCAACCGACCATCGCACAGTGGGAGACGCGGCCTCCTGATATTCGGCACTCGGGCCCTCATGTGTATCCACTCAGTCCCGACGTTGGGGCATCCTCTGGTACCAAGAGGGTTTTAGGGATTTTCACCCAGGGCCATCTATGGTAGCCCGATGCTAGAACAGATTTTCGGTGTCCCGTCCGGCCATCCACGATATGCCTGTGGAGGCTACAGCCCTGATGTCGCTAGGGCGTACAGTAATCATGAGTCATACAATCCGGTCATGCATCAATCCTGTGCATGCCATGCTCTCATATGGGGCAACTCCGTCTATCAGGGAGCCCTATGAACAACCTGCCCTATGACATATGCAATGGTCAATCACATTTCATAACAAACATGCAGATGATGCGTATGGGCATGTATTATGATGCTACACTGTCACATACTCATAATCGGTATCAATAACCGGCGTCAACCATCGGCCTCGACAATGTGGACATTTAACCAACACTGCCCCCAAGGATTGGCCACATAGAGCCAAACATATAATGAGCCCATGACCTCACACAAAGGCTTAATATACAACACGATGGGCCTTACTCAAGGGCCACATATACACAATAGGTGGACCCTGCTCATGGGCCTAATACATATCACAACAGGCCTTTCCCATAGGCCATGAATACATCACAATGGGCCTTGCCCATAGGCCATGAATACATCACAATGGGCCTTGCCCATGGGCCATGAATACATCACAATGGGCCTTGCCCATGGGCTTCAAATACATGACATGTGGGCCCTGCACATGGATCTTGAATACATCAAATGGGTCATGCATCATGGGCCTACTATGTGTCATAATGGGCCTCAACTACGGGTCGTATGTACATCATATAGGTCACGACAATCGGCCTTGGCAATCAAAATCGACCTCGACAATTGAATCAACATTCGGCCATGGCAATCGGAATCGATCGATAATCAGAATCGGCAAATCGGTCACAACCATCGGGATAGAGTAATCAGAATCGGCAAATCAGTCACGTCGATGGAAGTCGGCAATCGGTCACAACCATCGAGATAGATCAATAATCAAAATCGGCAAATCGGTCATGTCGATCGAAGTCAGCAATCGGTCACAACAATCAGAATCGATCAATCATTAGAATCGATAAATCAGTTACGTCAATCGGAATCGGCATTCGGCCATAACAATTAGAACCAATGATCGGTATTGACGATCGATACCGACAACCAGCACATAAACAGGGCGGGGTCCATAGATGAACAACCGATCAACCATAATCTAAAGATTGGCCCTCGGCCGTAGGTATATCAAATCCGGTAACACGGAGCCATCTGTCTATGGTGAATGGGGCCCACTTATTTGGGTTAACCCACGAAGAGAATGGGCTTAACAAGGCTTAAGAGAAGGTCACAATGAGGACATCTAACCGTCATTGTCCTTCAAAGCGGACATCTAATCAACATCGCTCCCAGGGAGTGACCTACATAAAGGTGAACATAAAGTAGACCCACGGCCTCGTACCAAGGCCCAGTACACATCACTATGGGCTGCATCACATGGGCCTCGAATACATCATATGGGCCACAAACCATGGGCTTCAAATACACATTAGGTGAGCTTTACACATGGGCCTCGTATCTGTGTCGCATATACATCAATGTGGGCCGTATCAATGGGTGGCATAGAGATACAATACATTCATCATGGCAGTCCGCACAAAAGGGCGGTCATGGATGTAAAACAGATGAGTCACGTGGAAATACACCACATAAATCAAGTGGGCCCCACGAAACTTGCCGGCATCAATACCTCAGCTATCAAGCTAGTGTGAGGTACCCCAGTCAACCTGCATCAACCGTCCATGGATTGGATAGTATGGATGCACTACATTAAATCAAGGAGGGCCCCATACGCTGCCATGGTGGGGCCACGTCCAATGAATGGACAGGGTGAAGAAACACATACATCAAGCCGAAATCCCGCCGTCTTTGCACCCGACGGTGAGGATACAACTCTTACATTATGGTGGAATCCCACCGTCCTTGCACCCGACGGTGAGGATACAACACTTGCATTATGGTGTGGTCCATGGATGACATGGATAGAACACTTACATCAGGTGGGACTCACACCCATGGACGGCGTGGATTAAAACCCGTATATCATGGTGCGCGCCACACCATGGTGGGGTCCACGTGGTCAGCCAAAGGCAATACAACAGCTATATTACTGTTGGGGGTACACCGTCCATCAGTTTCCACCAAAGGTGGGTCTCACATGGGGCCCACCATAATATATTATATCTACATATATATAATATATATATCAATATATATAATATATGTAAAATATAGAATCATATTATTATATTACTCTAAAACTTCTGAAAAGGGTTTCAACGGTTGACGTTCAATCCTCCACTGTTTGCTGCAGTGTGGTCCACCTGATGGATCTGACTCATTACCCAAGCCTTGGATCGAGCTCACCAAGTGAATGGACGGTGTCGATAGACCCAAACCTTATGGTGGGGTCCACACATGTGGCCCACCAGAAAAGACAGACGGTCTGGGTGACTGAACTTGCTGACGCCTACCACAGCAAGTGTGTTGCTGGTGTACTCGTACACTAGCCCATCCTCTAGTAGGTGGGTCCCACGTGGGGCCCACCATAACGTTTATTCCCGTCCAATCTATTCATAAGGTCACAAGGACTTGAGTTAAGAGGCAAAACAAATTTCATATAATCCGAAACTTCTGAGGCCCAAAAAGAATATCAATGGTAGGCGTTCAATACCTTATTGTTAACGGTGTGGGCCACGTGAATGCCATGAACGGCTGATTTTTGGGATGTCCCAATAATTAAAGGGAACCCATCAAGTGCTTGGTGTTGATGTTCAACATACATCATGGTGGGGCCCGTGGTGGGGGGCCACCGTCCCTGCCTACATCCCAGCAACAGAGACGTAGCGTCCTCAGGACGTTGGACGTCAGCAGCAGGGGTTGACGCCCCCTGCCAACATATATATTATGTTTTTTTTTTTGCAGTTTATTATATGTGGGGCCCACGTCAAGGAGATCTAATCCGTCGGTTGGATTCACGGGCTCGGGATAGTTCAAATGAGACCAATATTGGACTTGACCGATGCATAGAAACATTAGAGTGGGTCCTAACATTTTTTAATGGTCAATATCACTGTTTTCTATGGTATGGCCCGCTTGATTATCGGATTAACATCATTTTTCGGCTCAACGCCTAAAATGAGCTGGGGAATGGAATGGGCGGCGTGGATTAAACTTACACATCAAGGTGGGGCCTGCATGAGTGGTCACCGAAAGTTTTTTTTTAAAAACAAACTGAAACATTTTGTTTGTTTGATAGTACACAACACCGACAGTTCACTCTTCACTCCTCAGCCACGTCCAGCGTCTCTGACGGGCTGACTGATTTGCATACAACACGTGTATAAGGTGGGTCCCACGTGTAGGGACCATGGCTGGTGGGTCCCATATGGATGTGGCCACTTGATTTGGACCAACTTGATATTTGTATTTTCAAATCTCCCTAAGGTAGGGCCTAAATGGTTTGGACGGTTGGATAAGACATACATCAAGTTAGGTACATCCGGGTGGGCCACACCGCCACATCGTCACACACAACAAAAGTGAAAGAGAGAGAGGAAGAGAAAGAGAGAGAGAGAGAGAATAGAGGCACCCACCTTTGATTTTCTTGGACTCCTTCCATCAACACGTTCTATTGCTCCAAAGAATACATTTCGACGGTTAAGATTGATTTTAGAGGGTGGGATTGGGTGTAGGAAGGTGGGCCACACCAAGATTCTCCATGGAAGCCATGGACGTTGGATCACTCCTTGGGTTGCTTGGAAGAAATGAGAGAGAATGAAAGAGAGAGAGAGAGATGATGGGAGAGGAGTGATGGGGTGTGACATGAGAGGTAAGGTGCTTGTTGACTTTATGGTACTTGTGTAAGAGAGAGGTAAGGCTATGTATGGGTTGCTTGTACTTGTCTTTGATTGATGGATTGATGTGACATTTGATGTGATTGATGGGACATTCTCTTAGAATTTGTAATGTGCGGTATTTCCTCGAACTAAACGCGGGCCCACTCCTCCTAGCCTGGGTATCGCCTCGACGCGCCAGACGCGGCATTGGAACGCGGCGACGGCGCGGTCGCACTGGTACAAGTCTCGGGTTAAGCTGATTCAAACCTATAGGTTACAACTTAGGGTCACGTGCAAACGTCAATTATCGGTCACAGTTTGCCGGAATTCGACGAGAAGGATCGTGGGAGTCGACAGAACAGTATGGTCTAGGATACGGGTCTTACACTTGTGCATGCTGATTTGGTTGTACCCCGAGTATGCATCCATAAAACTAAGGAGTGCGTACCCAGTGATGGCGTCCACCAGCTAGTTGATCCTTGGTAGTGGAAAAGTGTCCTTGGGGAAAGCAAGTTTGTGTAGTTGACACAAACTCGCCATTTTTTATTAGTCTTCTTTACTAGCACTACATTGGCGAGCTAATGAGGGTAGTGGACCTCTTCAACGAAACCGGTTTGAAGAAGCTTGTGGACCTCCTCATTGATTGCGACATACCTTTTCGCATCAAAAGCTTGTCTCTTTTATCGGACGGGCTTGTGGTCGGGATTCACATTTAAGCAATGGACCACGATTCTTGAATCTATTCTGGGCATGTCTTGATGAGATGATGCGAATATGTTGGCGTGCTCTCTTAGAAGGTCTATCAGCTTAGCTCAAAGTTAGGAATTGAGCAATGACTCAATCTGAACTGTCATTGCTAGATCTCTCTCGAAGAGTTATACCAAGACTAGATCTTCCACAGGAGATCATCTTCCTGTGCCTTCCTCCCTAGGATTTAAGGAGGAGATCTGCATTACCCATCGTTGTCATGCTCTTCTTCAGAGAGCTGTTGAGTAGCATTATTAGGCTTCATGTTGATCGCCCTTGACTCTGCCAACCCCGTGCTCATTCGAAAACTTTATGGTCAAGTGATAGATGAAAACTACAACTTGCATAACGTCTAGGAATGGTCTGCCTAAGATTGCATTGTACACCTAAGGGCAATCCACCACAAAGAAGTCTACCATGGTGGTGACCTGGTTGGAGCCCTCTCATACAAAACAGAGCAGAGGGGTTTGCAGTATCGTAATCTTGACCTCCATATCCCCATCTTGTCGAAGGCAACTGCATATAAGATGTTTGTCGAGCTCCCTGTGTCAACCAACATTTGGTGTACTTTGCATTTGGCCACAGTCATGGTGACCACCAACGCATCGTCATGGGGGTACTAGACCGCCTTGCATCTTCCTCAGTGAAGGCAATCATACATGATTCTATCATAGGCTCCTTCCCAGGACGACTAGTGAGGTTCACCTAATAGACCTCACCGGTAAGCTTTGCATTCTAAGAGTGAGCTCAGCATGCTCGGTTTGAATCTCCTCACCGATGGGTCCACCAAAAATGGTATGGATTCCCCCTACCAACTCGTTATCATTGTGCACCTCTCGTTGTTCTTCCCGAGGAGTTGGTTGGTCTTCCCTACGCTTGGCAATGAACTCACGCAGGTAACCCCTTTGGATGAGGGATTTAATCTCATCCTTGAGGTCGAAGCAATTGTTCGTGTTGTGGCTATGATCTTGATAAAAGTGGCAATATTTTAACCTGTCTCTTTTCTCTGGAGTGACCATCATCTTGTTCGGCCACTTCAGAATTCTCTTATCTCATGATCACTTGCTCAGGAGTGGTGGTCAGTGGAATATATTGGTGAAACCGACTTTCTAGAACTCAGGGAGCCCGGGGAGTGCCACCCTAGTTGTCATCTCTCTTTCTTTTGAGGTTGGTGTTGGGTCCCTCATTTGCTTCCTTTCTCTTTTTATCTTTTACCAATCTACTCTCGCCCTTTGCATCTTTGCAGGCACCAAACAACTCCTCACCATTCATGTACTTCTGAGCTCTGTTCATTAGGTCGCCCAGGGCCTTTGGGGGGTTCTTTCTGAGAGAGAAGAGGAACCTCCCTTGCTTAAGTGCCCGTGAGGGCTACCTCATTAGAATAGTTCTCAACCTGGACGACCTCGGTGTTGAACCTAATGATGTAATCCTTTAGCGACTCGTCATCCTTTTAAGTCATTATAAGAAGGCGAGTCGTTAGCTTGCGAGTGTCTTTGCTTTGATAAACTATGTGGCGAAGGCTTTGTGAAGCTGGGTGAAAGAGCTGATGGGCTTCGGCTTCAAGTTCCTATACCACTTCCGTGCTGCCCTAGTGAGTGTTAGGGAGAATGCCCTACACATCACGGGTCCGAAAGTGTTATAGAGTTCTATCCATGATCGAAATGACCTCAGGTGCTTGGCGAGGTCGCCCAAACCCGAATATGGTTGTATCTGGGGCATTCTGAATCTCTGCTATAGTTGAGTCTACATGATGTCGTTGGTGAACAACGACTTGATCTGCTCAAGGAGGGCGTCAATAGATACTGGGGCTTTTGCTCAGTACACTTGTTGGATATTACCGAGCTGGTCTCGGATCTCTTTAATGTTTGCTCCCAGGGGACCTCATTTTCTACTATGGCTTCTGGGACTTTCTTTCCCCGATCTTTTCGCTTCTTGTCGAGAGTATGGCACAAGTCGGATTCGGCGAGCTCTGTAGCTATCCGCTTTTGGACTGGGGCGACAAGGCTTTCTCTAGCTCGTACTTGCCCCTGATGCTCAGGGCGCAATTGTTCACGGCGGGATTACTTAGTCGTCGCCTCCGCTATTTACTATTGGTTAGCTGGGGATGCTTGCTGCCTCTTTAGCAACCTCATGATATGATTCACGTTGTCAGTTGGGGTTACAACCTACTTCTTGAGGGAACTAAGTCGACCTCCTCAATTTCACGATTTCTGGGCCACATCCTACGAGGGCGACTAGGATTGGGGAGGTGGCCGCGAAGCTTACTCCTCCCCGGATGGGGCTTGGTGGGAGGATTTGGCTGCGGCTAGGGCCTTCCCCTTTTTCTTTGCCATGAGGGAGGGATGGGAATAGTTGTGGCTACTCAAGATGGTGAGAACACGGCTCAACGTTCCCATAGATGACGCCAATCTATTGTTGCCAGAATCTGGTCAACATATGAGGTTGATGTAGAACTGAGATGACTAATGGCCTTGTTATCGACCTCCAATGGATCTACAAAAACTAGAGAAAATATGAGTAGTGGGAGAGGGGGGAGGTACCGATGGCCGGTTGTGAACCCTCCGATGCCTAACTCAGGCTTTTAAAAAGATGATCGTAAGGAAGTAGATTAGGGCTCAGACGCATCACCTCTCTCCTCTCCCTTCTCTTTCTCTTTTCCCCTTCTCTCTCCCCTTAGTTTAGAGTATGTGATCGTATATATAGGGCGTGGGAGAAGGTTTTAGACCTCTGAATCCCACTATGTTAGCTGAAGGGTCCATGATCTAGCGGGATTCTTATCTTGAATATGTCGGAGTGATCTTCGGCCAAGATCGAGCCAGATCATTATCTCTTCTAGATTTCTCATACCACCTCTCTGGCAGTGGTTGACTTGGCTAGCTTGGGATGTTGGGGAGCTCGAAGCTCATAGCCCAAGCTCCTTTCCTACGAATTTCTTTCCCATGTTGTAGACATTCTTGGTGCGGTGAGTCATCTCCTATTGAGCTTCGTCCTCCGATGGCTCAGCTCGACAGCTCGTATCTGAGTTGAAGGAACTGTTTATCCCGTGTCGATGGCCCTTCTACTTAGATCGTGGTCATCCCAGCTCAGGGGGTCTTTCTCGGTTCAGAGGCATATTACCATTGTTCTTCCTTCAATGACCCGTTCAATTTAAAAATATGCCAATTTAAAAATTAAATGCGGAATTTAAACAAATATAAATAAAGATAGTACTTAAACAATCTCATAATGCAGAAATGAAAAACAACCTCAAATGTACAAGTATTGAGAGGTTGATACAGATGTTGTTCTAAGGATAACCTTACACCAAAAACCAATAGCTTATGGTAGGAGAACTTGATTCCTAGAACGGTGTGTGTATCAAAATCTCAAACCGATACAGAGGAATAAAGAAAAGAATAACAGAGAAAGAAACTAAGCTATTATAACATTCCCACACTTGTATAAAAAGGATTACAACATTCTCCACAAATGCATAAAGGAAAATTACAACATCCACACAATGTAATAATCAATCAATCACCACAAGACCAGAAGTTATAGTGGTTCGCTTGTGTGTACACCAACTGTTTAGAAAAATAGCCACACAACTACTCCACTCCTAATATCCTCACACAGTGGATATTAGCGTTCACTATGAAATAGGTTTTTCAAGGTTTACCTAAAACCTTCACAATTGTGTCTTTCAAGTGGGCTTACACAATTCAAAAACCCCACACTCTGAGTTTTCTGGATCACCTCAGATAAACCAAAAGAAAGAGATTTTTCTGGCATAATCTCAAAGAAACCAAAAGAATAATTGAATTACACAACAGTAAAATACTTATCTGGATATTCTCCTTTATTGCAGCCCGGTAGAACCAATTCGGAGCAGAAGTTCAATGTTCACACTCACTTGTGAAATGGTTCTAAGTTCTAAATGGATTTTAGATTAAATCACCTTGGGCTTACTTGATTTGATTTTGATTCCAAGAAATGAGAAAATTTTAATCCCTTCTTCAAATAAGATTGGAATGTAGAATACAAAATCAAATACAAAAAGCTAATTAAAGAGAATATTAAATGAACACGAAATAGCTTAAGAATATCACTAACTTATCTCTCAGAGTGGTATCTTGATTTTGCTTGAATTGTATACCAAACTCTGAAAATCGTGCTCTATTTATAAGTGCAGAAATCATTCACTCGATTGGCTTAGAGGTCGGCTCGACTGGTCGAAGGACCAACAAACATTTGAAATTTTAGGTGTGATAAGATCAAGATCAGGCCGTTCCACGACTGGTCGAAGGACCTGCTCGACCAGTCGAGTGACCTTCACGACCGATCGAGTTCTGTCCACGACTGGTCGTGTGGGACTCATTTTAGTTGCTGGACTTTGAGTCGAGCCTGCTGACTGGTCGAGAACTGTTCACTCGACCGGTCGAGCAGTCTCCACAACTGGTCAAGGCAATAACAAAAAATTCAAAAAATTAGTAGCAAACTTTAGACTGGTCGAGGAATTTCTTAGACTAGTCGAGCCAGTACTAGAACTAGTCGAACATAGTCTAAGATTAGTCGAAAAACAGACTATGCACTTATAAAGTGACCCAATTAAATTATGTATTCAAAATGACCTATCCTATGGTCAATCTAGGGTCATTCATACCTTATAAGCTGTAACGCCCCGGATTTTTGCCAACCTGGGATTGGACGTCCTTAGGCAATGGGTCAATCCTAATACCTCGTTAACTTGTCAGAACTGAATCCCAAAGTCTAAAGCCGCCTTTGAACTCATTTCCCTCACAAATCTCACCCTTCATCACCTTGATCTTCCAATTTTTCTAAGAACTTTTACCCTAGACACTATCTTAAACTAGCTAAGTAGTGTAACTTGGATCACTTTATATACAAACTCCAAAGGCCTGAGTACCACCTCGACCAGAATTCACTTAGGACTAAATCCTTTAGAAATGAGACAAAGTAACTAAGTACTAAACTCAATTAGCTATGAAATCCGTTAGGATCGCTTTAAATACGATCTGCAAGACCCAAAAGTTGCAGAATCATTGGCGCTAGGATACCCTAAAGTTTAGAACCAAACTCATTTCCCGTCTGCTCTCGGGAATGAAACGAAACTTCGTATTAGGTCTAGATCGCACATCGGGAGTCCGATTAACCCGAAGCTAAGGAACTAGGACCGCCCCACTGGGCTTAACAATCATCTCAAAAATCAGCCTTATCCGATGTTCCACGGCCATTCGTTTCGAATCGGAGCGAGGTAGTGTGAAAAACACTATTCATAAGCCAAATTAAATATCTGGAATAGTGATCTGGCATCGTTCGTTGACGCGTCAGTATTAAGCAACCTGACCGTCAGAATCAGACCAAATTACACCCTCGGATTAAGAAAAATTTCAGGAACATTTACATGTACTTGGAATTTCTGATCGTGGCCCACTGACCGTCGAACTGAAAGTGGTCCGCCACGTGTGATCTGCGTATCCGAATGAGTCAAAAACGTAATCCCACGTAGATCCATCGATGGTGAGCTTAAGTCTGACGTTTGGCTCAAAGAGGGCCACCAGAACTTCCCTTTTGAGCTGGAAAAGCGTCGAAAATCTTATATAGGCAGTACCCCATGAACCTAAGTCTATTTCCGTAATGTTTGAGGCTATAAAAGGGCCTTAGAGCACCCTCTCTCACAGCCATACGAATTTGGGTTTTGGGAGAGAGAAAAGAGAGAGAAAAGAGAGAGAAGGACTTGGAGATCGTTGCCGATCTTCCTCCACCTGCACTGGCTTGCTACACGGTCTACACCTCTCTATTCTAGACGATTTCCCGGCGTTCTCCGCCTCATTTGAAGGTAAGAGAACCTAACCCTAGGTCTGATTTGCGGTGGAATCGAGGTGGGATGTATACCGACTAACCGATTCCGCTCTTTAGGCTAGAAATCGCCCGTAGACGGAAGATCTATCACCCTTGCTGATTCGTTCCGTTTCCAAAGGCAAAGGTGAGGACTTTAAGCTTATAAGTTAGGGTTTTCAACGCTTTCAATGTCAGTTAATGGTAGATTCATGATCTGCTTGCAATTGCACATGTACAAAGTGCTTTCCGTTTCCTGTTTTGATTAGCGGTGTGAAATATGGAATTTCACATATTCTAGGTGTACGTAGAAATCTGTATACGTATTTTTTTGGATAATTGTTTGACATGTTTATTTAATGTTTAATTATATAACATATGAATAAAATACTAGTTTGGCGAAAGAGATCGCCAAAATATATGTTCCTTTGTAAATGTGCCGTATGTTGAAAATACGTATTGTAGAAATACCGTATACGTATTTCTTTTGGAATAATGTTTGACATATGTATTTAATGTATGATTATACAATACATGATTAAAATACTAGCTTGGCGAAAAGAATCGCCGAAATCTATCTTCCTTTGTAAACACCATGTATGTCGAAATTGGGTACACGTGGAAGTACCCTATACGTATAAAATTATTGATGTGTTTGCTATGTTTAATTGTTGTATGAATATGTTGTATATGTATAAAATACTAGCTCGGTAACGGGACAACCCTAGCACACCCTTCTCTAGCATACGTCATGTATGTTGAAATAGTGCATTCCAAGTGTTGGTGAAATTGCTTGTGAGTGTAAGTACTTAAGTGTTAGAACCTTAGGTCGGTCTTGAGATGGAATTCTCAACTAACCTAGATACATGTATGATTACCTCCATGAGGTTGTCCACTTAAACCGCGTACTTGTAATACGTGTGTTTGTATTCTTGGTTTTATAGTGTTTCATAACATGCTTACAACATGCTTTATATCATGCTTTATAATATGCTTATAACATGCCTACTAGCATGTTTGAATTACTTTATTTATCATTCTTGAATTACTTTGTGCTTTACTCTACATGCTATGGATGACAATTGATTGTGCTTGGGGCTATGATTATAGTCCGGACAATCGGTACTAGATTGGAGATCGTGGTTGAGTTTCATGTCGCCACGTGAGATGTGTTCGTCGAACTCGAGTCGTACTTCGGTTGGTGATAGTGGTTGGCCACGCGAAGTGCTTATGCACTTCATGTCGTTCAACTTGTTGTGCGCTCGAGCTAGGCTTTGAGCTCGTCATGTAACCCGATTTGTCTTATGTATGTTCACCATGTTTGGTCACTAATGCTTGAACCTAGGGTACCAAACTTACCGGTGAAATCCCGTTAACCATGGTACCTCGATCCGCTAAGACTCATGAGCCGGGCATGGTGGTATGGGACACCGTGGTCGGCTTGTCGGCCTCTGGCTGGGGCTACGTGCCTCCCGTAGTGACCGGTGAGCAACTCAACTCGTGAGCCGATTATGGTGGTATGGGACACTATATTCGCGTGTCGGCCCTACACCGATAAGGTGATGGGGGAGTGGTACAGTCTTTGTGTGTACGACCACAGCGACCCTTTGTAGTGACCGCGAGCATACTCTGAAGTTGCGGCGTGCCTTAGGGTTCGCCGCGATATATAGAGTATGAACTAGGCTGTTTACGTATAGTTGTATCGTGATGAATCGTTTAAGGGGTGATGGGGGAGTGGTGCAACCTTTGTGCGTAACGACCACAGCGGCCTCTGCGGTGACCTAGAAAACACACCATCGTCGATATTAACTAGGGGTGACGACCCTAGATTGGATCATGTTTGGATATGATACAAGGGAGGTACCTTAGTTTCCCAATCCTGCTGCTTTGTTTGAAACGAACTAATTAAAAACTTCGGTAATCATACTCATCATGCATCGCATGTGCCTGGAAGATGTGGAGCACTTTGTGGGATGTAAGCATGCGCGAACGTGAGATGGTGTCGCTTGAGGGAGGGTGTGGTGAGGGCATCCATCATACACCGCATTCATACTTGCATTAATCGAGTAACTAGGAGTGTTTGATTCTTGCTTTATCATTCTTGCTTGGCCCATTGATAGCATGTTAACTTATGTCTTATTGTTCCACTTGAGTTAGCTACTCACTCCCACGTTACGGGACGGTGTTGTACACACCAAACAGTTTGTTGAGTTTCGGTGATGGCGATGCTTGTGAAGCGAGCCGGACTACTTCTATGGTGATGAGGAGGAGTTCTCCTATCATTTAACTCTCTGACGGGTCTATGAAGACCTGGTATTGTACTGACGGGGCTATGGTATTTGGGATAGGAGACTTTACACGTCATCACATTAGGTATATTTTAGAACTGTCCTTGTAATTATTTAACCTGGAAATGTTATCACACTCAGGAGACTCATCATAGTTTATATATTTTATCTATCTATCATAGTCTTCCGCTTGCAAAAAATTAAATGTCTCGGAGTATGATATGTTATTTTGGCTTAATCTCACTCATGTTCACTACTCTAATACGATCAACATTCAATCATCATTCATTTTGTTGCATAAGTGATGTTACGGAACTCGAGAGTTGAGTTACTACTCGACCCCGATTTTCGGGCGTTACAAGATGGTATCGAGCATGATTTTGATTAAACCGGACTGGGTTATGGTCACACTACGCACTCTGACGCACTCTGACTTAGGAGGGAGCGACGGAATGTAGAAACAGTCTTAGACATCCCTGTTCCGTCTAGCGGCTAGTTCAATGAAAACGAACGCCGAAATCGAGTCTGTATTCAACCATGGTCGCACGGGTCGACCTTAAAACATTCTAGGCCGTCTATCAATGAGTCTAGATTACAATCCGCTTCACCCTAACCGTTGACCATCGGTAGAATATAGGATAGGCGTGATGAGGATAACTACTCGAATCCTCGAAACTTCTCTGGACTCCTTGCGAGACTTCTCGAATCCATGAGGAAAGAAAGCGAGAGACTAGAAATAAATTCTAAGAAATCCAAAATTGGTTAATGAATAAAAAAAAAAAAAAAATGAGTTCACAACCCTTTAAATAGGAATGCCAAGCAATGGTAAAGAAATCGAAAACAAACTACAACTAAAACTCCTAGAATTCGCGACTTACCATAAGGTGGTGATGTCTGCTAGTGCGCAAAGTTTTCAGCCAAGAATAATAAGTGTCTTATTTGACTTCACCAAACCATTTTCCTAATCATTCTAAACTCTTTTCTCATTGGGCACAACTCCTAAAGCCCAACGGATGAAGAGAAATCAAACTAACACTACTATTTTGGCAAAACGAAATTGAAACGGGGAAATGACTGTCAATCGGAGGCTTTTTTCGCAATTCCGGGCTGCGCAACCCGGCGTAGCTGGGTTGGCTGGCTTCATTAGCTCGTTCTACCCCAAATTCATATATTTTACGTCAGATAACTCTTTCCGGATTGCGAGATATGTTCAGTTTGCCCGGAACTATCCGAAATGAAGCGAATCGGGATCGGGGGGCTAAACGGAGCACTTCCGGAGGGATCCAGGGTGAGACCCAGCAATTTTGGGGCCCAGGGGACTGGAGGAACACGTCCCCACCGCGGCGGCGCGGTTCCGGCCAAGTCCGACCGCGGCGCCACCGCGCCACCGGCGGCGGACCGCGGTCCGGTGGCCCATCTGAGGTGGTTCCAGGGCTGGGGTTGGTCGGCCCGACCTCCCCTACCCCCTGGCACGGCGGTTTTGGCTGGGGTTTCCAATTTTTAGGTCTGGAGCCCCCCTCTCTCTCACATCTTCCCTTCCAAATGCCCTCCCCTTCTATTTCCGATTTTCTCCCTCAAATCTTTCCTCCAGTCTTTCAACCCCCCATTTTTATCCATAACTCACCCGCTCCCATCGATCACAACAGTCCTAGCCACCTACCCTACCCCTTCCTTTCATGTTTGAGCTCTCATCTCCCCCTGTTGAGGCTCAAAACCGTGTGACTGCCAAACCTACCTCATTTCTCCCTTTTACCTTCTACATTCCCTACCTTTTTGGCATTCACAATCCCTGTTGAGGCTCAAGTCCATGGAGAACAAAAAAAAACTCCAGCCCCCTATTTCCCTTATCCTCATTTTCCATGGCTCTATCCGAGCTCATCCATATGTTGTCTTGTAGTTTGCGTGGGCTACTATCGTAGGGTGGTTCTGTTTTCCTGATGATAGGTGTAGTAGTTGGTAGAATGTTCAAGGTATTTGAGGACGTTTAGGGTCCGTTCGGCCAAATTACATTAGGTAAGTTTACGGTGGATAGAATTGTAAGAGTAATAATAAATGTGTATGTAGGGTATGGCCCCTGGATTGGGTGTATCCTATGTCTTCCGACACCATGTTTAGAACGTACGCAATTAAGAGTAAATTCCGAGAATTCCTTTCCAATAACACTTAGAAATTTTCCTATCGTGGGTATGGAAAATCCCATCTCACACTTTCCCGACACAAGGCTCATTTTTCCAAAGCCTATATCATTAATTTTAATCCCCACCCACCCTCCTACCAAACATGACATTCCTAATCCTGCGGTAGGGTTAGTAATGCAATCCCATTTAGTACAACTTAAGACCACGGCCAAATAGTGTTGAAATGATAAAGTCCCTTGATACACATTAACCCACCACACTCGATAGTTTAAGCTTTTGGAGTAAATGGTTGTTTGACAAATAGACTCTTCGAGTTTTGGACCTAGAGCGATACTCCTAGTTTTCGACAGATCTGATCATATAGGAAATCCAACAAATTAATAATACAAACCCCAAGATCTTCTTAGCCGATGTGAGCATGTGTGAAATGCTCGAGCGTCAAGTACAGACAACTCAATTCCACTTAGACAACATTTGACCCTACACGATGAATAATTTCTTGTATTAGAAATGATCTAAAATCATCTAGTGTGTAAGCATAGACTTTAGATTACAAGCGGTGGATTACTGCTACTCATCAGTTGAGCTGAAATTTCTTGCAGATTAGACTAAGAAATGTAAACAACTAACAATGTTAAGATAATTGAGTGATAGACGTAGTTAATTGGCTTGGATAGGTTGGGGCGAGACCCCGTTCCATTGTTGAATCCCCTTAATACTTTAGGCTTCCTTAGTAACTCTCAGGGAGCTTGTTTGACGTAGAAACTATTCACGATTAGAGGAAACCTATTTATCCCTTGGATTCAATGTTAGGTCCAATCAATACAACCCTTAGAATTTCCGTCTCAAGGACTTAGTACAACCGGGAACACGGAGTAGAGAAACTATATATAAGCGAGGTATTCGCGGTTTGAATCGAATCCTCAATCCTGGTAGTGACCAATGAACCCTATGCTCTGATCAAGCAGAAGGTCGGGATCAGCTAGGATTAAGGACGTATGACGATTTTCTGTCTTCGCGAGGTAGAAGGTCTATGTATCCGGCTCAGACCCACTACGCAACTTTCTTCCGTGTTGGCTTGACTACTTACAACCAAAAGTTTATAACTTTGTCTTTGAGAAGTGTGAGAATATATAGCCAATAGAAATATTTCCTTTTAGGCCTAAGGAATTTCCCAAGTGAGCAATAGACAATTAGGAATTAGGTCCCAAATCGCATGCCATGTCGGCATACGTATTGTGCTTATGAACGTAAAAAGATAGCCTGCCTATTAAGCTAGACATGATTAAATAGGAGAAGTCTGGACCGCGACAAAATTTCTTGGTAGGTTTAGGCATCTTACCTCAAACTCACACCTACCCCTGACATCAACCACATTACCCATTATTTTTAGCTCCTCGATACCCATAGGTATCAATGCTATAGTACACGTCGTCGATGAAAGGCAGACCAATGTATTTCCCATTTCATTTTAAGGATAGGTTATAAATTACACCTTGTTCCGACATACGGAGCAGGACATAAATCTTAAGCCTTGAGGGTGAAAATAAATTTTAAGGGGGGTAGAACATGATGAACCCGCTCTAGTTAGGTCACCTAATGCATCTCTTAATCGGGTGGCGCGAACGCATGGTGGACCCTACTCCACGGCCCAGGATCGAAACGGTTCTCGATAAATACGAACATTATAGAAGCCCTAGTAAATTCTACTATGAGAAACCGTTTTAAGATGATTTAGTAAGACTTGATTCACCCTTTCCTTGGACATAGATAATATCGAGGACTCTCTTAAACTAAGACCTAAAGGGCAACCTTAGAATAAACCATTTGAACCTTTCAATGATGGACATTCCCTACGTTTCTAGAGTGATCGGACTACGGAGTTACTGAAATATACAACTGCGAAGCATTCGCGGCTTGACCTAATTCTCAATCCTGGGCGACTACCAATGGACTCACTTGCTTGGCCGAGCGAGAGACCAGGATCCACCAGGATTCGAAGTGATACGATGAGCTTCCTACCCTGGCCCGGTGGATGATCGATGTATCGAGATCGAGCCCACTATTACCGTCTCTCCGTGTTGGTCAAACAATGAAAACAACTATCTTACTCTAAATTGTGGGAATTGTCGTCGAGACTCCAAATAGGTAAAGAAATAAATGGTAGCAAACCATCAGGGTATGAGAAATGGATGAAGAATTAAGTTTTAAGGGGGGTAGACTAAAAGGAACCAGACTAGTATATACCCTACCACGCGTAGGAACTCGAAATCAATAAGTCTTAGGCAAATGAAATAATAGAAATCTTTCCTTATTATCCTTAGGCAAATTTCGGGGACGAAATTTTGTTTTAAGGGGGGTAGATTGTAACGCCCCGGATTTTTGCCAACCTGGGATTGGACGTCCTTAGGCAATGGGTCAATCCTAATACCTCGTTAACTTGTCAGAACTGAATCCCAAAGTCTAAAGCCGCCTTTGAACTCATTTCCCTCACAAATCTCACCCTTCATCACCTTGATCTTCCAATTTTTCTAAGAACTTTTACCCTAGACACTATCTTAAACTAGCTAAGTAGTGTAACTTGGATCACTTTATATACAAACTCCAAAGGCACAGTACCACCTCGACGAAAATTCACTTAGGACTAAATCCTTTAGAAATGAGACAAAGTAACTAAGTACTAAACTCAATTAGCTATGAAATCCGTTAGGATCGCTTTAAATACGATCTGCAAGACCCAAAAGTTGCTTGAGAATCATTGGCGCTAGGATACCCTAAAGTTTAGAACCAAACTCATTTCCGTCTGCTCTCGGGAATGAAACGAAACTTCGTATTAGGTCTAGATCGCACATCGAGTCCGATTAACCCGAAGCTAAGGAACTAGGACCGCCCCTTGGGCTTAACAATCATCTCAAAAATCGGCCTTATCAGATGTTCCACGGCCATTCGTTTCGAATCGGAGCGAGGTAGTGTGAAAAACACTATTCATAAGCCAAATTAAATATACGGAATAGTGATCGGCATCGTTCGTTGTGCGTCGGTGATAAGCAACTGGCCGTCGAGAATCGGACAAATTACACCCTCGGATTAAGAAAAATTTCAGAACATTTACATGTACTTGGAATTTACGTCGTGGCCCACCGACCGTCGGCCGAAAGTGGTCCGCCACGTGTGATCTGCGTATCCGAATGAGTCAAAAACGTAATCCCACGTAGATCCATCGATGGTGAGCTTAAGTCGACGTTTGGCTCAAAGAGGGCCACGAACTTCCCTTTTGAAATGGAAAAAGCGTCGAAAATCTTATATAAGCGGTACCCCATGAACCTAAGTCTATTTCCGTAATGTTTGAGGCTATAAAAGGGCCTTAGAGCACCCTCTCTCACAGCCATACGAATTTGGGTTTTGGGAGAGAGAAAAGAGAGAAAAGAGAGAGAAGGACTTGGAGATCGTTCTTAGATCTTCCTCCACCTACTGCACCGGCTTGCTACACGGTCTACACCTCTCTATTCTAGACGATTTCCGGCGTTCTCCGCCTCATTTGAAGGTAAGAGAACCTAACCCTAGGTCGATTTGCGGTGGAATCGAGGTGGGATGTATATCGACTAACCGATTCCGCTCTTTAGGCTAGAAATCGCCGTGAGACGGAAGATCTATCACCCTTGGCTTTGATTCGTTCCGTTTCCAAAGGCAAGGGTGAGGACTTTAAGCTTATAAGTTAGGGTTTTCAACGCTTTCAATGTCGGATTAATGGTAGATTCATGATCTGCTTGCAATTGCACATGTCTGAAAGTGCTTTCCGTTTCTGTTTTGATTAGCGGTGTGAAATATGGAATTTCACATATTCTAGGTGTACGTAGAAATACAGTATACGTATTTTTTTGGATAATTGTTTGACATGTTTATTTAATGTTTAATTATATAACATATGAATAAAATACTAGTTTGTGAAAGAGATCGCCAAAATATATGTTCCTTTGTAAATGTGCCGTATGTTGAAAATACGTATTGTAGAAATACCGTATCGTATTTCTTTTGGAATAATGTTTGACATATGTATTTAATGTATGATTATACAATACATGATTAAAATACTAGCTTGGCGAAAAGAATCGCCGAAATCTATCTTCCTTTGTAAACACCATGTATGTCGAAATTGGGTACACGTGGAAGTACCCTATACGTATAAAATTGCTGATGTGTTTGCTATGTTTAATTGTTGTATGAATATGTTGTATATGTATAAAATACTAGCTCGGTAAACGGGACAACCCTAGCACACCCTTCTCTAGCATACGTCATGTATGTTGAAATAGTGCATTCCAAGTGTTGGTGAAATTGCTTGTGAGTGTAAGTACTTAAGTGTTAGAACCTTAGGTCGGTCTTGAGATGGAATTCTCAACTAACCTAGATACATGTATGATTACCTCCATGAGGTTGTCCACTTAAACCGCGTACTTGTAATACGTGTGTTTGTATTCTTGGTTTTATAGTGTTTCATAACATGCTTACAACATGCTTTATATCATGCTTTATAATATGCTTATAACATGCCTACTAGCATGTTTGAATTACTTTATTTATCATTCTTGAATTACTTTGTGCTTTACTCTACATGCTATGGATGACAATTGATTGTGCTTGGGGCTATGATTATAGTCCGGACAATCGGTACTAGATTGGAGATCGTGGTTGAGTTTCATGTCGCCACGTGAGATGTGTTCGTCGAACTCGAGTCGTACTTCGGTTGGCGATAGTGGTTGGCCACGCGAAGTGCTTATGCACTTCATGTCGTTCAACTTGTTGTGCGCTCGAGCTAGTGAGCTCGTCATGTAACCCGATTTGTCTTATGTATGTTCACCATGTTTGGTCACTAATGCTTGAACCTGGGTACCAAACTTACCGTGAAATCCCGTTAACCATGGTACCTCGATCATTAAGACTCATGAGCCGGGCATGGTGGTATGGGACACCGTGGTCGAGGCTGTCGGCCTCTGGCTGGGGCTACGTGCCTCCCGTAGTGACCAGTGAGCAACTCAACTCGTGAGCCGATTATGGTGGTATGGGACACTATATTCGTGGCTGTCGGCCTACACGATAAGGTGATGGGGGAGTGGTACAGTCTTTGTGTGTCAGCCACAGCGTCCCTTTGTAGTGACCGCGAGCATACTCGAAGTTGCGGCGTGCCTTAGGGTTCGCCGCGATATATAGAGTATGAACTAGGCTGTTTACGTATAGTTGTATCGTGATGAATCGTTTAAGGGGTGATGGGGGAGTGGTGCAACCTTTGTGCGTAACGGCCACAGCGACCTCTGCGGTGACCTAGAAAACACACCATCGTCGATATTAACTAGGGTGACGACCCTAGATTGGATCATGTTTGGATATGATCTGAGGAGGTACCTTAGTTTCCCAATCCTGCTGTTTGAAACGAACTAATTAAAAACTCGGTAATCATACTCATCATGCATCGCATGTGCCTGGAAGATGTGGAGCAACATGGGATGTAAGCATGCGCGAACGTGAGATGGTGTCGCTTGAGGGAGGGTGTGGTGAGGGCATCCATCATACACCGCATTCATACTTGCATTAATCGAGTAACTAGGAGTGTTTGATTCTTGCTTTATCATTCTTGCTTGGCATATTGATAGCATGTTAACTTATGTCTTATTGTTCCACTTGAGTTAGCTACTCACTCCCACGTTACGGGACGGTGTTGTACACACCAAACAGATTTGTTGAGTTTCGGTGATGGCGATGCTTGTGAAGCGAGCCGGACTACTTCTATGGTGATGAGGAGGAGTTCTCCTATCGTATCTCTCGACAGTCTATGAAGACACAGTATTATCTTGACGGGGCTATGGTATTTGGGATAGGAGACTTTACACGTCATCACATTAGGTATATTTTAGAATTGTCCTTGTAATTATTTAACCTGGAAATGTTATCACACTCTGGAGACTCATCATAGTTTATATATTTTATCTATCTATCATAGTCTTCCGCTTGCAAAATTAAATGTCTCTGGAGTATGATATGTTATTTTGGCTTAATCTCACTCATGTTCACTACTCTAATACAGTCAACATTCAATCATCATTCATTTTGTTGCATAAGTGATGTTCTGGAACTCGAGAGTTGAGTTACTACTCGACCCCCGATTTTCAGGGCGTTACATAAGCGATATATGAACATTAAATCTTCTTTTGCTTCAATTAATAGTTGGTTTTTAAAGTTCACGAAGCTTAATATCTTGACATATGATGAAGCTTGAACTTGAGACATTTTGAAGCTTGAATTTGAAATATATTGAAGCTTGAGCTTGAGGTACTTGAGATGTACTTCACCTTGAGCTTTGAGTACCAAAGTAAAGACTATTATCTTGCCTTAGATGAAGCTTTGAAACCTTGAACTTGGAAGCTTGAAGGAGTGAACTATGTATATCTCTTGATCTTGCATTTGAAGTTCTTGAGGTAAAGACCTTTGTTCTTGTACATGAGATACACAGTCTTGAATACGTAGATGAGCTACACAAGACACAGATTCCAAGAGGTTTTGGCACTATAAAATTTAACAATTATAAGAGCTAAAAAACATAGCACTTACAATCTCCCCCTTTGTCAAATTTGTGACAAAGCACACTTTATAATAAGATAAGCATAACAACACAATAAAGAATCATGCACCAGTTTTAGCCTGGTCAAAGAATCATGCACCAGTTATATACAGGTTAAAGAAATATACATCAATACTCCACATCAATACTCTCCCCCTTAAAAAAAATGGTTACCTATCCACAATTCCACAATTTCAATTCCACATTTCACAAGCATGAAGCATGATAAAATTCTCCCCCTTTTTGTCACAACATGACAAAGGAAAGAACTAATAAATGATAAAGGAAGTGAATAAATAAGGAAGTAAATAGAAGAGTAATGAAAAAGAAGTGCATATAAGATCAAGAATACCAAGTAACTAAAACCATAAGAAAATATGTTTAAGTATGTCCAAGCCCATAAAACAAAAGAAATTCAAGTGTCTTAAAAGTTATTATAAACCACATATGCAAATACTAATCTGAACCCAATGAAGGAGCAGGTATGGTAGGATCAATTTGATGAAGTCTCTTGTTAATGCGCTTCAGATACTTGCGCATATATTTAAATTGCAAGTCATGAGACATATTCATACTTTCAACCTTCTCCTCAAGTGAGCGCAAACGTGCATCAAAGTCAGATGGCTGATAATTAAAATCATCGCAGAATCGAATTCGATTTTGTCAAAAATATCATCCATATTGATATCATCTGGAGGCAAATCACCCTCCTCTTCATTTACGACATCAACTCCACCAACACCCACATTAACTTGTCCAGGGGCCAACTTCAAATTCATCTTCTTAATATTTGAGTTGTTGAAGGTTAAGTGGTGAATGGGAGCTTCTTCAATAGGCATAGCCACTAAACTATGGGTGGCTAACTCAGTCATATGATAAGCGAAGGGAATGTCACTGTGACCAGGATGGAGACGGAATTGAATTATGCAATGACAAATTAGAGAATGAAGACATATAGAAGTTCCAGAAATGATGTAATGAAGAATACGAACCATGAACGTAGTAAGTTCGGTTTTGTTACCATATCGAGGATAAACATTAGAAATGAAAATCCTATTAAGGATTCTGTATCTAGGTAACAAAAACTTTGAGGCAAGCGCATTTCCAGCAGTATTCCATTCCGCATCTATATTACATAAATCTTTAGTGAGCATTTGCTTCTCAGTTTCAGATGGTTTTGCCACTAGAGCGCTAATGGGAATACCTTCGTCATTGACAGGTATATCCATTAATCCAGAGATAAGATGACTCACCCCAATGTAATATGTTATCCCATCCTACAGACTGAAGGAGAGGAAGTATATCAAAAAGAGCCAAATGATCAACATTAATAGGCTGTTCTATTATAAAATTGCGTAACTGAATATCCCGCACATAAGGAGGATCATCTTCGGGCGACCGAAGGTGGCGCACTGTGATAGGAGTCGACTGAGATGAAGAGGGACCATGAGATCCTTTCTTCTTGGTTCTACCTTCCATTTGCAACAAAGATATCAAGAAAAATGGAGATTGCAAAAGAGGTAAATGGGTTTCTAGTAGATCAGATTTTTGAGTAGAAAACCCCAAAAATCAACATAAAACACAAAATAAATCACATAAATGATGAAAAGGAAGTGTAAAGGACTTGAATCTACAAGAAAAACAAAAACAATGCACTAATCATGAAGGAATCGAAGATGGGTTCGACCGGTCGACGATGGGCTCGTTGGAGAAGACAACCCAAATGAGGAAAAAGTGATTTTCCCCCCAAATAAAGCACCAAACCTGCGGTTCACAGCTGGTCGAGTACAAGCTCGACCGGTTGTGCCACGACTGGTTGAGTATGTACTCGACTGGTCGTACATAGCCCAAAATGTGTAATTTACATAAAATTTAAAATCTAAAAATTTAAAATAACAAATATATACATTATGATACAGAAATACATGAATCAACAATTCATATTACACATACCAAGATCAAATTTCAATTTAGCAAACCTACTTTTGTCGAGCGGTTTTGTGAATATGTCAGCTAGTTGATTCTCCGGAAGAATATAATCCAAGGAAATTGTCTTGTCTTCCACTAATTCATGAATGTAGTAATATCTAATGTCAATATGCTTGGTTCGTGAATGCTAGATTGGATTTTTGGAGATATTAATTGCGCTCGAATTATCACAATATAAAACCATAGAATCTTGTGCAATTCCATAATCGCTTAGCATTCTTTTCATCCAAACAAGCTGAGTGCATGCATTACCTGCAACAATGTCTTCAGCCTCAGCCATTGAGAGTGATACGGAACTTTGTTTCTTACTTAGCTAAGAAACTAAACAGTTCCCTACATAGAAACAACCACCATTTGTTGATTTTCGATCATCAATGTTACCAGCCCAATCAGCATCCGTGTAACCAACTAATTGCACACTAGTATCATGTGGGTACCAGAGACCAAGATTTGCTGAACTAGTGACATATCGCAAAATTCGCTTAACAGTAATTAAATGTGACTCTTTAGGGTCAGATTGATATCTAGCGTAAATTCCAACACTAAATGCAATATCAGGTCTACTCGCAGTTAAATAAAGCAAACTACCTATCATACTGCGATACAATTTAGGATCTACATTCTTACCCGTAGAGTCTTTTAAGAGTTTTAAAGTAGTACTCATTGGAGTATCAAACTTTTTTCCACTTTCAAATCTGAACTTTTAAACTAAGTTCAGAGCATATTTGGTTTGAGAGATATGAAACTATTAGGTTGCTGTTTAACTTGCAACCTTAGAAAATAATTCAATTCTCCAACTATGCTCATTTCAAATTTAGACTTCATAAGATCTATAAACTCAACAGTCGTATTAGCATAGGTAGATCCATAAATAATATCATCAACATAAATTTGCACTATTAATATATGATCATTATGTTTCTTTACAAACAATGTCTTATCAACACTTCCCATTATAAAGTTATGACTTCGTAGAAACTTAGTCAATTTTTCATAACATGCCCTGGGAGCTTGTTTCAAACCATAAAGTGCCTTTTTTAGGCGATAGATATGATTAGCATGCTTAAGGTCTTCAAAACCCGAAGGTTGTTCAACATACAATTCTTCATGCAAATCGCCATTTAAGAATGTACTCTTTACATCCATTTGGTAAATCTTGAACTTTCTAAAGCACACAATGGATATAAATAGTCTGATTGATTCAAGACGAGCTACCGGGGCAAAGGTTTCATCATAATTGATGCCTTCAATTTGAGTGTACCCTTGTACAACCAACCTAGCCTTGTTTCTAATAATATTACCAAGTTCATTAGACTTATTTTTGAAAATCCATTTTATTCCGATAATGTGTTTATCTTTCGGTCTTTGAACTAAGTACCAAACATCATTTCTAACAAATTAATTAAGCTCTTTTTGCATCGCAACAATCCAGTTTTCGTTAGTAAGAGCTTCTTTTCCGTTAGTTAGTTCTATCTGAGATGTAAGGCATATGTAGTTACACATTTCTTCAAGTTGTCTACGAGTGCGCACACCAGTGAGAGAGTTTTCAAGAATTTGATTAGAAGGATGGTCTTTAACTGTCCTCAATTCAGTATTATCTTGACTTGATGAAGAGTTTGGTTTATCAATTAAAAGAATTTCATCATTTTCTGAACTTGAGACAGGTGTATTCAAGTGAATGTCAATAACCACATTAATGGACTCTTGAATTACACCAGTCCTCTTGTTAAGAACTCGATATGCTCGACTATTCAGAGTATACCCTAAAAATATCCCTTCATCACTTTTGGTGTCAAACTTACCAAGATTTTCTTGGTCACGTAAAATGTAGCACTTGCTGCCAAAAACTCGAAAGTATTTGACAATAGACTTCTTATCAAACCACATTTCACAAGCCGTTTTACCATTTATTTTTCTAGTGTAAACGCGGTTAATTATATAACAAGTAATATTTATGGCTTCGGCCCAAAGATTTTTAGGGAGCTTCATACTATTTAACATTATATTTGCCATTTCTTGAAGCACTCTATTTTTCCTTTCTACTATACCATTTTGTTGTAGTGTTTTGGGCGCAGAATATTCATGTGATATTCCCTGATCACTGCGAAACTTTTCAAAATCGCTATTTTTAAATTCTGAACCAGGATCACTACGGATCTTAGAGACTTGTGATTCTTTTTCCGTTTGGATACGTTTAAGTAGCCTTTTTTACTTCATCGAGAGTTTCTGATTTGTCTCTTAAGAAGACTACCCAAGTGTACCTGGTAAAGTCATTAACAATTACCAGTATGTACTTCTTGTCACCTTGACTCTCCATTCTAGTTGGTCCAATAAGATCCATGTGGAGAAGTTTGAGCGATTTAGATGTGGCATTGGAGTTCACCTTTTTGTGAGTACTCCTGGTTTGTTTGCCAATCTAGCGTTCTCCACATATTTTGTCTACTTTCTATATTTTGGGTAAACCTCTTACTAACTCTCATTTGCTCAATCTATACAAGTTACGGTAGTGTACATGTCCGAGGCGCTTATGCCATAATTCGGTTTCATCAGTATGAACCATGTAGCACGATAAATTAGATGAGCTTGAATCATTCACAATGTAGTAGTTTTTAGAAGTTCTGCGACCAGTTAATATTATAGAACCATTTTTATTTAAAATTTCGCACCCTTGGTTAGTAAATTTTACACTATGATTTTTATCGGATATTTGAGAGATGCTTAATAAATTATTTTTTAACCCTTCTACATATAAAACATTCTCAAATAGAAGGAGGTTGAAGAGTTGAACCGTACCTTGGCCAACAATTTTGCAGTTGTTACCATCACCGAATGTGACTGAACCATCAGTCATGTCTTTAAGATTGGTAAAGAGACCTTTGTCACCAGTCATGTGTCTGGAGCATCCACTGTCTATGTACCACTTTGAATGGCTCGAAGCTTTGAAAGTGGTGTGGGAAACCAAACAAGTAACCTTAGGAACCCATTTCATTATAGGTATAGTTGGTCTTATTATGTTTGTAGTTGTTATAAGACCGACCCACTGAGTTAGATTTTAAGAGCTCCTTAAGTAAGTCAACAATTTTCTCAGCTAAAGGATTTCGATTTTGATTTTTATAGTTGATATGGTTACTTTTAGGTTTTAAGATTTGAAAAGACTTAGCATTTTTAAAATAATTTTGATTCAGACATTTCCTTTTTGAGTTTGAAGACTCCCCTTTCACAAATCTGGGTGGAGTATTCTTATGTTTAGGAGGAATACTTTTGTCATATCCCAATCTAGATCGATCGCCACATTTTCTGGATTCGGATAAGAGTTTTTCTAACTTGGGATCACCTTGGGCATACCTCCATGTGTCTTTTAAACTCAAAAGTGAAGAGACTTCTAGTTTTAGCTTTTCATTTTCAGATTTTAGATTTTCAACAAGGGAGGTTTTGAAATCTAAATCGCATTTAGTTTTTTCAAAATAATCTGAAATGTGTAATTTTTCTAAGACTAGATTATCAAAATTTTATTTAAGTTTTGAAAACTTCTCTTTTTGAAGTTTTAGTTTTACAGCAATTTTGCAACTTTCCTTGTATAGGGCATTATAAGCATCATGAAGATCTTCTTCATTTTCATGATCACTATTCAGATTTTCTTCACTAGTTGAATCATCGTTGTCTGAAAAAGTGAACTTGGCTAGAGTCATTAGGGCTTTAACATCATTACCTGTAACACCCCGTACTTTTCAGTACTCGAGCATTACCGTGAGATTTACTGTAACACATACATAGGTACGATGCCAATTTAACTATCCTTACCTTGCATCTACCCTCGAATCTGAATCTGACCACAGGGAATGAACTTCATCCATAAATCAAGTCATTCGACTGTTGATCATGTGGTCGGATATATGTACCTCCCCTCGACTAAATCGATAAATAACTCTTTAACCATAACAATTTAGATGCAAGTTCTTTTGTAAGAAATTTTTAGAAATGGACATAGAACCAAGTAGAACCATTAGATTTCTCAAAACTCTTAGATCATCAGTAATTATGAAAATGCCATCAACCTATACCCTGAATTCAAATTCACATGGTTCTCATGATCCGTTTCAAGTGAAATTTTATACCAGGTCTAATTATTATAAATTAACTGTACACGTCAAATTTCAGCCCTTAGATCATAGTAAATCAGCTACTTGACCTCTACATC
The DNA here is from genome assembly GCA_030180095.1 of Magnolia changhungtana. Lineage (NCBI taxonomy): Eukaryota > Viridiplantae > Streptophyta > Magnoliopsida > Magnoliales > Magnoliaceae > Magnolia > Magnolia changhungtana. Next base: position 140,278 of record JASAUF010000470.1, on the reverse strand, counting down.
CATTCGTACACTTATCAGATTAAGATTCTGATCCATCCATCTTGTTCACACCATATGAATACGTTTAACCCACCATTAGAATTAGAATCTGAGAAACTTTCACGTGTAAGAAAGTCACTCGACTCTAACTTTATTTAAGTCCTACTCCTAATTACTCCAGAAACACACTTTATGACCATCCGTATACGAAATTGACTGTACATCCACCTACACACATGGTCAGAGTGCTAATCACCAAGTCCCCCTATTTTTAGCCAGTCTTCTGACCATCCATCATGTTTGGATCCGCCAAACGGGTCACATGAATATCGCGGTGAACCGACCATCATAAAGATCTTAGGACATAGGTCGAAACTACCCGATAACTCGTTGATCAAAGGTGTACAAATATTGTTTCTAATTTCGGAGAGTGTTAGGCAATAAAAGAGCATCTCGGCCATTCTTGACAGATCAGGCCCCAAATTTAATCAGTTGAGAGATCTTAAGAAATGAGGATGATTGGTAAAGTTTCACTTCTTTTGGATGGTACAGTAGAGAAGAATGGATGACAGAAGATACAACAAGGGGAAGGGCAAATTTGTAAATACCAAGTACATGACAACCACGTACTAAGGAAGGTAGGATTAAACGGTGAATGACACCCCATGCATCAAAGGATTGTGTGGCCCACCTGGAAATCAGATCTGACTCAAACTTGGGGCTGTGGGCCACGACGACATGTATAAAGTGATGAATGACATGGATTCTACGAAAGATCATCACAAGTGGACCCACCAAATTAAACAAGATTGGCATCTTTCCGCACAAGCTAGCTGTGACTAAACCGAACGGAATGACGAGTTTCACCCCACTTCCTTACCCCGCGTGGGGGTCAGCTGATCAATGGATTCCCACCATATTTTGGCCCCTGGCCTAAGACAACCCTACAAAACTAATGAACGGATTAGATCTCTAGGAATGCCATCAAAGTGGACCCCACTTAGTTTCTCATGTGTCACATCCACAAGTGGAAACCTTATCCAAAGTGAATCACGCTCAAACAAGGAAATCATGTTTTTTCTCTACCCAAGATCACTCCAACCGGCGTGAAATCCTCCCCACCTATTTTCAAATACCTAATGTAGATTTTTTTTTTTCAAAAATAAACAATTTCCCCATGTCGTCCGATCATGTGGCCCACTTGAAACACAGAATGGCTTCATATTTAACCTCATGGGCCAACTTGACATGAGGAAGCTAATGAACGAAGTGGATTTCCCACCAAACATTATATTGGACCCCACCATCTCCTATTCATTCATGAAAATCAAGGAGCTTATGACGCAAGTCATGCAAGTTCACGTCTCTTGTACGTAACTTACGTCTCTGTTCAAGGTAAACACAACATCATGTTGACTGGTGGTGTGACCCACCCAAAACTTGGATCCATCTCAGATTTTGGCCACTGGCCTAACTTCACCCTACAAAAACGATGGACGAAATAGATTCCCCAAGAACTCACTACAAGTGTGGCCCACCTGACCCGTTGGATGAACCCGATGATACCTTCCCCAAAATCTCTATAACCTCGGTTGAAAACGAAGGAATGTTAACGGAAGGTTTCCTCATGCCTACAAAATACCTCCCGTCCCACCAGTATAACCCACGATAGAAAGAAAAGAAGAAACGTGGGAGAAAGAGAAGGTTGGAGGATTCAGGTAAAACCCCAGTTCTAAACTCCAATTCACACCATTATTAGAATCTAGCTGTTCTCCTGTTAGTTGGATTCCAATCCTTCTATTTTGATTGATATTTTAATTCGTCTCACGCAGTTTCCTATTTTAAAAATTCTATTCCAGTTCCAGTGCGGATCTGTTGAAACCGGTTGCATTTCGGTCATATCAAAAGGTTTGGCTCTCACTTCCTGATGTTGACATATAAACATCGATCTTTTCATTCATAGCTATAAAACCCCTCTCTTATTAGTATTATTGCCAAATGAATCCTAATCTTCATAGATCCAGGATAGATCCACATGGGGAGCATGGCATGATAGATCATGATAGATCCACATGGGGAGTATGGCATGATAGATCCAGGATCAAATCCAACCATTAGAATGGCATGATTTTATTAATGCCTTCGCCCAAAAATCAGGTTAATCCACTGGTCAAATGGGCCACAATTATCTGAGGGGCCCACATGATCTCTGGTTTGATCACTATACATATATTCCATGTGGAGTGTGGTTAATATTACCTGGATCTTACCTGTATCAATGTTCGACCCGGCTAGGTAATCTAAACCTTAGGTTAAGACCTTAACCCTAAATAATGTGTAAGCTTGAACCTAATTGTATAAATTTACAACTCATGATAGGGTTTTATTTTAAGGAAACACGCACTCCCTAGCAACACTGGTAGGCGATTCAAAGTATAAGGTGATGATTTTTCTCCTTAAGCTTTCCATTTTCAAATTGGCTTAAGTTATAGTTTTTATCAAACGTTAAAATTGTTAGCATGCGATCTCTTACATGATTTATATATGATTTACGATTGATAATTGTGAAACATGATTGCATGTGATAGTCGCTACATGATAGCTCTCATTTTAATTTATAGTTCACATCATGACCTATTGTGATTATTATGCCTAACATATGCCTGTCATGCTATAGCGGTATATTTTCATATGAATTGTTACAAGTCATTGTGGACCTACATTCACTGCACTTATTAGTGGGTAAGCCCTCTGGTGTATGTGAACCCATACTTAGGATGTAACATGATGGAGTGTGGAATGTAATGAACCCTCAATTAGAGGTTATGTAAGACATGAGATTCCCTACTTAATTAATTTGATTGACCACTGATCGATGGGTTTTCATTAAGCATCCTAAGGTGAGAGAAATCTCATGAGCCGGGGATGGTGGTAATGGGACACTATGCCCGAGCTGTCTGCCTACGCTGGTATTTGAGCCCCCGTAGTGACCATTGAGTTACTTAAATTGGCTGATTGTAATTGGAATAATAGCGGTTTGGCTAATCATGCATCCATAGCATATTGGCAATGACGGGTGGCTAATTCTGGATATTGGCATCGACCTAGAAATGTTTCCTTAAGAGCATTACGGTATTATTTTGCTAGCTCTCAGACCACCGACTATTGACCTATTTGTCCAACTGGAAGAGCATTTCTAGGTCGATGATTGCATGGGCGACGAGCCTAAGTCCGACCGAATACATCCCCAGGTCAATGATTGCATGGGTAACAAGCCCAAGTCCGACTGGATGAACATCCCCAGGTCGATGTGCATTCACGCATCCATTCATTTAAATAAGACTGCATTTTGGTTGTTTTGAATGCTTGTTGTTTTTAACTATGCTTAGCTAAGGCAGCGGTGTGTAATGTTGAGGAGAATTCACACTGAGTTGGCCACTCATCCATCAAATATATAACCGTATAGGCAGCATAGGTGGCTTAAAGTGGTATGCAGGTTCAGACTGATGAGGAGCCGTTATGACAGTCAAGGATGCATAGTTGTACCTACTAAGGAAGCTTCGCGATCTTACGGCTTTTGTTATATGCTTTTATATATTTCTAATGTATGTAAATCTTGTAATGTTAACGTGGAGACATTGGTTTGTATAAGTCATTATGGGCAAACTCTTGTATACTCTAAATGTAAATAAAAATTTTCCTATATGTTGACTTGTTCATTCTACGCTTATCTGCTAACTCTGATAAAAGAAAAAGATTATATATGGAATTTAGCTCTTTTTAAGTTAACACTCGAGTTCTTGGGAAATGGGTCATATATCGGGTCCTGAAAACACGGGGTGTTACATTACTCGACTCGGTTTCAGAATCTTCTGACTTAGAAGAAGCTTCAGAGCAGGAAGATTCATCCCATGTACCCAACATACCTTTCTTTTTTAGGTTTGTCCTTTTTAGGACATTTGTTTGCTAGATGCCCATATTCATGGCAGTTGTAACATTAGCTGTCTTTTAAAGATTTCTAAGTTTTGGATTTAGATTTTTTTCTTTTCATTAGATTTTTGAAAATCAACCCTCTTTTTACTTTTGAAAATCTTATAAAACTTTTTAGCTAAAAGGGTCATATCATCTTCAGAATTTTCTAAATCAGAATTGTTATTTTCTTGAGAAATAAGTTTAGAAGATTTAAGGGCGATGGATTTACCTTTAAGAGCTTTAAAGTTTAACTCATAGGTCTATAATGAGCCGACTAATTCTTCTACCCTCATGTTATCCGTATCACGAAGTTCTTGGATCGCATTCACCTTTGAATTGAATCGTTCAGGCAGTGAGCGTAGTATCTTTGTACAGACTTTATTTTCTGGAATTCTATCACCGAGACCTACATAGAGTTGACAATGTCATTCAATCTTGTATAGAGGTCCATGAAAGTTTCACTTTCTTCCATACGTATTTCCTCAAATTTGGTTGTGAGGATTTGGACTTTAGATTTCTTGACAATTGTTGTTCTCTCATGTGTCATTTCTAAAATATCCCAAGCTTGCTTTGCAATATCACAGGATATAATTCTTTTGAATTCATCCGGTGATAGTGTGCAAGTAATTGCATTTAGAGCCTTTGCATTGGCACTACTCTCACTTTTCTGAAGAGCGGACCAAGAAAAATAGGTGAGACTTTTATTGTTTTAGATCCAACAATACCAGTTACTTCAGTGATAGGAGGGGTCCAATTGGTTACTATGGCTTGCCACATGCTCTCATCCATGGATTTCAAGAAAATCCTCATTCTGGCTTTCCAAGAAGCATAATTGGAGCCATCAAATGGTGGAGGCCAAGAGACTGAAAGGCTATCAAAATTTGACATATTAAAAAGCTCAGATCGATTAGCTCAGGAAATTAATCCAAAAAAAATAAAGTGAGCTATTAAGCTTTGATACCACTTGAAAGCCGAGCTAAGAGTCCTAGAGAGGGGGGGGGGGTGAATAAGACTATGCCAAATTAAAAATTAAATGCGGAATTTAAACAAATATAAATAAAAATAGCACTTAAACAATCCCACAATGCAGAAATGAAAAACAACCTCAAATGTACAAGTATTGAGAGGTTGATACAGATGTTGTTCTAAGGACAACTTTACACCAAAAACCAATGTCATATGGTAAGACAACCTGATTTCTAGAACAGTCTGTGTATCAAAATCTCAAACCAATACAGAGGAATAAAGAAAAGAATAGTAAAGAAAGAAACTAAGCTATTACAACATTCCCACACTTGCATAAAAAGGATTACAATATTCTCCACAAATGCATAAAGGAAAATTACAACATCTACATAATGTAATAATCAATCAATCAATTAATCACTATAAGACCAGAAGTTATAGTGGTTCGCTTGTGTGTACACCAACTGTTTAGAAAAACAGCCACACAACTACTCCACTTTTAATATCCTCACACAGTGGATATTAGCGTTCACTATGGAATAGGTTTTTCAAGGTTTACCTAAAACCTTCACAATTGCGTCTTTCAAGTGGGCTTACACAATTCAAAAACTCCACACTCTGAGTTTTCTGGATCACCTTAGACAAACCAAAAGAAAGAGATTTTTCTGTCACAATCTCAAAGAAACCAAAAGAATAATTGAATTACACAACAATAAAATACTTATTTGGATATTCTCCTTTGTTGCAGCTCGATAGAACTAATTCGGAGTAGAAGTTCAATTGTTGATGTTTACACTCACTTATGAAATAGTTCTAAGTTCTAAATGGATTTTAGATTAAATCACCTTGGGCTTGCTTAATTTGATTTTGATTACAAGAAATGAAAAAATTTCAATCCCTTCTTCAAATAAGATTGGAATGTAGAATACAAAATTAAATGCAAAAAGCTAATTAAAGAGAATATTAAATGAACACTAAATAGCTTATGAATATCACTAACTTATCTCTCAGAGTGGTGTCTTGATTTTGCTTGAATTGGATACCGAACTCTGAAAATCGTGCTCTATTTATAAGTGTAGAAATCGTTCACTCGACTGGCCCATAGGTCGGTTCGACTAGTCGAAGGACCAACAAACATTTGAAATTTTAGGCGCAATAAGATCAAGATCAGGCCGTTCCACAACTAGTCGAAGGACCTGCTCGACCGGTTGAGTGGCCTCCACAACCGGTCGAGTTCTGTCCACGACTGGTCATGTGAGACTCATTTTAGTTGTTGGACTTTAAGTCGAGCCTACTGGACTGGTCAAACACTGTTCACTCGACCGGTTGAGCAGTCTCCAGGACTGGTTGAGGCAATAACAAAAAATTCCAAAAATTAGTAGCAAACTTAGGACTGGTCGAGGAATTTCTTAGACTGGTCGAGCCAGTACTAGGACTAGTCGAACATAGTCTAAGACTAGTCGAAAAATAAACTATGCACTTATAAAGTGACTCAATCAAATTATGTATTGAAAATGACTTATCATATGGTCAATCTAGGGTCATTCATACCTTATAAGCGATATATGAACATTGAATCTTCTTTTGCTTCAGTTGATAGTTGGTTTTTAAAGTTCACGAAACTTGATATCTTGACATATGATAAAGCTTAAACTTGAGACATTTTGACGCTTGAATTTGAAATACATTGAAGCTTGAGCTTGAGGTACTTGAGTTGTACTTCACCTTGAGCTTTGAGTACCAAAGTAAAGACTATTGTCTTGCCTTAGATGAAGCTTTGAAACCTTGAACTTGGAAGCTTGAAGGAGTGAACTATGTCTATCTCTTGATCTTACATTTGAAGTTCTTGAGGTAAAGACCTTTGTTCATGTACATGAGATGCACAGTCTTGAATATGTAGATTAGCTACACAAGACATAGATTCCAAGAGGTTTTGGAACTACAAAATTTAACAATTATAGGAGCTAGAAAACATAGCACTTAAACAATTTTCCCTATAACAATGGTGATCATAAAAAAATGACTTGAACAACAGACAAAAACAAGAAATTTCATTATATTTTGCAGCATATCTGTGGTGGCTGCCCAATGCCCAGTGCTCACCGCCATCTTTATTATCATATGACGCATTGGTGGTCCTTCATACAAACTTTATGGTGCCATTGACAAGACACTTAAGATTCTTGCACCTCTTAAGGAGATGCCTCAAATTTTTAGTGACTACTATGCACACATAAGCTAATTGTTTTCTCTCATAAACATTTTGATTTGTAACCCGTCGATGACTTGTTCCATGTATGAAAAGTTGGCGTCGAATGTGGTCGGAGAGTATGAGGGCAGAGAGCCTTGTCATTGTTCGCTTGCACTCGAATTAGGCTTTGCGCCTTTGTACTGGGCTTTAAGCTTTCTTGGATGGTAAATAACAATTCTATTACCTTTCCTAAAAAAATAACTCTCTTCAGGCTAACTGAAATGTCTTTGTAACATTTGATCTATTCATCAGTTCACCATCTCATCCAAAACTCAAATGAGCCACACCACTGAAAACAATGTATGTGGGGACGTCCCCTTTGAAACCTTGCTGGCCTAGCCGTGACATCTAACCTATTCATAAGGTTATTCTCAATAGGATGAAGGGTAAACACAAATATGGGCTTGATCTAAAACCCCTTTAGGCCGGAGAAGCCTTGAGTGGTGGGCCCTGTGCACTGTGTTGTAGCCTACTTGAGTGGATGCGGCTTGTCTAATGAAGTGACTAGCTATTGGAAGGTGCTCTGTGGCCCCTGCAATGATGTATGTGTTTTATCCACACTGTCTATCCACTTTGCTAGATCAATTTTGGGTATGAGGCAGAGTGGACCGTACCACAGGAAATAATGATGATTGAATGCCCACCGTTAAAAAACTTCTTGGAGGCCACAAAAGCCTTGGATCAAGCTAGTATTCGTGTCTTTCGCTCATCTAGGTTTTTATGGCCTAATTAACCGTTTGGATGGTTGTAGACACCCCACTTTAAATAAGCAAAATCCTACTCAATAACTTCAGTGGCCCTAATTAAGGCAGATGTACGGCTAAATGTGTGCTTAAAAGATATCCCCTAAATGGAATCAGCTGAGATCTAGGCATGTAGGTGAGGAAGTACGCCATCTGGTACGTCCATAGAACACCTGGATTTTTTATTTTTATTTTTTCACTTTACATGTAGAGGTGGGCAGGATCCAACTCGACTCATTGGATCGGACTGGACCAAACTGGTTGAATCCGACTCGACCAGAACCAAAAGCTAAGGTCGGGTTGAGTCGAGTAAACCCACTCGGATCCGAAGCCCGACCGAGTCGAGTTCGAGTCTCGTAGCAAGTCAATCCGGTCGGATCCGAACTGACCTGAAACCCAATCCGATCCGGAATCGGGTACTATAAAGTCAGTTTTTATTTTTATTTTTACCTTTACCCTTCATCTACTCGAACCTTAACCCTACTAGAGTTGGCGCCGCACCAAACTCAATCAGAATCCAGGCCATTCAGCAGCCCAACACCCTATCTTCGCCGGTCATCCTCGTCCATTCATCAGGTAGGTTAATTTTATATATTTTTTTCTGTGTTGATTCAAGCTCAGGACCTCAGGTGCAGCCGTGTAGGCCTCTAGTGGCCCACCTTGGCTCAGGATCTCGGGTGCAGCCGTGCAGGCCGCTAGTGGCTCACCCTGGCTCATGACCTCAGTCGTGGCCCGCCCTAGATCGGGACGGACGCAAATTAGCTACTAAACATGACAGTGGGTCCCACCCTGGTTTGCTGGTGGACCACACTTTATGGTGGGTCCCGCCCTAGCTTGCTGGTGGTCCGACCAATCTCGGGACCTCGCTAGCTCGACTGCAGCTAGTGGCCAGCCCTAGCTAGACCTCGCTGGTGGATCGGCCTTCATGGTGGGTCCCTCCTTGGCTCATTGGTGGTCCAGCCGATCTTAGGACCTCACTAGCTCGGCTATAGTGTCTAGCCCTGGCTTGCTGGTGGTCCAGCCGAGCTAACCCTAACCTTAAACCCCAAACCCTTAACCCTAAGCCTAAATCCTAACCTAAACCCTCACCTAACCCTAATCCTAAACCGTACCCTAACCCTAACCTTAAACCCCAAAGCCTTAACCCTATGCCTAAATCCTAACCTAAACCCTACCTAACCTTAATCCTAAATCGTACCCTAACCTTAAACCGTAAACCTAAATCCTAACCCAAACCCTAACCAAAACCTTAAACCCTAAACCTTAAAACCCTAACCTAAACCTAAACCTAAACCCTTATCCCTAACCCTAACACTAATCCTAAACCCTAAACCCTAAACCCTAAACCTTAACCCTCCCTAACCCATAATTCCTAAATTGCAAAAGTGTTTAATTTATTTGAAATTTTGAATTAAACAATTAGTAGTTATTTTTTTGGAATTACCATTTACATTGCTTATTGCTTATTGCTTACTAGTTACCAGTTAGCTTAATATGTTTGTATAATTGTATTACATTACTTTTTTGCTTATCTTATTTGTGTGCATTGTATAGTTAGCTTAATACGTATTACATTATTTTTTTCCTTAACTTATTATCGTGACTTGTGAGTTGTTATTGTGAGTTAGATAATTAGTTGCCTATTCGAGGATTTCTATGTGGCCATACATAGATATAGTGTGTTTTTGATGGCATAGAAATCACTCAAATTATCCCATTTTAGATAGTTCAAGGTTAGATGTATTCATATGTAATAATTTGTATGGAGAGAAGAGTGCCCCTAAGGTCAATAAGATTCGTGATGCAGTCAATGATTTGTATAATTTTTATGTGTGTGACGCAAAAGACAACTCCTTAAGTGGGTTCTAGTTCTGCTTTTGATGAACCGCGAGAAGAAATGGTAGATGATTTCATGTGTTTTGTGGCACGACATGAGACTTAAATGCAGACACCCTAATCAGAACTTGAAAACTATCTCAAGGAGCTGCTTGTAAAATATAAATGTGATGGATTTGATGTTTTGGACTGGTGGAAGATGAAATCTCATGATTCATAATACCATGTGCTCTTGTTAATGGCACAAGATATATTATAAATTCCAATTTCAACTGTGGCTTCAGAATCTGCTTTTAGTACGAGGAGTAGGGTTGTGAACAAGTATCGAAGTTCAATTACACCAGAATCGGTTGAAGCGCTCATTTGTACACAGGATTGACTGCGTCTGATTTGGGGAAAAGGGAACCTGTTGATGAGGAGTTTGAGGAAGAGGGGAGTAACAAGTAAGATGAGACAATACCTGCAGGATAAGACATTGCCTTCTATTTGTCTTACATTTGCTTACAAGTTACAACATGATATTTGTAATTAATTTTTGATGGCTTAAATTATAATATTTTATGGATGGATGGATATTTCTCTATTTTCATTTGTATTATTTAATTAGTTAATGTTGCTTACATCTCATATTATATAGTTGGCTAATTACGTTCATTCATCATTATAACTTATTTTTTTATGTTGCCTTAACCTAACCAGATATTTTTCTTTTAAAATATACGTCTGTAGATATGTCATTGGAAGATGATGCATCGACAAATATTTGGAATTATGGAGTCCAAGTCTACTCCCAAGATGGAAAGATAAAGTTACAATGCAAGTCGTGTTGAAAATAATTTGTAAATAAAATAAATTAGCTGAAATTACATTTGGCTTGTCGGGGAGGAAATGTTGCACCATATAGTAAAGCTCCTCAGGAAGTTTGAGATTTATTTCGAGCCATTCTCGACTCAAATATAAAGACTTTTTACACCCCTCCCCCTATAATTACTGTTGAGTGTCAAATATTGCATATTTCCCCCTGTTTATATCCTAGTTTTATGAACATTATAATGCTTAATGGGTATATTTTATACATGTTTGTATTGCAAAGTAAATCTGAGAGTTTGGATTGAAAAGAATGTTATAAGCATGGATTTGATGATCAAGAATCACCAAGGCAAGAGATGGATCTTAGGAGATCAAGATTGAAGATTTCAAGACCCCAAGATTTAAGGAAACTAAGTTGAGAAGGAAGGAAGTCGATAGTGCAAAGTGCAAAAATTCACAGAATCTGAACTTCACTATCTATGTCATCGACTGCCGGTTGATGACATTGAAGTCAGTCGTCGATGACATCGACCATAGGTTAATGACATCAAAGAATTACAGGAAATCAAGTCTAGTTGCTGGACAAATTGGATGCAGTTCTCGATGACATTGAAGCCCTGTTCGATTGCTTGAAGACCTACTCGATGACATTGAAGGTAGTTATATGACATCAAGATTTTTGGAGCAACTCGCTGGAACACTCTGGACACATTCTCGATTGATCGAACCCCTTTGATGACATCGAAGGGCTGTTCGATGACATCAAAGGCAATTCGATGACATTGAGATTTTACGGATTTTTAGAGCAACTCGCTGGAACACTCGGACACATTCTTAATTGATTGAACACTCATCGATGACATCAAAGGGTTATTCAATGACATGAAGAGTTACACAATGCGAAAAGGGGAGACTTGCAGATTCAAATTATGTTCGATGACATAGATGGTTGTTCAATGACATCGAAGGTGTTACGCGGAGTGCATAAATTTGAGGCGGTTTCAAACACGGTCGGATAAAGGCTATAAATATGGGTTCTTTGAGGAGTTCTAAACATGAATTAGGTTTTAAGAAGCAGAGCCAAAAGGTGGAGCAGCCTCCCAAGAGTTTTTCTTCATTCCTTATTTATTTTCAATGCTTTCTTTTAGGATTTTAGATCCAATCATGTCTATGGTTGGCTAAACCTCTTAGCTAGGGCTAAGAGGTAAAGCTTGTAGCGTGTTGGGATGATTTTCTTTCTTTGATTCTTGTTCTTGTTGAACCTCATTGATTTCTAGTTTGATATTAAAGGAATATTTTCATTTTTCTATGATTTATTGTGACTCAAATTACAATAGATGTTGTGATAGCTTTGGATATTTTATTTTCCTATTTTGATATTGTGAGATTGGTAAATCCTGTTGTTCATCATTATTTCCTGGGCATGGTAGGATGATGGAATCCCTTCCAATCACCACAATACTCCTTCATTGAGGACTAGATCAATGAAAAGTTCAGATATTTGATTTAATTGCTTTATCTTCCAATTGGATAAGATATGACTTCAATTCCAATTGTGTTTCTTGAATCAAGTAAGGTAGCATCCTGATAGCTACAAGAAGATCCTTGGCACCCTAATTCCCACCTTTCAATTGATAGTTTTAATCAACACCATTCACAATTACTCTCTTTTATTCCAGATTTAGATTTAAATCTTCTTCTAGTTCTAGTTCTAGTTATTTTCACAATATGTACAAGTTTAGTCCCTGTGGATTCGACCTCACTCTCACCAAGTTATTCTACATCGCGACCCTACACTTGGGGTTGTGAATAAGTTTTTATTCCAAATTTAGATTTAGATCTTCGGTACTTGCACATCAAAGAGTTTGATGAGATAGTCGACACATTAGACTTCCCAAATGTATTTGAAGATATAGTGCGACTAAAATTGTTTCTCTTCTCATCGAAGGAGAAAGCTAAGATGTGGATGCACTCCTTAAAGCCACGATCTATCGGCACATGGGCCGAGATGACCTGAGAATTTCTTAAGAATTTTTTCCTATTTCATAAAACTAACACTTTAAGGAGGGCAATCTGAACTTCACCCAAAAAGAGGAAGAGATCTTCTTCCAATGCTCGGAAAGGTTTAAGGATATCACGAATTCCTGTCCATATCATGGCTACGAGATATAGCGAACAATAAGCTTTTTCTATAACCGATTAACTTCTCCAATGCGCCAATTCGTAGAGATGATGTGTAATGGTGAATTCATGAATAAGAAGGCCAATGATGCGTGGAATTATCTTGATCAATTGGCAGAAAACGCGCAATCATGGGATACCTCCCCAAGACCCACCACTTCTAAGCCTACTCAATCAAAAGAAAGGAGAGGAATTTATATTTTAAAAGAGGAAGATGATATGAGTGCAAGGGTGGCTAATCTCACAAGGAAAGTCAAAGCCATGTAACTTAAGGAGGCAGAACCTATCAAACCTGATAAGGTTGTGGAAGTTGTTTGTGGTATTTATGCTTGCAACATACAATCAATTGAAAATTATCCTACAATTTCTACTTTTTAAGAAATATTGAATAAGTAATCGAATGTCGTAAACAACTACTAAAGATCTTTCAGAGGACCCACCTCGAATACATACAATTCCAGTTGGACAAACCATCCAAATTTCAGTTGGAGGAATGGATAAACGGCTAACCAACAAGAGGCCCTTAATTTTTAAATCAAAAGAGGCCTCAAGAGGATACGGTTAAAAAATTCATGCAAAACTAAGAGCTATTCAACCAGAGCAGTGCAAGCATTCCAGGATCTTAAAACAACAATGAGAATGTTTGCATCGTCAATTCAAAGAATTGATTCATACTTAGTGAGTAGGGAGAAAAAGATGCTTCCAGCCCAACCTCTCTTAATCCAAAGCCACAATGTGAAATCAGTGACCTAAGCTCTTCAAAACAAATGGAGCAAGCCAAGTCTATCACCACTCTTAGGAGTGGAAAGACAATTGACAAATCTATTCTGATGAGGGCTGAAAAGCCTAAGGACCCGGAAGAAGATGAGGATGATAGACCTAGTATTTCTTCATAAGAGGAAGAACCAAAAAAAGTGTGTGAGCCAGTTGCGCCATTACCTCAACGGTTGATTGCACTAAAACCTCTATATAATTCTCAGGATATTCTAGAGGTGCTTAAGCAAGTTGTAAGTGCTATAATGTGTAAAGCACACCTTGTTTATGAAATTTTATTTAGACAAATAGCTTATGAAGTGGCCTTCGAATGTTAATCAAGATGGAAAGTTCAAGCTCTACTAAAGTTCAAGTCAAGTAGAAGATCAAGATGGAAAGTTCAAGTTCTACTTAGATCAAGATGGAAAGTTCAAGTTTTACTAAAGTTCTAGTAGAAGATCAAGCTCCATCAAGAAATTCAAGTTTTATTGAAGAATCTAGTAGAAGATTAAGCTCCATAAAGTTCATGCATCTAATCTACTTCAAAGTTAAGTCATTTCAGGTATAATGAACCTTAGAAAGACCTTAGGTTTAGGTACTTTCAAAATATATTTTAAATGAATTTTTATGCTTATAGTTGGCTAAGGTTCGACTAGTCTAAGTTGTGGCTCGACTAGTCTAAGAATTTTCGACAAGTCCTAGTTCAAATCGAAGAAAAAATGGATTTTCTGTTACACCTTCAACCAGTCGAGGAGACTGCTTGACCAGTCGAAGGTGGGCCTTCGACCAGTCGAGGGTTGTTCGACTCAAAGTCCAGTAACTGAATCAGTTTGGATTTCGTGCACCCTCAACCTGTCGAAGACCTTGCTCGACCAGTCGACCAAGGCCCTTGACCAGTCGATCAGGGCCTTTGACCAGTTGAAGATCTGGTTTATCTTCTTGCGCTCAAATTAAAAAATTTGTTGGAACGGAATTCGGTCCTTAGACGAGCCGAAGTAACAACTTGTTTGCCTATAAATTGAGGTCTTCTCTCAATCTAAAAATACAATTCAAGTTTATCAAATCCTTCTACAAGAGAGAAAGAAGTTCATGTTATGCTCAAGCTATTGCACGGTATTTATTAAATATTTTTAATAGCTTTTTATTTAATTCCTTGATCTCTTATTCTGTTAATTTCATTTTATAAAGAGAGTAAATACTCTTCTTTTGAGATCTTAAAGGAATTCAAACAAGTAGCCATTGGTTTAAATATATTTAAAATCAATTTAGAACCTTGAACCCTTATCTATATGACTGAACATTGAACGATCTACATTCAAGTGAAGTGGTTCTACGACTACATCGATAGATACATCTTCAAAGGAGAAGATAAGTATATATATTTCTTTTGTATTTTGGTTTTATTGTGATAACTAGAAAATCTCATTTGGTTTCCCTGAGATAGCCAGAAAATCTCAGTGAGGGTTTTTTTTTTTTTTTTTTTTTTGTGATAGCCCTCTAAATTTACAACTGATCAGGTTTTAAGGTGTTCCTATGAAAACCTTATTTATAGTAAAAGTCAATATCATGTGGAGAGTGATTATTAGGAATGAAGTAGGTGTGGCTGTTTGAGAACAGTTATTGACACACCGAACCACTATAATTCTTGGTGTTGTGGTAAATGCCTTTAATGTTTATGTGGTGAATGGTTGTAATATCTTTAAGTGGTGAATGCTTATAGTAGTTTAGCTTTTATTTACTCTTGTTTGGTTTGGGATTATGATTCTTACAAGTTTCATGAAATAAGGTTGTCCTACCTAAACTTGTTAGGGTGAAGGTTGTCCTATGAATCAATTTGAATTAACGTTTTAATACTAGTGCAATTGAGATCTCTGATTTATTTATTATTTTTGTACTTTATTAAATTATTTGGTATAGTCCTATTCACCCCCCCCCCCCCCCCCCCCCCATAGGATTGGTTAAGCTCTCCTTTTGAAGTGATATCAGAGCTAAGTTACTCTTTTCTTTTCTTTTTCTTTTTTTATTATTAAGTTCCTTGAGTCAAAGATCTAAAGCTTTATCATGTCAAATTCCGATAGCTTGTCTATTACCAAGCCACCACCTTTTGATGGCTCTAACTATGCATACTAGAAAACTGAAATGAGGATTTTTCTAAAATCCTTATAAGAAAGTATGTGGCAAGCCACTGTAACCAAATGGAAACCTCCTATGATTGAGGTAGTAGTCGAAGATGGAACCAAGTCCATGAGAGAAATTGCATTATACTTATAGACTGGAACTCAGAAAGGTAAAAGTAGTGCTAATGCTAAGGCCTTAAATGTCATAACTTGTGCTCTATCGCCTGATGAATTCAGAAGAATTATTTCATGCGATATAGCTAAACAAGCTTGAGATATTCTTGAAATGACACATGAAGGAACTACTATACTCAAGAAATCAAAAGTTCAAATCCTCACTACTAGATTTGAGGAAATTCGTATGAAAGAAAATGAAACTTTCATGGACTTTTATACGAAACTAAATGATATAGTAAACTCCATGTGGGGTCTAGGAGATGAAGTTCAAGAAAGCAAGGTCTATGCAAATATATCGTGATATCTTCTTGATAGATTCAATTCTAAGGTTATTGTCATTTAGGAATTAAGAGATACTGATCAAATGAAAGTCGAGGAGTTAGTTGGCTCTCTCCAAACATATGAGTTTAATTTTAAGGCTCCTAAAGGTAAGTCTATAGCTCTTAAATCTTCTAAATCTGTTTCAAAAGAAAATTGTTCTAATTTTGATTTTAAAGAAACTGAAGACGATATGACAATGCTAGTTGAGAAATTTTATAGAATTTTCAAAAACAAGAAAAGATCAGATTTTCAAAAATCATCTGATAAAAGAAAAGGAAAATCTAAGTCTCAGAAATCTAAAATAAAGAACAGTCAATGTTTCAACTGTCATGAATACGGGCACTTGGTAAATAAATGTCCTAAAAGGGATAAGTCAAAAAGAAAGGGCATGATAGCTACTCGGGATGAATCATCAGGCTTTGAAAATTCATCTGAGTCTGATGAATCAGAACAAGCAAATGCAACCACAAATGATGTGAAAGCCCTTATGACTATAGCCAGAGTCACCTCCTCAGATAGTTGTAATATATCTAACTATAAAAATCTCAGAAGTGATCCTGAAAATAAAAATGAAGATGATCTTCAAGACGCTTATAATGCCCTATACAAGGCAAGTTGCAAAATTGTTGTCAAACTGGAAATTCAAAAAGAAAAATATTCTAAATTAAAAGAAGAACTTAAACATAATGTTTTAGAAAAATTTCATCTTTCAGACTGTCTTAAAAAAATGAAATTAGATTTAAATTTTAAATCATCAGAGTTACAAAACTTAGAACTGAAAATGAGAAACTAAAACTCGAAGTTTCTTCCCTCTTGAGTTCTAAGGATACTTGGAGATATGCCCATGGAGACCTGAAACTGGAAAATTTGTTAACATCATCCAGAAAATGTTGTGACAAGTCAGATCTGGGTTATATAAAAAATGATTCTCTGAAAATCAAAAATACACCTCCTACATTTGTAAAAAGAGAATCCTCAAACTCTAAAGGTAAGAATGTAAGAGAGTTTAATCGAAATGATTTCAAAAACTCAAAACCTCTTCAAGTTCCTAAAATTAATAGTAATGTCATCAGCTATAGAAATCAAAGATATAATAAATCACCTTTAGTTGAAAAAAACATGGACTTACTCAAAGAGCTTCTAAAATCCAATTCAGATGGAATTGAAGTTAATAGAAAGTGGAGAAATTCCAACTCTCAAAAACAGAGAAAATCCAATGGTACTCCTAAACCTAAAACCATATTGAAATGGGTTCTAACGGCTACATGTCTTGTTTCCCACACAGCTTTCAAAGTCATGAGTCACTTAAAATGGTACTTGGATAGTGGATGTTCAAGACTTATGACAGGTGACAAAGTGATATTTATCAACTTCAAAGAAGTAAACAATAGTTCAATTACTTTTGGTGATGGAAGCAACTGCAAAATCATAGGTTAAGGTATGGTTCAACTTCCTAACCTCCCTCTCTTTGAAAATGTGCTTTATGTTGAAGGTTTAAAACATAACCTCTTAAGCATATCTCAAACCTGCAATAACAAACACAGTGTAAATTTTTCAAATCACGGATGTGAGATTACAAATGAGAAGGGTTGTGTGATATTAAATGGTCGTAGGACCTCTGAAAATTGATACATTATTGATGACTTGTGCTCATCTAACTATTCATGTTACATGGTCCAAACAGATGAGACTGAATTATGGCATAAATATCTTATACATGTTAACTTTAGAGATCTTTATAGATTGAGCAAGAAAGATCACATTCGTGGCTTACCTAAATTGAAAAAGGTAAAAAATAAATAAATTGTGGTGCATGTCAGATTGGCAAGCAAATAAGGAGTAGCCACAACAAAGTGAACTCCTTAGCCATAGCCAAACCTCTAGAACTACTCCATATGGACTTGGTGAGTCCGATGAGAACGGAGAGTAGAGGTGGAAAGAAGTATTTTCTGGTTATTGTTGATGATTTCACCAGATTTACTTGGGTAGCCTTCTTAAGAGAGAAATCAGATACTCTCGATGAAGACAGAAAAATTATAACAAGAATTTAGACTGAAAAAGAGGTACCTGGGATCAAAATTAGAAGTGATCATGGTACTGAGTTTGAAAATAGCAATTTTAAGAAGTACCGTAATGACCATGGTATATCACATAAGTTCTCTGCTCCTAAATCAACCCAACAGAATGGAGTTGTTGAAAGAAAGAATAGAGTTTTAGAGGAAATGGCTAATGTAATGCTAAATAGCATGAACTTACCAAAAAACTTATGGGCTGAAGCTGTTAATACTACTTGCTACATTATAAATCGTGTGTATGTTAGAAAAGCTAAAGATAAAACAACCTATGAGTTATGGTTTAATAAGAAACCAATCGTCAAATATTTTTAGACTTTTAGAAGTAAATGTTTCATTTTATGCGACCGAGAAAATTTGAGAAAGTTTGAAGTCAAGAGTGATGAAGGAATATTCTTGGGTTATGCACTAAATAGTCGAGCATACCGTGTTTTTAACAAAAGAAAAAGGATGATTCAGGAATTTATTAATGTAGTGATTGACGATCACCTGATCACACCCACTCTCAAATAAGATGATGATGAAGTTAATATTATAGATAAACCTGACTTTTCATCAAAATTAATTAATACTGAAGTAAGATTAGTCAAAGACTATCCGACTGATTAGACATTGGGTAGCCCTCGTACTGGTATTTAGACAAGAAGACAGTTAGAAAACATTTGTAATTATGTCTGATTCACTTCTCAAATTGAACCAGCAAATGTAAATGAAGCGCTTCCCGATGAAAGTTAGACATTTCCTATGCAAGAAGAGTTAAATCAATTTATCAAAAATGATGTTTGGTACTTGTGTCAAGCCTCTGTCCTAGTGATTTCGAGGGTCGAGTAAAGCTCAACTCCCGAGACCCAATGCATCGCTTATGCAACATAGATAATGATGTTTAAATGTTGGGCATATTAGTGCCTTAAACATGAGAGGGATTATACCAAAACTTTCATATCATACTCCAGGTACAATTAAATTAAGCAAGCGGAAGACTTAAGTATGTGTATTTAAACATGGAAGTGTTTCACAAACCAGGGACCCATGAATATGTACCATTCCCTATATACAAGTGTTGTTTCAAATATTTAAAGTATCAAAATGTAGATGTTCGACTAATCCATGTAACCTTTTCTCTTCCATGCTTCTTACATCTAATGATACATGGTCTACACAGACCCCATCACCGATAATCATTAGGAGAACTTTTCCTCCTTGTTTATGAAATCCTCATTTTATCATTCTCTAGCATAGAGCATCGTCTCACCCATCTCCAAAAATCCAGCCCCTTTCATCTATATTCACCATCCAGGATCAAGGTTAGTCTTTAAAACATCATCTTAGAGTGGGAGCACTGAAGAAGAAAAGTTTAAGATCCTATGTGGTACTATAAGGTAGATTTTCATGTTATCAATTTTCTCAAGCAAGGATCATGATAAACCCACCAATCAATCATAGAGATCCTAAGTACTTTGGATGTGGCCAATGCCCATCAATGCATGCATGATCCATGAATGATGTCCATGGACTCACATGATGTTTCGAGTTAATCCATGCTATTGATTCATCAAACCCTTGATTCATGGTGGGGATAGCATGACCTTAGATTTCCCTAAACGTATATATATATATATATAAAGCATATGCAATGCGATGCATGGTCATGATGAATGCATGGTGTATAATTAGACTTATTCATACAGCCATAGTTGGTGAGGTCCCTAATCACTTCTCTCTCTTT
Organism: Magnolia changhungtana; assembly: GCA_030180095.1. Lineage (NCBI taxonomy): Eukaryota > Viridiplantae > Streptophyta > Magnoliopsida > Magnoliales > Magnoliaceae > Magnolia > Magnolia changhungtana. The sequence continues at coordinate 120,374 of JASAUF010000470.1, read as the reverse complement.
ATACCTCTCTCTCTCTCTCTCTCGGATATCTCATCTCTCTTTTCCCTCTCTTTCTTTCATTAAACACATACGATGAGGTATGTTGTTGTCCAAGGGACATCACCCATCTAATGATTTTTGCCACCTTGGATAGGCAAATTTAAGTATTTATCACATAAGGTCACTAGGGAGGTTCGTCATGTGTGGCCCACCCATGTGGACCCCTTGCATGATGTGTGTGTTTTACCCATACCACCGTATTTAACGTCACAAGTGGTTGGGTTGCTCATTAGCACCGTCACTACTGGATGAGAGAAGACTAAATATCGGCTTTATCCAGTAGGCCAACAACTCAACCATGTGTCCCATACCATGTATTCATTTCATCCATGTTGTCCACCGTCTTAGTTGAATGATGGTACCATGGTTGTAATGGGTCTTTATATTGGTAAGTGGTCCTTAGATTCAAGTAGGGATGTCCATACATGTAAACACACATAGTTGCCAATTGGTTGTGTTAGATGATGTTCGTTGGTACATAGTGCTGCATTTGACTAATTAATCGACATGGAGTGATAAGCACTCCACGTGGAGGTAACCACCGTGATAATCATCGTACGACTCCACATTTACCAAATGTATCAAATGTAGCGAGACTAATTGCACCACCCAAATGCATTGTAATTGTTGCCCATTCATTTTTCCTAGTTATGGCCCCAAACTTACTCAAGTACAATGGCGCATTACACATGTGAAAATCATAACAACATTTATCAAATAATTCAAATACAATTCTCATTTGAGCATTTTGTCAAACACATTGAACATGTTACCACCTTATTTGCATTTCATCCATAAATTGCCATTTATTTTCTAAATCATGATTACATGAAGGAAGCTATACATATGATAAGGAAATTGAGAATCCTATCTCAATACCCTTATTAAATACAAATCATCAATAATTTCTCATTCAGACATTTTATCAAATACTTAGACTACACATTACTAAATACATATACTAGATTAGTTATGATATGAACTATAACAATTTCCTACACAACATAGGTTATAAAGCACATAACATATATGGATCTTAGATTAGAGATCATGACAAGCACAAAATAGGATTCCACACTCATTCAAACATTTCAACAAACACATGGAATGCATCTCATATTCAACATAGTTCACACATATGTAATTTATCGAAATCAACATGTCTAAGACAATATGGTAGCAATCAAGTTACATTGTAAATCATTAGGCCCATTGAAAGCCTTAAAATCCATAACCTAAATGTTTATAGTCCCCTTCCATCAAAAATCTCATTTCCAACTCACCTTTTGGAATCCCACGTTCTTGGGCCCCTCAAATGGAATATAATTTTTGGGCCCCATAAATCATGAAATCCCAATTAGCTAGGTGATAAACCACCATTCTAGGTCTTAACTACAACATTAAGGGATAGGATTTCTTACCCAAATCGCAGTTGGAATAGTTCGTGGAGCGGTGGTGGGGAGGCTTATGAGCACGGTCATTATAGTCCTTTTGTGGACCTCGTCTTGTCTATAGGGCAATTATCAATTCTAGCACGTGGAGTGGTGGGAGTGAATCCCAGCAACAATCTCCCAAACTCTCTCTCTTCTCCTTACTCTTTTCTCCTCTTTTCTCTCTTCTCTCTCCTAGGGTTAGAGAAAATCATATGAGATAAGAATGGGGTGGTTTAAGGTCTTTAAATAGGCCCAGAACTGATGTCAATGGCCCCATGGCTATGATATACTTAGGTTATAGCCAAAGCATGGAGGTGTCGTAGATATCCCAGGGGGTAAAGTCAAACCCTTATGAGCTCATTCGAGGATTACTCCAATGGCATGAGCAAGTGTCAGCACACGATGGATCTAAGGCAAGTTATGATTTTGGTATGATCAGATTAGAGGATTGACCGTAGAGGACCTGTATCAAATCAACGGTTGTTGTCACTCGATCAAGGCCACAAGTATACCGATATGTGCAGGGAAATTTTCCTGATCCATGGGTGAAGTTTGGTCAGAAACCGACGGTCCAAAATCTTCAATTTTGCCCGCATGTGAATGACCCAATTTACTTAAGTTTCACTTCATTTTAGGATATTCGCGTTTCTCACACACTTCACTTAGGGCTCAAGTTGTGCGCTTACATACTATTTGGGCTCAATTCATGCCTTCCATGTACCTGCGATGGTTATCAAGCCCATAACTTACCAGACGTATCCCATTACTTTCATGGTCATCTTGAACTTTCTACATGTGGTCCACTCCGACCACCCTCTAGCTTTCAATGTGCTCCCGAGAGCAACCGGCTTTTGAGATTTCACCTGGTTTTTAAGTAGTATTGAGTCGTGATTTTGGTGCTTTTCATTGGTTTCCTTATGCATTATACTTCAAAGATTTTGATTATAGTAGATTTTGTGATGGTGTTCTTGTTATTATTTGATTAACTTATTATGTAATTAATTAATTTTGAAACCCTAAATTTCTACAGAATACGGTCCTATAGGTATTTCGAGAATAAGGCTACTGAGGTGGTACTCGGATATGAAATTTGTGCAGTCCGGTTTACGAGACGTTATAACTTGATTCCTAGACCTTCTGATAAACATGTAATTGGAACCAAGTGGATCTTTAAGAACAAATCTGATGAAATGGGGAATATCATTAGAAACAAGGCACGACTGGTTGTATAAGGATACACTCAGATAGAAGGTATTAATTATGATGAAACCTTTGCAGTAGTTACACGCCTTGAATCCATAAGATTATTTATTTCAATTGTATGTCATATAAAATTCAAAATATATCAAATGGATGTCAAAAGTGTATTTTTAAACGGTGATCTATATGAGGAAGTATATGTTGAACAACCTTAGGGTTTTGAGGACCCCAAACTTTCAAATCATGTATACCGTCTTAAAAAGGCACTTTATGGTTTAAAACAAGCTCCCAGGGCATGGTATGAAAAACTGGCTAAATTCTTACTTAGTCACAACTTTATAATGGGAAGTGTTGTTAAAACCTTATTTGTCAAGAAATATAATGATCATATATAGACTGTTCAGATCTATGTTGACGATATTATTTATGGATCTACATGCACTAACTTGTCTATTGAGTTTGCAGATCTAATGAAAAGTTTGAAATGAGTATGGTTGGAGAACTAAATTACTTTTTTGGATTACAAGTAAAACAACATGAAGATGATATATTCATCTCACAAACCAAGTATACATTGAATCTTGTAAAGAGATTTGGGTTTGAGAATGGGAAAAAGTTTGATACTCATATGAGTACAATTCTCAAACTCTCTAAGGATGAATCAGGTAAAAGTATAGACTCCTGTCTATATCGAAGTATGATTAGTAGTCTTCTATACTTAATTGTTAGTAGACCGGATATTGCTTTTAGTGTTAGAATATGTGCTAGATTTCAATCTAATCCTAAGGAATCACATCTAATCGTTGTTAAATAGATAATCAGATATGTTGCAAGTATTACTAACTTAGGTCTATGGTATCCGTATGATACAACTATACAAATTGCCAGATATTCTAATACAGACTGGGCAGGAAATATTGACGATAGAAAATCTACCAGTGGTGGATGTTTCTACATTGGGAACTGTTTAGTTTCCTGACTCAGCAAGAAACAGAATTTTGTATCTCTCTCAATAGCAGAAGCTGAATATATCGCAGCTGGTAATGCTTGCACCCAGCTGATATGGATGAAAAGAATGTTAGCCGATTATGGTATTGCGCAAGCCACAATGAAATTATACTGTGATAACTCAAGCGCAATTAATATTTCAAAAAATCATATTCAACATTCTCGTACGAAACATATTGATATTCGATACCATTATATTCGAGAATTGGTTGAGGACAAAAGTATTGCATTAGAATATATTCAAACTAAAAAGCAGCTTGCAGACATAATGATAAAACCGCTCGATAGGAGTAGATTTTCCAAATTAAAGCATAATATTGGTTTGTGTACTTTTAATTAATTAATTATGTTGTTTATGTATTTTTTTTATATGTTTATAATGTTTAAATGCATAACATGTAAATAAAATTAAATTTTTAAATAAAAATATTTTTCAAATTTTTGGCCTGCTCGACCAGTCAAGTACATCCTCGACCAGTTGACCTTCGACGAGTCGAGGACATGCTCAACCAGTCGAGGAGAGTAGGTTTGGACAATAAAGGGAGAAAAATCACTTTTCTATTTCATTTCTCACCTTCTTCTTCACCTAGCCGTGGCTTCTCTCGACGAACCTATCTCCCAATCTTCATTGTAAGTGATCCTTTTTCATTTTCCTTCTAGATTTGGGTTGATCTTTGCTAGCCTATCTTGTATTTGTGGTGTATGTGTGATTTACAACCTTTTAATAGTGGGTTTTGAACAAAAATCTGATCTATTTTCCTTAATCTTCTTTTGTTCAATCTCTAAATGGAGCATTGTACTAAGAGGAAGACAACTCACAAGGGCCATAGCAGCTCCTCCTCTAAGTCAACTCCCATTAGTGCGAGAACCCTAAGAAGCTCCAAAGAAAATTCAGAGCATGTTAGGGATTTCCACACTAGAGAGATTATAATAGAAAGGACTGTGAATGTTGATCACATTGCACCATTTCAGGTTGTGTCTAACCTTAAAAATATCGGTTGGGAAAATATTTTTGGCTGGTGCGGAACGGCTTATCATTTCATTGCGCAAGCCATGTATACGTTCATAAGCGACATGTCCCTTGAAAATCTTACATTTACAATTAACTTTAGAGAAGGGCCAATCACTATTGATCACCACTTGATTTCGGCATTGACTGATAAATCCGTCAATGATGATGGCATTTGTCATGCCCCAAACTTGGAAATGGGCTCACAAAATTTTTGATCACTGAATCCGATGCCGACAGCCTCCTTAGTACCTCATTCTTGGCTCCCAACGCCCATATGCCAGGTTCCGATCCTAGGATCTTACAAGGAGGATTTTCAACATGAATTTGTCTCATAAGAAGCATAACCACAAGTATACCTAAATCATAAGAACAACATCATCACCACATATCCACTAATATAATCATTCGAGTACAATACTGGAAAGGAAATACATGCATATAATAAAATCTCCAGAAGCTCTACCGCACGCTCCTGCCTTAGCCCTACTGCATCCTATCGTCACCTGCACGCGCTTAGAGGGTGGTGTAAGTGTGTGCACCAGAGAAATGTCAAGTATTCAACATAATGCCTTAATCATACAATATCGGAATTACCTGCATGAATAATACGATTCAGAGTAAGCGGAAATACTGCAAGTCCATAAAAATATTATCAACCTCATCCAGGATATGCAATGAAAAGACATAGTAAGCCAATGTCATATACTGAGAAAGTAATGTAAATCGATTATGTAATGCGAAAACATAATGAACCAGATATCAGATATCGAGGATGCAATACAATATGCAATTCGGAAGAGTTACTAATACTATCAACCTTATCTAGGTCATATAAATGCAGAAATATAGTAACTCAAAATGCTAAATGATGCGGATGCAATACAATATGCAGAATGAATGAAATGACCAAGCTGGAATGAAGTCGGGATGATAGTGCGTAGTATCGTAAGCTACGGGGTCCATCACAAGGGATTTCTATCCAAACCAGTCTCATACCTAAATTTGGATAGGTAGACTCAATGTGGTAAACTCTGATCTCAGGTTAGTCGCGTGCCCCAACTGAAATCCTGACCATTGCGAAGGTACACATAACAAATAGTTGCACACCACCAGCCCGAGTGGATAGTGAATGAATGAATGAGTATGCAACTCCTGATCAATAAGTCCATATATCAGTATAGTTCCTCTCTGGGGAAATCACCGGGGTTTATTACACTCCAAGCCAGGTTGCCGCCCCATCGCGCGCAACAAGGTGAGTGGAAAGACCTCACTATGCACCTGCCAATATCGGGCCTGGCTTGTCGATAGTGGACCCATTCCTCGAGCTGGTCAGACTCAGTTTAGCATTACCCCCTCCTCTCGGGCAGGTAAGGTCGTACCCCCTTCCAACCGACCACGATATAGTGGGAGACGCGACCTAACGGTATACGGCCCTCATGCACTTATGCATCCACTCGGTCTAGACGTTGGAGCAACCTCTAGAACCAAGCGGGTTTAGGGACTTTCACCTAGGGATATCTATAACACCCCATGTAGAACAGATTTCCGGTGTCCCATCTGGCCATCCACGAAATATTTGTGGAGGCTACGACCCTGATGTCACTAGGGCGTACAGTTATCACAACACACAATGTAAGATGCATGAGTCATACAATCCAGTCATGCATCAATCCTGCACATACCATGTACTCGTATGAGACAATCTCCACCTATCAGGGAGTCTCATAACAACATGCCTAATGTCACATGCAATGGTCAGCCACATCTCATAACAAACATGCAGATGATGCATATATGCATGTATCGTGATGCTATGCTGTCACATACTCATAATCGATATCAATAACTGGCACCGACAGTCGGCATTAACAATCGGCCTCGACAATGTGGACATTTAACCAACATTACCCCCAAGGAGTGACCCACATAGAGCCTAACATATAGTAAACCCATGGCCTCACAAAGGGCCTGATACACAACACCATGGGCCTCACTCAAGAGCTTAATACACACCATGATGAGCCTTTCACATGGGCCTAATATACATCACAATGGGCTCCATCGCCTGGCCCTCAGATGCATCACAATGGGCCTCATCACATAGGCCTCGACAATCGGCCTTGGCAATCAAAATCGGCCTCGACAAACAAAATCGGCCTCAACAATCGAAATCGGCTTCGATACTCGGCCTCAACAATCGGAATCAACCTTTACAATCGACCTCAACAATCAGAATCAGCCCCGATACTCGGCCTTGACAATCAGAATCTGTATTGACAATCAGAATCTGCAAATCGGTCACGTTAATCCAAATCGGCAATCGGTCACGACAATCGGAATCAATTGATATCAGAATCGGAAAATCGGTCACGTCAATTGGAATCGGCAATCGGTTGTGACAATCGGAATCGATCGGTAATCAGAGTTGGCAAATCGGTCACGTCAATCGGAATCAGCAATCGGTCGTGACAATCGGAATCGATCGATAATCAGAATTGACAAATCGGTCACATCAATCGGAATCGGCAATCGGTCGTGATAATCAGAATCGGCAAATTGGTCATGTCAATCGGAATCGGCAATCGGTCACGACAATTGGAATCAATCGATAATCAGAATCAGCAAATTAGTCACGTCAATCGAAATCGGCAATCGGTCGTGACAATCGGAATCGATCGATAATCAAAATCGGCAAATTGGTCACGTCAATCGGTCATGACAATCGGAATTGGTAAGAATGAGCCTAACAGGGCCTAAGGGAAGGCCACAATGAGGACATCTAACCATCATTGCCCATTAATGTGGACATCTAACCAACATTGCTCCCAAGGAGTGGCCCACATAAGGGATTCATACACAACGTAACGGCCACACATACATCACATCGGGCTTCGCCCATGGGCCACGAATACATCACAATGGGCCATAACCCATGGGCCTCGAATACACAATAGGTGGGCCCTACACAGGGGTCTCATATGCATCAAATGGGCCACATACCTGGGTCTCGAATACATCAAATGGGCCACGCATCATGGGCCTAATACACGTCACAATGGGCCACACGATACGGGCATCATACACATCATAATGGGCCTCGCCCATAGGCCATGAATACATCACAATGGGCCTTGCCCATGGGCCTCATATTCCAGCAAGTGGGCCCCATCATATGGGCCTTAAATACAAGGCAGGTGGGCCCTATCATATGGGCCTCAAATATACATCATGATGGGCCTCGAGTACATCAAATGGGGTCGCACGACATGGGTTAGACAAATATCATATTGGGTCACGTATATGGGCCAAGAATACATTACAATGGGCCTCGTGGATGGGCCACATATACAACTCAACGAGCCGCACATATGGGACAGAAATACATCTCATTGGGTCTCATCATATGGGCCGAAAATATATCACAATGGGCCGCGTCACGCGGGCCTAATACGCATCAGGATGGGCTGCATCACGGGCCTAATATACATTACAATGGGCCACACTCAAGGCCACATATACATGACATCGGGCCTCATATATGGGCCCTAAATACATCATATTAGGCCTCATATTTGGGCCACAATAACACAACAGGTGGGCCCTGCATATGCAGCAAATGGGCACTGCCAAATGGGGGGATACAACATGCATAATGGAGGGTTCCACTGTTCAAACGGCTGGACAGTGGATGTGCAGATGCATCAGGGCGGTCCCACATATGCAGCAAAATGGACGGACAGTGTGAAAACGACACCCACCTCATGGCAGGTCTCATTGCCCAGGCCTGCTGGACGGCGTGGATTGTAAAATAAATACATCAAGGTGCGTCCACGTCTACACAGTTAGACGGCCTGGATACAACACATACAGGGGCCCCACGTGGTGTGAAAGCACTACATTCATCTGGCAAACCTCACCGTCCAGATCTATTGGACGCTGAGGATGAAATACATAAATCACGGTGGATTCCACCATCCTTGATGGACGGTGGATGCAAAACATACATCAGGTGGCCCTTCATCTGCCAAAACGGACGGGTGGTGTGGGCCCACAGAACTTGCTGGCGTGGATGCAACAGGAATTACTGTTGGCCCACCGTCCATATGATGGACGGCTGGGATCAACAGATACATCATGGTGGTCCTACGTACTGCGCTCAGCATGCGTCAAAGTGGGCCCCACATGCCATGCAGGGACGGGGTGGGTAACACATAAACATCAAGGTGTGTCCCACATAGACGGGGTCCACTCCACCATCAGATGGACGGTATAGGATATAAACACATACATCATGGTAGCTCACAAAGCTGCTGATGTCACAGCAGCTGTAGCTGCTGGGACCCACCATATGGATGGACGGTGCTGGTGAAATCCACACATCAGGGTCAGTCCAGCCATCCGGACTGTGGGTATAAAATACATACTATCAAGGTGGGACCCACAAAACCTGCTGGTGATGATGTAGCTGGGAGCTGCGTGGGCCCCACAGAAATGGACCGATGGCGTGGATAATCACATACCTCACGGTGAGACACGTCAGCACCGTCTAAATTGTCCAGCACTGCCCAGACTGTCTGGACTGTGTGGATCCAAGAAACTTGCATCTGGGTGGGGTCCACGTGCTGGACTGCACGGTAATACAATACATACCTCATGGTAGGTCCCACACGGACGGACTGCACAGGCACCATGATGTGCACCACGTCTAGATGGACGGTGCACATAGAATACATTCATCAAGTGGGATCCCCATCGTCCAAATGTTGGACGGTGTGGATAAAGTACATCTGGTGGATCCCACATGCATAAACAGTGTAGATAAACCACATACCTCATGTGTGGGATCCACAGAACTAGGTGATGTCAGTCCAGCAACTACTTAGCTGCTGGCAGTTGATGGCCGCCACTAGACAAACTAAAAAAATGCATCACGGTGGGCCTGTTGGCCCTGGACGGCTGGGATGTGTTGTGTACATCAGGTGGGCCATACATCATCATCATCAATAAAAGAAAAGGAAGAGAGAGAGAGAGAGAGAGAGAGAGAGAGAGAGAGAGAGATCGGTTATGGGAGGACCCTGCCACTATGGGCCCTCCCTATATAGTGCATACATCAAGATGAGTTCCACATATGTGGGCCCTCAAATCTTTAAATCCAAGCAAAAACATACAAATCTAATCATAAGAAAGCACCCACCTAAGGATCTTCTCTTCCTTCTTCTACCTATAGCCTCTAAAGCTCCAATGGATGGACTTTAACGGTTGAGATCGATCATGGAGGGTGGGATTAGATGGTAGGAAGGTGGGCCACACCTAGCTCTTTCATGGAGCTTGGGAAGCTTGGACATTGGGTTTTTCTTTTATTGCTTGGAAGAGAAGGGAGAAATAAGAGAGAGAAGATGGGATGGAGTGATAGATGGGAGAGAGAGAGAGAGGAGATGGGATGGAAATGTTGCCTGTTGGGGTTGTTGTGTAAGAGACGTATGGGTTGTGATGGGGTGAGTGATGTGTTGGGTGATGGGTTGATTGATGTGGTGTACTTGATATGTACTTACATTGATGGGATTGATGGGACATGATTTGAATTCTCTCTTGGGTTTGTAAATGTGCGGCATTTTTCCTCGAACTGAACGCGGGCCCACATCTCCTGGCATAAATATCGCCTCAGCGCACGAGACTCGGCATCGGAACCGCGGTGACGGCGCGGTCGCTAGGGTACAAGTCTCAGGTCACACCGACTCTGATATACAGGACACGACTCAAGATCGCGCGCAAATGCCGGTAACAGATCGCGAGTCGCCGGAATTCGACCGGGAGGACCGCGGAAGCCTACGAAATGGTACGGTCTAGGACAGGGGCCTTACAACATTCTCATTATCAATCTCACCAATAGATTGACTCATACTGAGTAACGGGCGATCACTCGTAGATTATGTCGCTTTGACACTGAATGAAAATATGGTAATGCACTCCGTGCTAACCAGATGATTCTCAAATATTGCATCCTTCATCGAATTTTCATGCCCAGTGTTTATCCAAGAGTCGGGAATGAGTCTGAACTTACTCCCTTCATGACCCGTGTCCTTCATTCTGTGGTTACTTGTGTTCTTATATGTCTTCCTTCTTTAATGTGTTATTTGATCATTCAATTTCGAATTCATCCTGGTCATGGTTCAATTCCGTTTGCCTATCTCATGACCTTCATTGCAATGTCATCATTCCTTCGACCGAGGCACCGGAGTCTCAATCACCTTTCAATAATGCAAATTTGAACAAAATGAATCTGGAATTTTTTCCGGGCCAGCGAGATGAAGATGAGGAGGAAACGACAGCACCATAGGACTTGTCGATGGATGATATATTTACCAAGCTTGATGAGTCAGACGATCCAGCTGATCTAGACTATCAACCTTCTTAGGTTGATGATCGGCTCAAATCCTTAGAGGAAAAGGTTACTAAGTTAAAGGTTTCTCGAGACAATCTGGAACAAAATAAAAAATCTTCAATGAAATATATGCGAAAGTACTTTCATCGCCTTGCTAGAAGTTTGCACCAAATTGATCCTTGTATGCCTCCTCCCTCTTCCTCTGGATCTGACTAAGTTTATTTCTGGTATTGGTTTATAAAACTTAATACTTTATGTGGTTGCTTGATGATTGTTTCTACTCTACTAAACTCCTTGAATGCTTATTATCCTTAACTTGACATTTACATATGTTTGCTTCCTAATCAATTCATATCTTTTTGTCTTCTTCAACATTCATGGTTATCAGAATGTCTTATTTTTCTGATAGTAATATATTCTTTCCCATGTCAAATTGTGACAAAAAAGGGGAGAGGTTTGTTTTATTACTTGTAAATTACTTATAGAATGAAGAATGCATGATTATATGATTGATATGAATGATATATGTTTATATAAGAATGCTTTGGAATGGAAGAATGTATGTTATAATACATGGGAAGCTCAAATTGAGGGGGAGTAGTAAATTTTTCGCTAGTTCATCAAAGTTTCAACAAACCTTTTACAACATGGGATCAACAATACAAGCCTTCATTCTAATTGTTGTAATAATAAGTGTTTTGTGAGGAAATTGACAAAGGGGGAGATTGTAAGTGTTATAATGTGTAAAGAACACCTTGTTTGTCAAATTTCGTTCAGAGAAAACAGCTTATGAAGTGGCCTTCGAATGTGGATCAAGATGAAAAGTTCAAGCTCTACTAAAGTTTAAGTCAAGTAGAAGATCAAGATGGAAAGTTTAAGTTCTAATTAGATCAAGATGGAAAGTTTAAGTTAAGTTCAAGTTCTACTAAAGTTCTAGTAGAAGATCAAGCTCCATCAAGAAATTCAAGTTCTATTGAAGAATCTAGCAGAAGATCAAGCTCCATAAAGTTCAAGCATCTAATCTACTTCAAAGTTCAGTCATTTCAGGTATAATAAACCTTAGACAGACTTTAGGTTTAAGTACTTTCAAAATATATTTTAAATGAGTTTTATGCTTATAGTTGGCTAAGGTTCGACTAGTCTAAGTTGTGGCTCGACTAATCCTAGTTCAAATCGAAGAAAAAAAAATTGATTTTCTATTACACCTTCGACCTCAACGGATCGAGGGGACTACTCGGAAAGCCAATATCACATGGATCAAAGGTGGGACTTCACACCGAACCACTATAATTCTTCTTGTTGTCCTTTATGATGGTTGCTTGACTCAAGTCCAATAGTTTACCTTTTTAAGAATTGAATCGATTCTTACAAGTTTCATGCACCCTCGACTAGTCGAGTAGGGCCTTCGACCAATTGAAGATCTGTTTTATCTTATTGCGTTCAAATTTGAAAATTTGTTGGAACGGAATCCGATCCTCAGACGAGTCGAAACAACAACTTCTTTGTCTATAAATTGAGGCCTTCTCTGAATCTAAAAATACAATTCAAGCCTATCAAATCCTTCTACAAGAGAGAGAGAGAGAGAGAGAGAGAGAGAGAGGTCTCTGTTATGCTCAAGCTATTGCACAGTATTTATTAAATATTTTTAATAGTTTTTTGTTTAATTCCTTGATCTCTTCTTCTGGTAATTTCATTTTATAAAGAGAGTAAATACTCTTCTTTTGAGATCTTAAAGGAATTCAAACAAGTAGCCATTGGTTTGAATATATTTAAAATCAATCTAGAACCTTGAACCCTTGTATATATGACTGAACATTGAACGATCTACATTCAAGTGAAGTGGTTCTATGGCTACATCAACAGATACATTTTCAAAAGAGAAGATAACTATATATATTTCTTTTGTATTTTGGTTTTATTAAAATAGCCTGAAAATCTCATTTGGTTTCCTTGAGATAGCTAGAAAATCTCAGTGAGGGTTTTTTTTTGTTTGTGATAGCCCTCTAAAATCACAATTGTATTAGGTTTTAAGGTGTTCCTGTGAAAACCTTATTTATAGTGAAAGCCAATATCACATGGATAGTGATTATTAGGAGTGGAGTAGGTGTGGCTATTTAAGAACAGTTGTTGACACACCGAACCACTATAATTCTTCTTGTTGTGGTGAATGTCTTTTATGTTTATGTGGTGAATAGTTGTAATCTCGTTAAGTTAAAGTGGTGAATGCTTGTAATTGTTTAGCTTTTATTGACTCTTACTTGGTTTGAATATTTGATTGTTACAAGTTTCATGAAATAAGGTAGGCTTGTTTAGGTGAAGGTTGTCCAACGAACCAGTTTGAATCAACGTTTCAATACAAGTGCAATTGAGACCTCTGATTTATTTACTATTTATGCACTTTACTGAATTATTTGGCATAGTCCTATTCACCCCCCCCCCCCTCCCTAAGACTGGTTAAGCTCTCTTTTCACAAGCGAAGGTCAATATTCCTCTACCGGATGTCATTAAACAAACCCCTTCATATGCCAAATTTCTGAAAGATCTATGCACTACCAAAAGATAACAAAACATACAAAAGAAAATCTTTTTGATAGAAAAAGTGAGTGACATCTTCTTCAAGCAACCTGTAGTCATACAGAGAGAGAGAGAGAGAGAGAGAGAGAGAAGTCTATAATTATCTTTTATTGCCTGATATTTTGGTTTTTTAAAATAGTTTTGAAATTCTTTGATGTGACATAAAAATACAAGGATCCCGGTAGCCCAACCATCACTTGTGTAATTGGGAACTATCGGATTGAACATGCATTTCTTGGCTTCGGGGCGAGTGTAAATCTGATCCCTTACTCGGTTTATGAACAATTGGGCCTAGGTGAATTAAAACTCACCCAAACCACATTACAACTTGTTGATCAATCAGTTCGTGTATCGAGAGGGATGATTGAAGATGTGTTAGTCTAAGTTGATAAATTCTACTATCTAGTAGATTTTATTGTCCTAGATACTCAACCCATCATTGATGTGAGCACTCAAAAAACTGTCATTCTTGGTCGCCCATTCCTTGCTACATCAAATGCCATCATTAATTGTAGGAATGAAATCATGGATTTATCTTTTGAAAATATGACATTGGAGCTCAACATCTTTTTCAATATGAATAAATAGCCAGAGGATGATGATGATACCTACGATATTAACATGATGGATTGTTTCTTGGAAGATAGTACTTCTGACTCTATAATCTGACACTCTAGAGACATGCTTGGCCCACTTCCCTGATTTAGATGATGACATGATTAGGGAGATGGATGCCTTGCTTGATGCTATGCCGGTACTTGAAGTTATCAGGTGGAGGCCACAATTTGAAACCTTGCCCTAAAGCGATGTAATGCCTCTACTGTTTAATCTCAAAGCACCGAAGCTTGACCTAAAACCTTTACCCGCTGATTTTAAATATGTATACTAAGGTCAAGATGAGACATACCCGGTGGTGATTTCTTCCCACCTTGAGAAAGAACATGAGAGAGTGCTTATTTCTGCTCTCCTTGAGCATAAAGGATCCATTGGATGGTCGATTGCGGACCTCAATGAATTGACCATTTGATTTGTACTTACCGCATTCATCTTAAAAATAATGCAAAAATCTCCCGGCAACTACAACGTCGATTAAATCTGAACATAAAGGAAGTGGTTAAGGCTGTCAATCACAACGTCGATTAAATCCAAGCATGAAGGAAGTGGTTAAGGCTGAGGTACTTAAGTTGTTGGATGTGAGTATCATTTACCCTATACCTGACAGTCAATGGGTGAGTCCAACTTAGGTAGTTCCCAAGAAGTCCAGAATCACCATCGTAGCCAATACCGACAATGAACTCGTGTCAACTAGAGTTACTACTGGTTGGAGAATGTGCATTGACTACAGAAAGTTGAATACCATCATAAGAAAGGACCACTTTCCTTTGACTTTCATTGATCAAATTTTGGAAAGGCTAGCTGGTTACTCTTACTACTGTTTCCTTAACGGGTATTTGGGCTACAATCAGAAAGAGATAACCCTTGAAGATCAAGAAAAGACAACATTCACATGTCCTTTTGGCACATTTGCTTACCGAAGGATGCCATTCGGACTATGTAATGCCCCCGCCACCTTTCAGCGATGTATGTTGAGTATATTTTCTAACATGGTGGGGCAATATTTAAAGGTCTTTATGGACGACTTCTCTGTCTATGGTCCATCCTTCAGCAAGTTTTAAATATCTTTAAAATGTGATGAAGCAATGTGAATAAAAGAATTTGGTTTTGAATTGAGAATAATGTTATTTCACGGTTCCCAAGGTAATAGTACTTGGACACATAATTTCATCCATGGGAATTGAGGTAGACAAGGCAAAAATTAATCTTATCTCTAACCTACCTCTACCCAAGAGCATACTTGACGTGCGATCCTTCTTAAGACACTCCGGATTCTATAGACGATTCATAAAGGACTTTAACCACCTCTCTCATTCTTTATGTAATCTCCTTCAAAAGGATATACCATACGAGTGGAGTGAACAATGCCAAAAAGCTTTTTCTAAGCTCAAGGGCATGTTAACTACCGCTCCTATCATGCAACCACCTGAGTGAAGCATTCCTTTTGAGATTTTGTGCGATGCGTCTGACTATGCTATTGAGGCGGTGTTAGGCTAGAGAAAGGAGAAGAAGCCCTGTGTAATTCACTATACGAGTAGAACTCTAAATTCTACCCAAGTGAACTACTCTACTACAGAGAAGGAACTCTTAGCCACAGTGTTCGCTTTGGACAAATTTAGGTCATATTTGATCGGATCCAAGATTAGGGCTGTACACGAACCGAGCTAGCTCGGTTAGCTCGCTCGACTCGACTCAAAAAAGCTCGATTCGACTCTGTTCGAAGCTGAGTTCGAGTCGAGTTAAGCTAATTTTTTGAGCTCGAAAATGAGTTCGAGCCGAGTTCACGCTGGCCCCAGCTCGACTTAACTCGGATCGAACCCAGCTCAAATTGAACTCAAATCGAACCAGTTTGGTGACTCGGTTACTTTGATATTGATGTTGCTCATCAAGTGTTTAATGAAATGACTCAAAGAAGTATGGATGGTGGCAAGGAAGGTATGTATATGAAACCAACACCCTTTTTTTTCTTGATTTTTATATTGCTTAGAAGGTGTTTGATAAATACCTGTAAAACCATTGCTGCTATCTCAAATACGGTGAGATTTGGAAGATGCAGTCCAAGTGTTTGTGAAAATGCCTCAATGGCGAACTCGGCTCGATCTTGGCTAGAACTCGACCCGAGCTGGCCCGAGCTACTGACAGAACCGAGTTGAGCTGGCCAATCAGGCTTGAGGACCGAGCCGAGCCAAGTTCGAGCTGAGGTCAGCTAGTGGCCGACCCAAGTCAAGTTGAGGCCAGTTTGACTCGGTTCGACTCGATGTACACCCCTATCTAAGATCATCATTTACACTGATCACACAGTGCTAGAGTACCTTCTTTCTAAGAATAATGTTAAGCCCTGCTTAATAAGATAGATCCTTCTACTCCAAGAGTTCGATATCGAAATACGAGACAAAAGGAGTATAGAACGTAGTTGTTGACCATCTCTCTAGGCTTGATCTTTCCAATCCCCTTGAGCCGACACCGATAAATGACATGTTCCCTGACGAACAATTGTTTAAACTCTCCCAATTACCTTGGTTTGTTGACATTGTGAAGTATCTTGCCACAGGTTTCACGCCGACACATTGGATTGCGCAAGATAAGAGAAAATTCTTCACCGAGGTACATAAGTTTTTCTGGGACGGTCCTTATCTATTTAAATATTGCCCAGACCAAATTTTAAAGAAATGTGTGCTAGAAAATGAACATCAGAGTGTTATCTCCCTTTGTCACTCTCAAGCCTGTGGTGGTCACTTTTCTGCTAAAAAGACCATGACCAAAATTCTGTAGTGCGGCTTTTACTAGCCCACTATGTTCAAATATACTCATGAGTTTTGCAAAGCTTGTGAGCATTGTCAGAAATTGGGAGGACTGTCCCTTTGAAATATGATGTCACTAAACCCAATTCTTATCTTTGAAGCATTCGATTGTTGGGGCATTGATTTCATGGGACTATTCCCCCAATCATTTGAAAACATCTACATATTGTTGGCAGTAGACTATGTCACTAAGTGGGTCAAAGCGATCCTGTACTAGAATAATGATCATAAAATGGTAATAGATTCTTAAAAGAAAACTTCCTTTCCTGGTTTGGAACGCCTCGAGTCATCATTAATGATGGAGGGTTGCACTTTTATAATAGGCTATTCGAGAAATTAATGAAGAAGTATGGCATTCTCATAAAGTGAGCACTCTATACCACCTACAGATAAGCGGGCAAGCTGAGATTTTCAACAGGGAAATTAAAAAAATTCTAGAAAAAATGGTTAACCCTGACCATAAGGATTGGTCAATTCGCTTGACTGATAATTATGGGCTTACCGTACAACTTTTAAGACCCCCATTGGAATGTTTCCCGTTAGACTAGTCTATGGGAAAGCTTGCCACTTGCCTATAGAGTTGGAACATAGAGCCTACTAGGTTATCAAAAATCTGAATTTTAATTTGGACAACGCTGGCTCACCATGCAAACTTCAATTGAATGAACTCGAGGAAATTTAGAACAGTGTATATGAGAACTCGAGAAATTACAAGGACAGGATGAAGGTGTTTCATGATCAGAACATCCTTCGAAAATCATTTATAACAGGTCAAAAAGTCCTTCTGTACAATTCTCGGCTACATATTTTCCCGGGTAAGCTTCGATCTTGTTAGAATGGTCCTTTTACTATTACGAACGTTTATCCTCATGGGGCCGTCGAGATAAAGAATCCAACAAATGGTAATATTTTTAAGGTAAACGGACATCATATGAAGCCATTTGTTGAGAAGTTTGATTCAGAGGACATGTTCATACCTCTGATTAATCCTGTGTACCAGGATTGACCTCCTAGTCTGATGTAGGTATAGTTAGGTTTATTGCTTTCATATGATTTAGGATTATGATAGTTTGTTTTTCAATAAGTTTAGTCTTTATACTAACCCATTTACATGTTGAGAACTTCGAAAAAGCTTCAATTCTCCTTCTTTAGGTAGTACCTTTCTATCACTTCTCCTTTTTTTTCATTGTCTTATTTGCATTGCATGCCTATACCTTTTACATTGAGGATATTGTAGATTTTAGGTTGGGGATGTGGATTAGGTAAACTAATCAGTATTTTCTTAGTCTTTGAGTAAATATTTTTTAAAAATTCAATTTTTCAAATTAAAATTTTGTTTGGAAAGAGATAGTTTGTGCACTTAAGAATGCCTTGAGTATAATGATAAGATAGAGATTGAATTTTAAATTGTTGGATTTTGATCAACTGAGTAGACTATCACACATTCACACATCCCACAAAAGGTGACGATCATGAACACCCCCTTTTCATGCATGGACCATTACAAAGGCCCAATGCAACAAAAGAAAAGAAACCCTAGGTTTCCTAAAAGATCTAGCACCAAAGGGGATGGAAGAGCCCAAAAATAAAATAAGGAAACAAGGATAGCGTAGATGGGAGAGATGGATTACATCAAAAATAAGATTGCTTGATACCAAGTAAATTTGTAAATTAGAAGTATAAGAAAGAAGAAGAAATAAGAGGAGAGAAGAAAGAGTTGTGAAAAGAAGGGAAAAGAGGATTGTAGGGCTGGACATCTCCTCTCCTCCTATTTATATTAATAATAAGCAAGTGAAAAAGATAGAAACACCCTTAAGTAACAAAAGTAAAAAATTCCCCAAGTCCTAGCCAAGAGTCATAATCCAATTTAACTAAAGAATAGATAAGAGAAGGTGATGTATGGTCTACATCCAAATCCATCAGGTGAGTCGTACAGCTGTATGGCCCATATTTTCTCATGCGTTAACAACTTCAATGTGTTAAAAAGGCCCAAGGATATTTAGGATTATAAAATTCGTATGTAGTAAATTAGTTGCTCATGAACCTTGATGAAGCTTTAGGACACCCATGTCCAATTGGAGGAACATGCAATACACCTGTCAGCAGTGTTTTAAATATCGACGATATCGACCGATATATTCCACGATATTTCTTATATCCCACATGTGCGATATGAAATGCACAAGTAGTGGGATATATCCCACATGTTCGATCCAGTGAGTATTTTTTTTTTTTTTTTCGATCATTTTTTTCCTGTAAATCATGTTAAATTAGTGTCAAATTGTTACAAATCCATGGTTTTTCATGTTTTGCATGAAAAATCATGGATTGAGAGCTTCGATTTTGAGATTCGGAGGAGAAAGACCGAGTTTTGGAAAATTGAAAAAAAAATAAAAAAATTTAATTTCTCGCAAATCGGTTGCAATCTGTCTCCAAACATAAAATCAAACATGTGTGTAACCTAATTTAGTGATTCTTCTTTTGCTTTTGAATGTATTGCTTGTGTTTCCACACGTCTTCTTACATTTATAAATTATATTAATAAACTTTGAATATACTTGCATCAATTCAGTTAGACAACGCATAAATTATGACCCCATACAAAGAAAACCTATTATATGCACTCGTTTTTTTGTAATATTTTGATTTGTAAGTGTGTGTCGATGTCTTTTTTTTTTTTAACAATCATTGAAATTTCATTGAAAAATTTGACCAATTTCCAATGTTTCCCCATGTTTACAACATCAACAATACATTACGTGATACAACCGATATATCTCATGCAATAACCGATACATATCCGTATCCCAAGGGTGCGATACGTAACACGATACTGATATTTTTAACACCGGATATACATACATCTCAGTGGGCCCTACAGTTATGTAATGCAATTTTTTTGTATTTCTTTTTTATTTATAAATATGCAAATATGTGTATTTAGGCTTGTCATGAAGTTTCATTAAAAAATTCCACCGTTTTCCTCATGTTATTCCCTTTTTTTCCGGAATTTCCAGTTATCAGCGATATTATTGATGATAACGATATTATATCTTTATCTCCGGCCAGCGAAACTTGTAACGATACTGACAACTCGAACACTAGCTACAACAGAACAAATGAACATCACCACATTAGCGGCACTGCTGTTTTGGTCTTCCATCCTTGAAGACTCTTAAAGACATTATCCCTTCCTTGTCGTCTGTCTCCATTATAGAGTGTAAAGTGTGTGAATTGAGTAAACATTATTGTGTTCCTTTTCCACCATAGATGGAAAAGCGTAGTTCAGTTCCCATTTCTTTAGTCCATTTAGATATTTGGGGACCGGTCAAAAATTCTAATAGGTTAGGGTACAAGTATTTTGTTACATTTGTTGATGATTTTTCGCAAATGACTTTAATTTATTTAATGAAAGGTATGAATTATTTTCTTTTATTAAGACCTTTCACATGGAAGTACAAAACCAATTTAACTTAAAAGTGTTTGTGTTTCATTTAGATAATACCAAGGAATATATATTCCAATCCTTTTGTTTGTATTTTTCTAAAATTTCTATATTGCATCAAACATTGCGTACCCACACCCAACAACAAAACGGTGTTGTGGAACGTTAAAATCGTCACCTGCTTGAGGTGATTTGTGCTTTATTAATTCATATAAATACTCCCAAAAGTTATTGGAGTAATGAAGTATTTATGGGGCATTTTTTGATAAATCGAATACCATCAACTATTTTAATGGGTAAATTACTTCATGAAGTCTTACTTCCAAATACTCCGTTGTTTTCTTTGCCTTCCAAAGTTTTTGAATGTGTATGTTTTGTTCACCAATTGGAGTTAGGCCAGGAGACATTCAATCATAGAGCCATTAAATGTGTTTTCCTTGGGTACTCATGGACATAGAGTGGTTATTGTTGTTACAGTCCTTCATTTCGAAGATAATATGTGTGCAAATGTTACATTTTTTGTTTAGTTCACTCCGTTCTTCTCACATAACAATAAATCTCTTGATGTGGAACATGTGCCTATTAGGGCTGAAAGTCGAGCGGGTTGGGTCGGGTTTATGCTCAACCCTACCCCAACCCAAGGTTCCTATACCTTAACCCTAACCCAACCCAACCTTGGGTTGGGAATTCTCAACCCAAGCCAGACCCAAGCGGGCTCGATCAGGTTGGTCGGGTGGATACATGCTAATATTTTCGTTATTACATTAGTATATTATATTTCAATGCGTCTTATTTTTTGGACCTATGATAATTACATATGTAGTTATTTATCGTAAAGAACTTCATTTTTTCTACATAAACAAGCTAAAATATAGGACAACTACTCCTTTAAAAGTCGTGTTATGTAGCACAGAGAAATCTGGCATATCTTGTTAGCTTGAGTTATCAGAAATGATGTGAACCAGTGTTCGAAATATTGGTATCGCGTTACGTATCACATTCTTAGGATATAGATATGTATCGATTATCACACGGGATATATTGTTTGTATCGGGTAATTTATCGCCCCTTTTGGGAAACATGGGAAACATTGGGAAAATGGTTGAATTTTTCAATGAAACTTCAAGGATTATTAAAAAAGACCTTAATATACACTTTTAAATCATAACATCTCAAAAAAGAAGTACACATAATAGGCTTCCTTTATATAGGTCCTAAGCTATATGTTGTCTGATTGAACTAATGCAACTATATTCAAATTGAATGCATGTATGTGATGATTATTTCATCAAACAGTCATAAATACTTTGAAATTAGTTTCAATTGACCGCTGGTTGAAGGGAAAATTAAAAATATATATATTTTAATCATTTTTATTTTTTGAAAATTGACAAAGACTTGACAAATCAGTAGATCAACCCTCATACATGGCTGATTTCATGTTTGGAGTGCAACATTGCAAGCAATTTGGGAGAAATTGGGGAAATTTTGAAATTTCCCCAATGTTCTCCATATCGGACCACCTACACTCGATTTTGGAATTAGAATGTATGTGATGGTCATTTCATTAGGTACTCCTAAATACTTTGAAATTAGTCTCAATTGACAACTGATTAAAGGAGATTTTTGAAAAACAACGGAGAACATGAAGAACCAATGGTTATCGCAATCAAAGATCCAACTCTATGATTTTTCATGCAAAACATGAAGAACCAATGGATTTGTAAATATGTATTTTTTGCTATTATTTGATTCTTAAATATGCAAATATGTGATTTTAGCATCTCTTAAAATACTATTGAAAAATTCCACCATTTTCCCCATGTTTCTCTAATGTTTCCCAGAGTCAATAGTACATGCTTTTAGACCCCCATTAAAGAGAAACTTATTATGTATCTACGTATATGTGATTTTAGCAATTATTTGATTCATAAATTTGCAAATATGTGTAGTTTTTGTATCTCCTGAAGTTTCATTGAGAAATTCCACCATTTCTCATGTTTTCCCAATGTTTCCCTCAGTCAGCGATACATTTCTGGGTATCAACGATGGTATTTGCTATATCAATACATGTTTTTGTATCCCCAGCCAGCGATGCGTGTAATGATACCGATACTATGAGCACTGGTATTAAGATGAGTAAAAGGAAAGTTATCTTGCATCATACGTTAACAAATGCGCTGCACATGTCTAACACGTCAAAAGGTTCAATGTATCCTGATAAGAGAACTTTGGTTTGAACAATGGCATGCATTAGCTTTGTATATTTGGATGTATGATTTAATTTGAAAGTTTGAACATATTTCTATGACTTGGATTGACTGTCACTTTTTATTTACACACACAAACACACCCCACACACTCGACGCCGTAGTGGGATTTCACCACCTATGGGTACTTGAACCCTTGACCCGGTGTTGAAATCTACCACCGGGGCAAGAGTAAGGACCCGGATCATGAGACAATGAAGATGACATCCTGTATTGTTTGAAGTTGATAAAAATTGTATGATGTTAAATCTTTGTCAATTAATTCATTCCTTTCCTGAACATCTGAATTTAATTTAACAGGGCTTTGCAGTACCAAAGGAATTGCAAGACAAAGTTTCCAAATTTTCATTCCATGGACAGCCCGCAGAGCTCAAACATGGGAGTGTTGTCATAGCAGCCATCACAAGTTGTACAAATACCTCAAATCCCAGTGTCATGCTTGGGGCTGCACTGGTTGCAAAGAAGGCCTGTGAATTGGGTTTGCAGGTGGGTTACTATAGTTAGCATCTCTCTCTCACCTTTTTTTTTTTCTTTCTTAATTTCCGAAGAAAAAATGTATATTTCACTTCTTTGTTCTAACCCTAAAATCATGATTGAGCACTTGGCCATATATTCGGCTCTGACTCATGGTTTACTAACGTGGATTGTTGATGGATTGAATTGATTGCTGACCAGGTTAAACCATGGATTAAAACGAGTCTTGCCCCAGGTTCTGGCGTTGTTACGAAATATCTGCAAAAGAGGTACCATGATAGGATTTATGAACTGGAAATATGTTATGTAGAGAAAGTATCCAATATGACAACTGATGTCTAAGTTATCAAGCATTTAGTTTCTGTATGTGCAGCATATGTGTAATTGATCTAGACTCCCCATCTATTGTTCCCTGTCGCGGATAAGCCATATGTGAAAAGTCACCCTAGGTAGATGATCCTATCCATCAATTCAAGGACTTTGCCCATTGCATGGGATCATTGGTTGCATTCGTAAACCCTTCACAGTTCACCTGACCCATGTTGCTTTTGTTGTATGCTTCGTCTATGGGAGGGCCCAATAGATGAAAGTTTGATCTCATACCCAAACTGCATGTACGGGTATTGAGTTCCTCGATAACTAACTTGGATAATACCATTAGCACAGAATCCTTCCTTGTTCTGATAGTGCAAGTAGACTATATTGTTTCCATTAGATACTGAATGTCCCGTTTGGATTTTCTGTACTTAGTGGCCTGCAAAAGTATTTGAACCATCAGGGTTTCAATATCGTTGGGTATGGCTGTACTACATGTATTGGGAATTCTGGGGATCTGGATGAGTCAGTTGCTTCTGCAGTTACTGAAAATGGTAAGCATTATCATTGATGTCCTTTAAATTTATTGACTTCAGATCTATAACCCAGTAGTTATGCTTTTCTTTTTTAGTTTCTCTTTCTTTTGTGTCTAATCCTTCGGTTGCATTGTTGATATATAGTTGAACAAAGCTTTGATTTTGCAGACATCATCGCTTCAGCTGTACTATCTGGAAATCGAAACTTTGAAGGTCGGGTGCATCCTTTTACCCGAGCTAATTATCTAGCTTCACCTCCTCTAGTTGTTGCATATGCCCTTGCTGGCACGGTATGTATATCTTGATTACAATTTGTGCGATACTCGTTTCTTTCTCTATTCCTATCCAATGTATCCTTTGTAAAATAAAAGACCATGATACAAATAAGTGAAGATAAAAAAAATAAAAAATAAAAAATGTGATGAAGCAGAATTTTAATTATAAAGAGAGTTAATTTCTGCAATTTTTTCATCAAACTTGTTATGCACTAGTATGTTATCAATGAGAACTGATCACCAGCAACCGTTTGTATGGTATGACACTTTTTTTTTAATGCCTTTTGAATGTTGGTTTCCAACTTTACTACTGAAACTATTGGATAGGGAATCTTTCAAAAAAACAAATAAGTATTGGATAGGGAAAAATGCGTCTATAAACACGTCGTGGGTTAATTAGCCTACAACCTGCAGTAGGCATTGTTTGAATTATCTCCGATATTGTCTTTATCTCCAACTTAGCGATACCGATAACACCGGTAGCAATACTGATAATGCTGGTAGTATCAGAAATTTCAGATATTAGCAATGTATCGCTAAGTATTGCCAACCTATCAATATTGCTAATGTAATCGCTAATATTTTCAACTACGTAAATTCTAGGTAATGCTTGTATCATAAATGTATCGACAATATTTCAATAATATCGCCAACATATTGATATCATCAAAATTTTACTTATTGAAAACAATTTTATTTCGATTTTTTTTTTCATGGGCACATGGCTGTATGTAGTGTTCAATTTGTCATCGATAATATTGATAATATCTCAATATTATCAATATCGCAACATGTGTGATATTGAGACCACAATCTTTCGTTTCCTTTCCAATTATTGATGATTTCTTGGTAAAATATCATGTGTTGTTGATATTTTGCAATATCGATAATGTTTAGATGGAAGGTTGGATGGTTAAATAGGTCGGATGGGATGGTTGGATTGATTTCTTACAACAACACATGCTTTTAAGGCCCCATTAAATGGAAATTTGTTATGTATGCATTCTTTTTTCAAATTTTTTATTTCTAAATATGCAAATATGTACATTTTAACATCTCCTAAAGTTTCGCTGAAAATTCCACCGTTTTCCCCATGTTTGCCCGCATTTCCGATTATCTGCGATGTCAATATTATTTCCGTATCCATGGCCAGTGAAACTTGTAGTGATATCGATACTTCGAACACTGGTAGTAGGTGATCAGTTCTCATTTTCTATTGAAATTTTTTATCAGTGTTGTGGGGTATAAAGTTAGACAAGTTGGGTGGGAAATGGTCTGTTGTGTTACTTAGCTACTGATTAACTCTTAGCTTAGCCATTGTTTTCTCATGTTGGATCATTGCAGCTATGGTAATTTTTCCATCAATCCACGTCAAATGATAACCAATGGTGTATCCTGCTTTTACTTTTCAGGTTGACATTGATTTCGAAAAGGAACCAATAGGGATGGGGAAAGATGGGAAGAGTGTCTATTTCGAGGATATCTGGCCATCAACTGAAGAAATTGCAGAGGTAATAGCTGCCAATTTTACAGATGTTAAAATAAATCTGTCACTGTTCATTTGTAAATGTACACATGTTGAATTTTGAGGTCTATAACTAATTCCGGAGAAAATCGGTCTCATTCTTTTCTTTTCTGGACAACTTTTAGAGTCTGTTACTATTTTCTTTATGGCTAGGCAAATTTCATGGCAGTTTTTAATTTTAGAATGTTCCCCATCTAGGTTGTTCAATCGAGTGTCTTGCCTGATATGTTCAAAAGCACTTACGAGGCAATCACCAAGGGCAACCCAATGTGGAACCAGCTATCAGTCCCAGCCACCACTCTTTACTCATGGGACCCAAAATCAACCTATATACATGAGCCCCCATATTTCAAGAACATGACCATGGCTCCACCTGGTCCCCATGGATTGAAAGATGCATATTGCTTGCTCAACTTTGGTGACAGCATTACAACCGATCACATCTCTCCAGCAGGGAGCATTCATAAGGATAGCCCCGCCGGGAAATACCTCCTCGAGTGTGGGGTGGACCGTAAGGACTTCAACTCCTATGGCAGTCGTCGTGGCAATGATGAAGTGATGGCGAGGGGCACCTTCGCTAACATTCGCCTTGTCAACAAATTCCTGAAGGGAGACAGTCCACATTCCAACAGGAGAGAAACTCTATGTATTTGATGCAGCGATGGTGAGTCTTTGGTATCAAGTTTGTGCACTCTCTTTTTCCCCTGACCTGTACCTTTTCTTGCTTGCTCTTTTTTTTTTCATTACAAATGCTTCCACAGACAAGCTCTGAAACTTTTGCTCAACCTGTGATGTGGCATGGAGACTTTTAACAAAATTAACCAATGTACTGGAAATTTGACTTCCTGAAATGGAGATTGGTTCAACTAGATTTTTAAAAAAATAAAAATAAAAATCAACACTTAAGAAATCAGCGCTTTCTCACAAGAATGTGGCTCTTTGTTTCTCAAACTCAAAGAGGACTCTTCTAGGTGATAATGAATTAGGAACCTACTGGTAGAGGAGATTCACAACATGATTACATGGGTGCTGTCAAAATATCCTCTCGGAGACTTCCATGTAATCAGTAATCATCGAGGAGCTTCATGACCTAGCTTCTAGGATAAACTTATCTTATAGTCATGTAGGTAGAGAAACCAATGTCCTTGTCAACTCACTAGCTACAGATGGGATCTTTGTACAGGGGATTTGTTCTTGCCAATTCATCGTATGTTCATTTTCATATAACAATTCAACAAAGTTGCTGCTATCTTTGATTTTATTATTATTATTTATTTTTTTTGAAAAAGAAAGAAAAGAAAAGATGCTGTTAGCCTGTTATCTATTAAAACGAGAAATTTCGGTAATGAACCATGTGTTTCTTGAAATTGATACAATTGGCATTTTAAGAATTACCACTTCTATAAGACAGTAACGAAACCGAACCTCCTCAGCTATGCAGCGGAAAAGGAAGGGAGGTCAACTCTCAAATGGCCTAAGTTTTTGCACCTCTCCACAAGAATCTCTTCATGAATGCAAAAATTTCCTATTCAAAAAATATAAAATTTTACTTAACATTGTAAAGAGTTATGCTGAACTTGGATAGACCTTGACAACTGCGCATGCATCTCCTAAATTCATGATACTATGGAGGTATCTTCTTGGAAATTATGATATAGAATGTTACTGAACAATTCGATGTTTTGGTTCTTACTTACAAAGGATATCGATAGCTAAAAGTGGTCTATGTTTCTCGTTTTGGAACCTCGTATGCTTTTAATTTGAAAAAAGATCCGACATGGTTCACCAGTACCAAGAATTTTGATCATTTGATGAATGAGACGTGTTGGGGCCATTTGGTACTTTCAGAGATACAAGGCTGATGGACATGACACCATTGTCCTTGCTGGAGCAGAGTATGGAAGTGGAAGCTCTCGAGATTGGGCTGCCAAGGGTCCAATGTTGCTGGTGAGTTTGCATGTATCTTTTTATTCCCTTTTTGCATGCTGTGAATATATTAGTCATTCTCTTTTACTTTTGTTCTTGTCCTTTGGCTTTGCATCAGGGAGTGAAAGCAGTGATTGCCAAGAGCTTTTAGAGAATCCATCGTAGCAATTTAGTGGGAATGGGTATCATTCCTCTATGCTTCAAGCCTGGTGAGGATGCAGATAGCTTGGGTTTGACAGGTCACGAGCGTTACACAATAGACCTCCCAAGCAAAGTTAGTGAGATAAGGCCTGGCCAAGATGTAACTGTCATCACCAACAGTGGCAAATCCTTTACCTGCACAGCTCGCTTCGACACAGAGGTAATTCCATTTTCCTTGGAGTAATTTCTGAAATAATTCTTCATGATATCTTCACATGCTCAAAATTCCTGAATCTGCGTGCATTATTGAGTTTTACTTGCTGACTATTGAGACTTTGCTATATATGGGTGCATATTTGAAATCTTCGTCCTATTGGGTGGAGTGGCCCTCTACGGCTCCACCTAAATTGCTATTGAGCTACAGGAAATGAGCATAATGGCAATCTGGTGCCAATTAGAGGAAACAAAACCATTGGGTTCACTGTAATGCTCTTTCTGCATTTCCCAGGCAAAGGTTTAAATAACCATTTGCCGCTGTTCAGATTCTGGGATATTCTGGTTGGTTCCGAATCTGTTTAACCAAGACTATGTAGAGTTACATATGAAGTAGTTTCCAAGCCCTTGTCAGAGCTGACTTTCACTTAGTGGTAGATTTCCAACAATCATTGACATCATTGATGCATTATGTCCCAGTTGTTGCCCTCGGTCAACTGGTGGATCCATTTGCAACTCCTTTGGAAAACCGACTTTCACTAAATGGAATATTTCCAATAGTCAGATTGACATCGTTGACGCATTCAGTGCTGGTTGTTGCCATTTGGTGAACTAGTGGATCCATTTGCAACTCCTTCGGATATATTACCTTATGAAACTTCCCATATTTCAAATCCTCCGTGTAGTATCCATTAAGTCATTGGGTGTTCTTTTAATGGCTTCAGTACCAATGGGATTATTGACAGTACCCTTTTGGAGAAAATGAATTCCAAAATCCACTTTGTTGTCAAGTAGCTACAACCGTCTTTTTTATCGGTACCGAAGTGGCTCTTTGGTTAGGTTTTGGAGCAAAATGACCTATATCTCTGAGTTTAGGTTCTTTTCAAATTGATTTAACCATGAAATATCACAACATATGTATCTAGGGAATGTTGGAAAACGACACAACTTTCCCCTCTATGTGCAAATCAATGGGATTAACAATATAAAATATTTAGTGGATGAAAATCACTTCTAACACAAATAAGCAAATCATCAAACATGTAGGATGCAAGAGACACCATGATTTTTTACGTGAAAAACAATGGGTCCTAGTCCGGCACAAATCCACAATAATAGAGATAATGGAAATACAATTATCAAGAGACCTCTCTTGGATACTCAAACTACGTCACCCAAAGGTAAATTACAATTTACAAGCAACATGAAAGAAATGAATTTCTCACCAACTAGGGATTGTAGAAAGTCCCTAACACAACCCTTGGAGAAGATAATCGAAGAAACTGGTGTTGTGGACGGACACTCATGAATCTGAATGCGAAGATTTCAGTAGTAAAAGGCTCTTGTTCTTCCTCTTATGCAAATCACCTTCTCTTCCTCCTCTTTTTCTCTATGAAAAAAAAAATAAAAAAATGGTGTTACTGGAATTCACTCTATTCAAAGGACCCCTCTTCTCTCATTTTACTTTGTTTGACCAAAAGACCAAAATACCCCCTCACACGTGGCAATAAAAGGCTATTGAAGCCACACATGTGGGTCCCATCTCCACATGAGGAGGGACCCCCAACAGGGAGTAGTTGCAATGCAGAGATGTCTTGTTCTCATCCCTTCCCTAAGCTGCCTAACCATTTGGCATACTTTCCATTCAGATCTTTGACTACAAAATATGAGGAAAATACTCATTTTTGTGATTAATTCTTTTATTCTGAGCCATGGGCGAATAATGAGGATTCCCCATCGAGACCATATTGTGCAGGCTTGAACTCTGAGTGGCTTAAGTGGGCCAATTTGTTCTAGACAGGATCACCCTCTGTCCTTTCTTTCCAACTCTATCATGAAGGGTGAAGGTCTCTAACTGGTCATATCCTTCTGTCAACTGAACCATAAACCTCTTTGTTGAGAGAAATATTGGCTCTAAAGGTCCTAAAACCCCTCAAAACCCCTAGTTCTAGTGAATTACAGGCAAGTCATCTTTATTGGAAAAATGTTTACCAACAAAAAGAAAAGACTATACAGATAGAAAAAGAGGCCAACAGCAAGTGACCCTCTCGTTGCTCCCTTTAAAGGGAATTTATCGGCTACCATGAAAGCTTGCCTTTGAGCAATGAAAAAAAAAAACCTGGGAAAGCAAGAATGGATTTGATCTATAAAAAAATAAAAATAAAAGAGAAATAAAGTCCCATGGCCCCTGCTAAATGCTCCCATGTCAAATCCTGCCTTCTAGTCCCACATGAAATCTGAATGAAAACACCCCCTAAACTCAGCTCTAGGCAGCGGACAGGCTATGATCATGTAAGTGATTACTTGATTGAATCAACCAAAGCAGCATATTTCTTAAAGATTCTTCTATTTGTCTCCTTCCACAAGTTTACATGATAATGATATGAAAGGCACCATCATCCCATAAATGCTCCCTCAAATTAGCTTAGAAAGGGATCCATTAGAGTCCAATTCATCTCAAAAAGGTGAAAGAAGTGCCTTCAAATGACTAGTCACATGTCAATGAAGGAACAAATGATCCACAATTTCTTCATCTTTCCATCACAAACACATGTTAGTGAGTTCCATCTGACACCACCATAAGAATCTTGTTTGGTATAGCATCCCATGTAAAAGATTACATCTTATGTGGAATAGGGTTATACCAAATTTGGCACACGCTCCCTTGTGGGAATTAAGCATCTTGAACATAGACTTCAGAGAATTTGCCATTCTCTGTAAAGCCTGCATCTTGAACTTTATAAAATTTTGCTGTCCTCAGTTGGATGATTGATATGGCTGTGGAAAAGCCTGCTCATGAGCCTTCTGAAGAAAAACATTTCATCGTCAGAGAGGTTTTTCCAGAGCCTAATATCCCATGCAATAGATCCCCAAGAACTTCTTAATTATATACCTTCTTCTCACTAGACAGTGATAGAGAAGGCAGTGGCTGAAATGGTACGGCCAATAGAACCTGATCAACCCAGGCATGTTACAAGAGACTCACTTTGTCACCTTTACCAGCGAGAAACTGGATGCCTGACCCTCCTTAGGTAGGTCCAGATTTGGGTACATCACTATCTGACCCAAACCTGACTCGTTGATAGCCCTAACCAGATTGTGATGCTTCCCTTCTTAACAAGTAGGAGTGCACCAATTGTGATGTTGGTAACATGCATTTCCACAGAAGTATTCTTCTGACTTTAGAAAGTAAAGAAGATTTAGACAATGCTTGGAATTGTGTGAATTCACAACCTTCCTGGATGATGCAAATGCAATGACCATTCAACTCATGTTTTCATGGTGGGCCAAGCATATCCATTTCCTTAACTGGCAGATGATAGGATCTGACAATCATCCAATTTGCAAATTCATGGATATCCAAACAGGTTGGTAAATGGGAAATTAGCCATGTCAAAGACCTGATTTGTATTCATTTAATGCGGGGGCATTTTCACACTGGGCTTCAGTGGGGTGGCCTATGGGATGCAAGGGCACACTCGGGGTGGGCGGCCCACGGAACCCATGGATTTGGGGCCCACGAGGAGGGTTCGCCGAGGACCTAACCCATAGATTTGGGGCCTGGGCTATGAGATAAAGAAATTAATTCGCCATGCTCTATCAGTTCGAGCTCTTAGAGCAAGTGGTTAATTGTCTTGCATCAAATTGGCTTCCACCATAACTCCTATGTCTCTTCGTGTCGTGAATGAATTTCCTTGAAAATCTATTGAATTGTAGTTTTGGTATGCATTTGGCTTCTGAAAGTCACAATAACAGACATTAAAGCTTAAAAAATCCCAAATACGAGAAATGATCCAGTTGTGTGGGACACCAATAGCAGGATTTGGTGTTGCTAATGAAATGCAGGACCTGACCTTGGGCGCCAAATCTGGTCTTAAAGGGTGATGAGATTCTCCAATATTGTCATCCCTGTGGTGTCTTGTACTAGGTTTTTTCTTGGATAGATTACATTCGAGTCAGTTTCCTTTTCTTCATGTGGTTGTTGACACTGAAATGTGGGAATATAGGTGGAGTTGGCATATTTTGATCACGGAGGCATTCTTCCATTCGTCATCCGAAATCTGATCAATTCGAAGCAGTAAGTGGATGAATTTTTTCAATCAACGACCTGAAGCGAGAAGAGTGTGTGAGATAATCAAGGGGATCTTGTACATACCGTTGAATTGGTATATGCACTCTCTCCTCTGTTTGGACTGGTTAACCATCTGAGATTGCCTTTGTTTTAACGAAATAAAGGGTGTTGAATAAACTGGCGGGCCAACCTCTCTGCAAAGTAGCAGATCTCACCACATTTGTTTTTGTGAAGTTGAGGGGAACCAAAAAAAAGAAAAAAAGAGAGCAAATGAGAGAGTTATCTGAAATCATTCCTGTTTTGTCATTAGAGCAACTTGTTTTGTATCATTATTGAAGAATGCTTTTGCATAACAAATCAACACCTTGCACTGGCATACCATTATGGGGTTTCAATATCTGCTATATTTTCTTTACAGATTTTTATGAAACGCCACCCATTTTATGCATAATTAGAAAGAACCGCCCAAAAGAAAAAATCTTTAGATATGAGCACCCACATATTGATGGGTCTCTTTATTTTTGTTCTGTCAAATCCATAGCTTATTTTTGAAAATGACGAAAATGTACCCTAAGTGGTCATATCTTTGCATACATTGATGGAAGGATCGGTCCAAATCAATGTAAACCACATCTTAGAACACTCTTGTGTCATTGTCCACCTACTCTTGAACAGTCCATATTGCTGTCCACGTACCTTTGAATGGTCCAGACAGCTATCCACCTACTTTTGAATAGTCTAGATTGCTAGGTACATCATTTTGAACAGTCTAGATAGTTGCCCACTTTCTTTGAACGGTCCAAATCATTGTCCATGTACTTCTCAATGGTCTAGATCATGTCCACTGCCACCACTTCTTAGGGGCATTTTCATCATTTTGGGAATTTGGCTAATGACCATTACTTGGAGTGATTTGTCTAAGGAAAATTCTTTTGGGTTCTAGTTAGTTATAAATAAAAAAAAAATAATAATAATAAAAAAAAAACACACACGGGTGGCATTGCATAAAAATCCCATTTCTTTATTCTTTGCATGGCCTCAATACTTTCTTCAGGCTGCATTTGACTCATGGTTATTTCAAGAGCCAAGAAAATTTATTTGTGATTTTGAAATTT
Organism: Magnolia changhungtana; assembly: GCA_030180095.1. Taxonomy (NCBI): domain Eukaryota; kingdom Viridiplantae; phylum Streptophyta; class Magnoliopsida; order Magnoliales; family Magnoliaceae; genus Magnolia; species Magnolia changhungtana. The sequence goes on along the minus strand of JASAUF010000470.1, from coordinate 87,003 downwards.
CTATACTAAGTAGAATTTTGAATTAAACCAGTAAATGGCAGTCTTTGGTATCCACACTTCTCCTTTCATATTCTTTGAGAATTGCAGTAAGAGCAGAAATCCCAACAACTGTAATTTATTTTTATTTTTATTTTTTCTCGCAGCACAAGCCAAACACGGCCTTAGGGTTACATTTTGTTTGTGGTTAGATGGTTTGGCCCTACTGAGAAAATTGTGAAGGTGCTTTAATGTGTCCTTTCATATATTAGGATACTGTTGATGAGAAATCATCTGGGACTACGGCTATACCAGAAGTTTTGAAACATGCGGAAGATCTAATCCATGCAAAAGGTGGGCCACATCATATCGGGCTGATTCACTTGCTGAGCAGGAGACGACTTTAAAATCAATAGATGGCTAATGGTATGACTCAGTCTATTGGTCTGGCCCACCCAATGAGTGTATTAACCTGTTTTTCATATCAGCTGATCATCATGGTGCGACCCACCTTTTGCACAGACTGTATATCTACACGTTACATGTTGGTGGGAGAAAATATGATATAACTGTGGCATCTGATCATTTCTCATTGTTGACAGTGCTAAAAAGAGATGGACTGTTCTTAAGGGCATGGATCCTAGTTAGTTATCAGTGATTGGGTATTTGTGCACATGGCGTCTTCATACAAGATCTAGGCATTTGTTAGTAGACTATTGAGAAAAGTGATTAGATGTTTAAGAACCATATTTGTTCTATTAAAATAATCTTTCACTTGAAGGGTTAGAAGTCTTTAAGTCCCAAAGTAATTGGTTTGGACTATAGTCATGTGTAAGGGAAGCTCTACAACATTGTAGGTTTTCTTGTGTGGGAAAGCAAAACCTAATTTCAGGTGTTAGAGTATGGTGTTTGTTAACTATACTTATGGAACAATGTTTATTAGATCCCTATCAATCATTAGGTAGGCCAGAAAGGGCACCGAGGTATAGTGTGCATGTCCAGGTGGGAAATCATACAAATTTTTGTTGAAGGATAAGGTAACTGGGTTTACTAGAGGACGCGGTTCAGGCGCCTATATTGTTTTGGGAGTGTAAAAGGGCAGAGAAATGGTTAAAAGAGGGCTGACCTTTGGGCAACTTTTTTTTGTTTTCTTCTTTTTTTGGCCTTTTTTCACGGGATGCCCTTTGGGCACTGAATACAATTCAGGTGAAGAGGAAAAAAAGTTTTTAGGGCAAGAAGAGGGATGGGGAAAAGGCTGCTAAAAAGGCCTTCCTTCCTCTTTCACCTTCTATCTCTAAAGACAATACCTCATCCTTTGCCAACCCTTGACCAGCCATGACTCCCCAAAAGAAGAACCCATAGAATTGCTTCAATGCATAAATTTCATTTATTTCGGAAGACTGGTATTAAAAAAAATCCTTTTCTTTTCTGTGAAACTCAATTAGACAAGTTTTTCTTTTTTCTAAAAACACATTTTTTTTCTAAAAAAGTACATTTTATTCAAAAATAAATAAAAATTTGAGGGCAATTATACAGAGAGAGAGAGAGAGAGAGAGAGAGAGAGAGAGAGAGAGATCCAATTTTCTCACCGGTACCAAGGAGAAATTTGCAAGAATTTTTCAAAAAAAAAAAAAAAAAAATCAAAAATTGAATATTTCATTCATTGTATCTTTTTTCTTTCAAGAATTCATTCTTTTAAGTTATTTCAAAAACTCCTTTTCATTTATGTTTTATCACTTGTATTGTATAGCATTTGAATTATATAGCTTATTTTGGTTATAATCTTATTGGGTTTTTTTTTTTTTTCTAACAGTACATAGTTTAGGCTCCTATTACATAAAAATTTATTATGCATACTTGTTTTTGCAATATTTTGATTCTTAAATGTGTAAATGTTTATCTTTTAACGTCTCCTGAAATATCATTGATAAGCCTCCTCAACAATATTTTTATGGGTATCGATACAAGTTTTCATATCCCCAGTCTTCAATACATATATCGACACTGGTACTTTGAAATCTGTGTTATCGTAATCGGCCCCACTTTACACTTCAGCATTTTGCTTCTTTTACCGAACTTTTTTTTTCCCAATCTTTTTAATGATTTAACATGACATTTCCCATACTATCATGGTTTTTCTTTCTTTCTTTCTTTTTTCCATAAGGTATTCTGTTAGGGGTTAGAAAGTTAAGATTTTTCAAGTCTGTGCTGTGGTTTGATCAGGAAATTTACCTGAGAAATTTGAAAGAATCAATAAAGACTGACTATAGGCAGAGAAAATAACTATTGCATGGCCATCCAAGTGAAAGTGGTGGTCGCATGTTAATCATCAGAGGTAAACATCCCAAGATGGAAGGTTTCCCAAACATGGTAGCAACTCGATCATGGTTTGATATTTTGTAGGGACCATTTTCTACCATGGAAATCTCAGTCAAAACAAAAGAAAAATAAATTTAAGATATTTTTCCAAGGGGTAAATGTAAACACCTCCCCTTTGTTTCATGCCAATTGTAAATACATACGTCTGTGATTATTACATATACATTCCCTCTGTTTCAAAGATTTGTTGCAGATTACCCAATACAAAGAAACAATACCCATTATCTTCAAGTAATATCATATCCAATTAGTTGTAGATGTGTGGGCCACTATAGCATCGTGTCGTCCAAGCTGTTCAGCATGTTTGCTTGCCATGAAAATTGGACACTCAAAAATCAAGGTAATCCATGGTGTATTTTGGTGTTTCAAAAATAAAAAATTCTTCTAAAATTTTTAAAAAGCAATAAAGGCATTTTGTTTCGTAGCAACGTAGGTTTAGTCCCACGTCGAATTGGCAAGGGAAAAATTTTGGGTTTATAATAAGATGATTTTGCATAGTGCTTAGGCCTCTTTGAAGAAACATGTGAATTTGGTTGTTTGGGGGGCTATGCTATGAACCACGCATATGCCACGCCCGGCCGTTGGCGTGGTGTAGTGTGGTGTAGTGTGTTGTGCGTGCGGACGAGTATACTTGCATGTTTAAATATATATTTTTTTTGTTGCCTTTTGAAATTTCATTTTACAATGGTTGAACGATAATTTATTTTGAATTTTCAAATAGAATTGGAAAACGAAAAGTTTTCTTTTAAAAAAAAGCCAACAGTGATGACTGTCGAGGTAACCTTTGAAGTCTATATAAAGGACTTCTTTAGGTCCAAATTTCACAATCAATTTAATCTTTCGAATGTCTTTCTCACTTCAAATTTCTGCAATGGTTTCTTTTGGTTCATCTGGTTCAGTTTTTGGATTATACATACAACGAAGGTTTGGATCTTCATACATCGACTGCGCTGGTGTGACGAGACAACATTCGAAGGTATTCTAGAGGCTGATTGTCCAGTGTTCCTGTTGCACTACGGATATAGTCTAAGGAGGGTAAATCAATTTTAACTAGAGTGACTTTCATTGTGCCTTGAAACAAATAAGTTTTTTAAATTCTTTCTTATTCAAATTTATAATTTTATTTCAATTTCTTTTTATATGTTTTTAATTTCAATTTTTCATAATTACGGATTTACATATCTAAAATTCCTACAATCCAACCATCAAATGGCCCACCACATAAATTTGACGGTTTTTCAGTGGTGGTCTATTATTATCTATGTTGTCATCCACCTAATGACTGGATTATTTATCATGGAGTGACCCTGCTAGGTGGGTTGGATGCCAATGTATAAATAAAGGTGGGCTCCACATGCACACAAAACGGATATTTTTTGTAATTTGGTAGGGCTTCCTCTAAACTCTTGAACAGATGGGAATTGCAATTAATCCTTTTAATATGTAGTAAGATATGACCATACTTGAGGCACAGGCTGTTTTAGCCCCAACCCAAATCTTGTGCACTTAGGCTACGCTGGGCTATGTTTTGAGGCCCATGGGTTGGAAATGTCCTCAGCTTTAATGTCAATAATTAATTGGGTTGGATATGCCTCATATCTACCATAAGGTCCAAATAGTGGGCTGTTCTAAAGGTAGGGCCTGACTTCATCAGAGCCTGATTGAGTATGGATTGGGCCTAGACAAAAGTTTCTAACTACATGAGCTACAGATGTGCATGCATTAGCTTTCATATTGAACTTAGCACATTCCACAAAGATTACACACACCATCACTAACCAATTATTTAACAACCTAACCCCTCCCCTTAGATCCACATTTCTAGACTTCAGTTATAAGTATTACTCATGGCATGATAAAGGGTAGCCTGGTTATGATAAAAGATAAATATGATTGTGAGAGTAGGTTTTGCGTGATGTGAGAGTTCTATCTTAACCATTCTCCTTTCTTACAAGCACTAAATATTATAAACTTACTTTCCATAATAGAATGATATATGTATGTTTGTTCCTGGATACCCAGAATATATAAAAACTTGTAGATTGTGATTTTATGCAATTTACATTCTACCTAACATGGCCTCATCCTTCTAGTAAGATAAGGGTGCAATCTATAGCTCCTTTCAAGTACCTTTAGAACCCTAAAATCCATTCCAATAATCATGTCCTAGATTACTATGTATATTTCCATTTAGAATTCTTACTTTTGAATTCTAAATCCGGTCTAATGTCTCCACTTGGAATTCTTACTATGAATTCTAGATCGAGTCTAGTGCAATTCATTTCATTTGTAACTCTAGCATATTTTAATTAAGCTTTACATTTATCAATATTCTTTATTAATTTAGTACTTAGATGAAATAGGGTTGAAACTCATTTAAGGTTATAATGATCGAAACTTCTTTAAGACTTTCAATAGATAATGAGATTATATTAAAGCATTCCACCATCAACACTGTATATTGAGTCCCAATGTAACACCTGATTTACTCAGTATCTTTCAATATATATATATATATATATATATATAGAAGGGAAATTTTTCCATACGGACCCCGCCTTTTTGGTTATAGACCGAAAACCTCATGCTTTTAAACTATTTGTTAAAACCCGCCCACCTATTTCAAAAACATTTTGCGGCCACTTACACGGACGGATGCTTGACAGATGCAGCTGTTAACTACCAAAGGTTAATTTTACCCTTGTTTAATCGCAAATATTATTGTTGCTTGCCCTATCTTTGTTTTATCTTTGCAAAATGACAGTACTACCTCTTTTTGTCCCGAGCGACGCAGAGATTGCAGACGCATGGGAAGTGGATTGTCGTATTGAGTAAACTGTGGGGCCCACCGTGATTTATGTATTCTATCCACTCTTACCTCCATTTTAATAGATAATTTTAGGGCTTAAGCCCAAAAATGAAGCATATCCAAAGCTCAAGTGGGCCACACCACAGGAAACAATGTGAATTGAATGTCTACCGTTGAAAAATTCATGGGTCCACAGAAGTTTTGGATCAATCTGATATTTGTATTTTCCCTTCATCCATGTCTGTGTGATCTTATGAACAGGTTGGATTACAAATAAACATTACTGTGGACCCTAAAGAGGTTTCAACGTAGGAAATTATTATTCCCACTGTTTCCTATGGTATGGTCCACTTGACCGTTGGATCTGATTCAATTTTTATTTCAACCATTAAAATGAGCTGAAAAATATACTAGAGTTACAAATGGACGACATGAAGATTGGTATGGTACACGTGAACGTTGCTAATTGCATGGACATCTCTTTTAAACTGACATCCACCAACCACGTGGCAGTGATGGTTGTAGATCATCAAAATCACACCGATCACACGTATCTAGCTATGAATTTAGCTTATGAGCATGTGCAATTGACATTTTCTACTTTTAACTGTTTTTTGGGCCACGTAACGGATGGACAATATTGATTTAGACGAAATCGGATTACAATGTAGAAGAGATCACCAACCTCAGTGTTGTATTGAGGTGACAAAGTTCTGTCTCCGATTGTATGGCCATTTTGAGCTCCTGATCTGCCTTATTTTTTGTGCATGCCACAAAATGAGCTGAAAAAATAGATGGACAAGGTAGATTTCTCACAAACATCAGGGTGGGCCCAACCAACAGCTAGAGTTAGGTGGGCAGGACAATCAATGTCCATCAATGGCAAGCGAGAGGTTTGATGGACATTTAAGTCCAGTGGGGGAGGGTTGCTCGACCTATGTGGGGCCCACCATGATGTATGTAACAAATTCAATCCATCCATCTATTTTGTCCCCTCATTTTAGGGCATGGGTCTAAAAATGAGGCCAATCTAAAGCTCAAGTGGGCCAAACGGACATTTTTTTTTTTTTTTTAAAGAGAATTAAACACCCATCGTTAAATGTTTGTCGGGCAACAGGATGCTTTTTTTTTTTTTACTAATCCACCTTGTCCATCTGTTTTTTTAGCTCATTTTGCTTATGCCCAGACCAAACATGAGGCCGACACAGCTCTTGCCCCGGTGGTAGACTCTAAGTAGTTTCAACTCCCGGTCAAGGGTTCGAGTACCCATGGGTGGTGAAATTCCACAAGCGTGAGTGTGTGAGTGTGTGGGGTGTGTGTGCGTGTGTATTTAAAAAAAAAAAAAAAGCTCCAGTGGGCCACACGGGAGATTAAGTCTAGAGGTTGTTCTAATATAGTGGGGCCCACAATGATGCTTGTAACCAATCCACTCCTTCCATCTGTTCTGCTACCTCATATTAAGGGATGGGACTAAAAATGAGACTAATCAAGAGCTCAAGTAGGTCACACGAACATGAAACAGTGGGGATTAAAAGCTCACCGTTAAAACATGCGTTGAGCTACAGGATGTTTGCGACAAATCCACTTCGACCATCTGTTTTTCTAGCTCGTTTTATGCCATGAACCAAAAAATGAGGTCAATTGGGCCAAGTGACAGGAAACAGTGGGAATTGAATGTCAAACCGTTGAATAATATTGGGGCCATTATAGATCTGGCACATTTTTAGGCTCATGCATTAAAATAAGCTCTTAAAACAGATTGACAGGATGGATTTTTCACAAATAACAAGGTGGGCCCTACGTTTGAGGGGAGATTGCAAAATGCCGTAAAGTGAGGGCAGTTCCGTCAATACGAAAATACACAAATGCATTAATTTCGTATTGTAAACTAATGGCAACCAGTTTGATCTCTAACGGTGAAAACTATGAAAACTATAAGCGGATTCTCGGAAATAGTTTAGTGGAAGGTTTTCGGTCCATAGGCCAAAAGGCAGGCAGCCATATGTAAAAAGGACCCCCCCCCCACAAAAAAAAAAAAAGTTTCTTCTATATTTATCAAAATCAGTCCAAATCTTTTGTAGTATTCTACAGATTAGCAGGTGATAATTTGACCTTCGATATTAGCATTCGTTTGTCTCATTTTCTAATTAGTCAAATTATTATATTGAATTAATTAGTGAAATATTTCACTGTCATTGCTTGGGAGCTTTTTTTCAACATAGAGAGATTAGACTTTTCTTTTTTCTTGTACTGATTGAACTAATCCCTTAGGTTATCCCATGTAGAATTCAGCATTAGATCACCAATTAAGAATACTGTTTTGAAATCCATTTGATGAATTACAAAACGATGCATCACAACAAGAGAAATATAAGTCTTAACAACTAGATCATATGCATCGAAAATAATTACTTTGAATTTGTGTAGAACCCACTAATTATTCCATTAGCATTTTTCTTTTCTAAAATACATTATCATATTTGTCTTAAACCTGACAGATGATCAACCAAACATACGTATTAATGGAGACAATGGAATCCCTATCATTCATTTTCAATGCCCTCCTTTTGGCCGCTATGGATTATCTATGAGCCACACATTTGAACGAGGTGATGTGTTGAAGGCGGGCCATCATTAGAGCTGGGCATCGAACCGAGTCGGATCAGATTGGGTCCAACTCGACTCGTTCGAAATTTGCAGGGCCTGACCCAAACTCGATCTGATCCGGGATCAAGTCCGGGTCATCTAACTCGAACCAATCTGAACCCCTGCTAGCCTGAACCGATCCGATTCCAACTCGATCGGGAAAATCGAGTCGGATAGGATTCAGCAAGGTTCAGATCGTTCATTTTTTCAACGGTATGGAAATCATTATTCTCACTGTTTCCTATGATGCGATCTACTTGATTATTGGATATATTTAAAATTTAGTATCAACCCCTAAAATAATTTGGAAAAACTGATGGACAGTGTGGATAAACCAAAAACATTCAAGACGGGTCCCACATAGTTTACTCAGTAGGATAAAAACGTACTACTGACTATAACTCACACCAGCTATATAGCTTCTTGAAGAAGCTTTGTAATTCCCATCAAGTACTTTTGTCTGTACCTAACACCAGCTATATAGCTGCTATAGGTACATGTCGTGCGAAGACGAGCACTGACGCTCCTCAAGCTTCGAGTTGTACGAACGGTTCAAAGAAGATCAAAGTTACATGGGCCCCACAATGATATATTTATTATATCTACAACGTTCATCTATTTTTAGAGATCATTTTAGAGCATTATCCAAAAAATGAATCATATCCAAAGATCATCTGGACCACACCGTAAATAGCAGCGGAGATAATGATTTTCACCGTTAAAAAAATTGTAGGGCCCACCATAACGTTTATTTTACATACAATCTGTTGATAAGGTCACAAGTACCTAAATGAAGAGGAAAAACAAATTTCATAAGGTCACAAGTACCTGAATGAAGAGGAAAAACAAATTTCATATTGATCCAAAACTACTGTGACCCTAAAAAGGGTTTCAATGGTAGACGTTCAATCTCCCACTAGTTTTTGCGGTGTGGTTCAGTTGATGGTTAGATCTGTCTTATTTTTTGTCTCAAGCCTTAAAACGAGCTTGCCAAATGGATGGACAGTTTAGATATCAAACCCACAGATCTTACTGACGTCAATATAGCAGCTATATAGCTGGTGTGAGGTACACCAGCCAATCCGCTTCCTGTCTACTGCTCACTTGAACATTTGAACTGTTTGCCTTGCATATCAAGCAAGAAGCAATGAACTGCACCTCTTTCTCTCTTTCTCTCTCCGCAACTCTCATGGCAAAAGAATCATGATTTTCAGCATACCAGCTCAAAACCTATGCAAGTTCTTATCAACTCCCCCTTTTTTTCCATTTTCACCTGTACTTTTTATTTCAGTCATGCCCAGCTCTTTAGAATAATAGTGTAATTATTTATTTTCTCTAAAAAAAGTATGTTATTAAGAATTGGTTCATCAGTGTTCATACATGTATAAAATAAAATTTATTAGAAACTATAAAATACACACCATATATTATCCGGATCGGATTTCGGATCGGTCCGATCCGGATTGACATTGATCCGAGCCCTATCCAATAAACGGTTGGATCTGCCTGATCCTACCCGAACCGCACCGATCCCGGCCGTCGGTTCGGTTCGAATCGGATCAGGTCTGGTCAGATCGAGTCAGAAATGCTCAGCTCTAGCCATCATAGACTATTTATAGTTAAAATTCATCTTGTTTAGATGATCCTATCCATAGTATCATGGGTTTTCGGTAGTCATGGATTTCCATCCTCAACACATTTCCATAAGGTGATATTTCAGAAATAGGCATCCAACCGTGGATTGTCCATGGTTAAGAATTCATCTCAATTGGACAATCCTATCCATATGATTGAAGGCATGTGAAATGGATGTCAACCATCGTTTGTCTATGGACCACAACAAAATTTAGTCATGAGACCCAAAAAACAAGCGCATTCATGATTTATGTGGGCTACACCAAGTGAATCAGTTTGGAGAGTAAGCACGACTATGTACACAATCTCCGATCATGTGATCCAACTTAATTATAAATGGGGTTGATTTTTTGGCCCCTAGGACTAACATTGGGTGACACACCTGGTGGTAGGCATAGATTTCACATAACCTTTACAGTGGAGCCTACCCCAGTCACCCCAACTCTTTGCTAGTAAAGCTGACCCCAACTTCCAATGATAATTTACTAATTGGAGGTAGCTTATTGAAAACTTTTTAAAAAAAGATACTGGAATGTAAATTCTATATTAAACAGGTAGTTTTTTTTTTTTTTTTTTTTTTTTTGTAAAATTCATGTGTAGTGTAGATGGCTTCAGAATGGATGGAGTGGTGTACGAGAGAAGGGCGAAAGTATACATATATCCACATCTGCAAAAGCCACAACGATCCTCTTCCAGAGTACAAACCTTTATGGGTGACTTCATAAATCCCCCTGTATAGGTGGCCAAGCACGAAAGATGTTAGAGTAAGCTTTCGATCGTGGGCAAGAGCCTCGACCAAAGAAATGTATTCGGTGGTGATTTGCAAGGCATTCATGCAAAGCAAATGCAGGTAGATCCAAAGCAGCAGAAACTAGCCTGCTGTGATTACGGTAGGCCATCATGAAGTGAGAATAGACTTTACCACCTCTGTTCGTGAAGCGTTTGACATCTTTGTGCGCTAGATAGATGGTTTCACCAAAAGGGAGCAGTTGGGTCAGGGCCAAAACGTAAAAAATGGTCGAACTCATAGGACCGCAGCCAAAGAAGAACTTGTTAGTCGATGAGCTCCAAAAAGTTAAGGCTGCAAGAAGAGCCAAATTTGTCGGATAGTCATAAATGAAGAATTTGATGCATTTGTAGATGCCTGATTCTCTCCACGTTGCCTCGTGTTGAGAAGAAGCGCGGGCGAACCAAGCTTCCCATTCCAGGAGTGATCTTGGCCATGCCCGAGGATTCTTCAAAGCGTTTGAAGCATCAGGGATGGAATTAGACTGAATTAATAATGTCTCACCGGGACAAAGGGGAAACAAAGGATCCATCATATTGACTTCATCCATGTCCGTTGAGGGATTAAATGATGGACCCAGGCAGAAGTAATCACCCAGGGGTGATTGAAATACGATCTTGTCGATGCACTTATAGGTAAGTGCATCCATCACCATAATCAAGTCATTTTGATGAAATGTGGCAGTAAAAGAGGAAGAGGCAACCATTGTTTGGGAAGAAAAATAGTATTCGGAGCTGTTGGGAAGAAGGGTAAGGAATGAAAGCGTAAGAGCGAAAATAATTCAAATCGGTGCTTATATCGGTCGATGGAGTGAAGCATTTATTAGGGCATCATTATAGTTTTGTTATAAACGATGTAAGTACATGTGTCAGCACAAGGTTCATCCTCTGTTTCGATAAAGTGTAGCCGTCGCTAACGTATTGCGGTGAGTCAGCAAAAATCGATTAGCACCCTACTAACACGTGTAGGCAATAAATGATACATTTATGAAGGGTCGCAAGTCACTTTCCCTTTTCCCAAAGGTGAAGCGACGTGGGGGGCAATGTTCATCCCCATTATCATCATTCCTTGGCCAATCAGGGAGAGCTATGTGTGATCTGTACAGATCCGCATGATGCATTTAAAGATCTATGGATATGTACGGAGAAGATTTCTCGATAATCACAGCTAGAGCGTATCAAATGATACCATGTATTGCTTGAGCGGCCGAAAAAGAAGCAATCGTGTGAAGCGGTTACAAGACAGGTGGCAAGAGAAGAAATAGAGAAGTTCAAAGTAGTGGCAAACGGTTATAGTAATCGTCAGAATGTGGGAAGGATCTATATGGGTAAATCAATGTTATAAATAAAAGAAGAATGCAAGAAGTAAAATCATCTCATACCAACCCAAACAAACCAAATCTATCAACCAAACTATCCTTTTATCCTTTAAAATTATCAGTCAATTTACTTTTCATAGTCTAATCATTCACTTTTCCTGTCAAGCAAATTACATTTCTTAAGTATAATCTTTACTTTTCAACATGTTGTTTACATTTCGTAGTGTAATTTGTAGTGTTAACCAAGTAGTTGGTAATCTTTAGTTGTAATTTGATTATACACTCGTGCGCTAGATTTAGGTCTTCAATCGGGAAGGTGTTTGGCGGCCGCTCTTCGTAATTGACTATAATAATCCCTTCCTCATCTCATTTTATATGTAACATAAAATTCATTCGCACAGAAGGCAAAGGAGTAACCCATCATCAGAGGACAAACCTCACCCTTTGAATATCATGTGATCCAATTTTACACATTGAGGGAGTGGCTAAATAGACGACCGATCTCACCAGATCTCGATCTTACGCTACGTGTCTACCTATCTTAGTGCTTAGGGTCATTGTTGTTCGGTTTGAATTGAAGCGGTAATTTCAATTCTTGCACAGCCGCACACCTAGTTTGTTTAGCGTTGTTTTTGGCACTAGGTGTGTGGGTGTGCCAGAATTGAAATTGTGGCTTCAATTCAAATTGAACAATAATGACCCTAAGCGCCAAGATAGATAGACACGTATTGTATGACCGAGATCTGGTGAGATCGGTCGCCTATTCAACTGCTCGCTCAATGTGTAAAATCAAATCATGCGATATTCAGAAGGTGGGGCTCGTCCTCTGATGATAGGTTATTCATTTGCCTTTTGTACGAATGAATTTTACGCTACAGATAAAATGAGATGAGGAAGGGATTCTTACAGTTAATCACAAAGAGCAAATCCAAAACACCTTTCTAATTGAGGAACTGAATCCGACGCACGAGCGTAGACTCAAATTACAACTAAAGATTACCAGCTACTTGTTTAGCGCCATAAATTACACTACGGAATGTAAATGCAAACGACATGTTGAAAAGTAAAGATTACACTTAAGAGATGTAATTTGCTTGACTGGAAAAGTGAAGGATTGCATTATGGAAGGTAAATTGACTGATAATTTGAAAGGATAAAAGGATAATTTGAAAGAGATTTGGTTTGTTTAGGTTGGTAAGAGATGATTTTACTTCTTGCATTCCTCTTCTATTTATATAGCCTTGATTTACCCATATAGATCTTTCCCACATTCTGACAGTTACTATAACCGTTCGCCGCCACTTTGAACCTCTCTATTTCTCCTCTTGCCACCTGTCATGTAACCGCTTTCATACAATTGCTTTTTCATTGGCCACTAAGCAATGTACGACATCATCTGATACACTCAAACTACGATTATCGAGAAATCTTCTCCGTACATATCTGCAGATTTTCGAATGCACCATACGAATCCTTATAGATCACACGTAGCTCTCCCTAATTGGCTCTTGCAGGGAAAGGCAATAATGGGGATGGACGGAATTGTCTATACTTGAAAAATAAACCTATCCATTTGATCAAGCACAATGTAAAACAGATGGTATCTATTGTCTTCAGCCCCACACATTAGACAAGGTGATACATTCTAGGGCATGGAGGCCTGCCATTGATCACCCACGTTTAAAAGTTTTATCTCAATTGTGCTAACAGATCCAAACAAATCCATTTGATCCCCATTGGCATCGCAAATTGTTTTAACTGTAGGAATATGCAAATACCCTATTAATGGGGGCATTGGACTATGCATAAACCCCAATATATTAACGAATTATTAGTAACATTAGGCACTGCTCATCCATAAAGGTATAGTTCCATGACAGACCGTCACAACCATAATCGGGAGATCCAAACCATTAATTTAGTATGTTGGCATAGAAATAGACGGCTAGAGAAGAATACAGCATCAGCTCTCAGATTCAACAAGAAAAGGGACAGTTATGATCAACTAATCAGGTGGAGCATCACCATGGATGACACATGTATACCTTTGCTGATGAACAGAACCACCAGTTTCAACTCTGCTCGGTTCGGTTTGGGCTGAAGCTTGTTTTAAATATAGCCAGTGAATTGACAACCTTATGCCAGGTGCAGCCCTAATCAGTAGTAATTGATTTATCAAAATCATGAACCAATGTAAGGGGAGATGACAAATTCCGCCCTTCAACTTTGATGGCTGTTCATATTGATCTCTAAAGTTGATCATCGATGGGCATGGGGGCTATTTGAAGCTGAGCTTCAATGCTTGTCTCTCAAGTATCAAAACACTGGATTGCTAGAATTGCATCAAGATTGGCCCATCTCTGTATCTCTGATTAACCATCCATTTGCCGACCACCAAATGAATTGAAAACAATGGTCCGGATCACTTGATCATGGGGCACAGTTGTACAAACTGAAAACCACGAGCTACTAGGCATAACCTTGGTGTCAAGGATCATATTATTCATCTTCATTATCACCGTCACAAAAATAAAAATAAAAATAAAAATAAAAATAAAACACCCACCTGATCTCATTATGGAAATTTCAAGTAGATGGGACACCGAAAAATGTAAGTTTATCTTCGAAAAGTTCAGGGAGCACAGCCTGAATCCTGTAGTGAAATATTTGTGTTTCGATGCATCGGAACCCAAAACCTATGCAAATCTTGGAAAAGTTTGTGGACCATGGCCTGAATACTACAGTGATAAATGTATGGGGAAAAAACTGTTTTCATGAAAACAAAAGATATCTAGCTCACCATTATTTCTCAGAGACCATTGTTTGAAGAGGCAGCGAACTCTCAACTTTATTAAGACCGGAATTCCTTTCAGCAACAACCTTTGACATTCCAAACATCTGAAATGGACCAAAAGAGCATCTGGTAGGTAAATACATGGTATGCACACCAAACGTAATAGAAAGTAGCAGACCGATCAACCCAACGAGCATTCGTGAGAGTACTAATGTAACGACTCACCCGCGGTACATACATGGTATGCACACCAATCAACATCATTTGTGGGTCCCATTGTGAATGGAGAATCATAGCCCAAAAATCACAATGAGTGGAAATAAAAGGGCCAGCGATTGTGAGGATTGGGGATGCAGATACCTTAACCATCTTACTTCACCCATTTAATTTGGATCTGGGATCATTGTCAACTGACGGTAACCATTGGCTGGGATAGTCTGACACCACTGTGATTTTCTGGCCATGCTCCCTACATCCATAAAAGGGCCAGCGATTGTGAGGATTGGAATGCATGGATGACATGCATCCTGTGGATGTAGTTTGGTATACTGTCATGCACACTGGAGTCTATCCCATCGAGTATTATCTTCAGTTTCTTTTCTTGTCATTTAGCTCCCCAACTTGAATTCTGGTTCATGTGTTTGCCTAACCTTTTGAATGGTCTTCTTAAAGCATGTCTTGTGTTCGTCCATGGAAGCATGAACAAATTCATCAATGTGATCCTTTACATCGGCCAAGAAACTGGCTTCCTCTGATTTCTTCTTTCGACAAGAGGTAGTGATTGGGCTTCTAACAGATGATGACGACTGCAATTGAGATTGAGCTTGCTGGGATTCCATTACGGACGACGCTCGATCTTAACCTACCACATGGAAATCTGTCACCTCAACTACCAAAAAAGGAAACCTTCGAACTACAATCTTAGCCTTATGTCTATCAGTTTCTAACAGATCAAACCTGGAAAACTAGAAATGCTAATACATCCATACAGTCAAACATTAGCATTTTAATGAGAAGGTCTAGGATCAATGTGTTAAAAGGAATGATCTTCATGGTGGAAGCCACCCAAATTGGCCTCATTTTTTGGCATGAAGAAACACTACCTACTGCCTCAGACCACATTCCCATCAAATTTCTTACTTAAAACTAAAATAAGACTATTCAAACCATAAAAATCAGGATCAACAACAAAATAAAGATACGAAATTATCCTTCAAAAACATCAACTCAACCAGCAGTCATCAGTCATTCTAAACCACACCCACCAAAACTTGCAAATTTCCTACTAGGAATATTTTCTTTTTAAAGGTTACGGTTTTATTGGAAGAAACCGAAATGGCCAAAAGAATTACACAACAGTCCACTATTTACAAAAGAGATCCCCCTCACCCACAGCAATAGAGATTGAAACCCATTCCTTTACATCCAATTGGTTCTTCCAAAAACCTCTGATGCACCCCCACAAAGATTACGAAAACATCGCTCGGCCCAAATACCAGTCAATAGACCAACTTCCAACATCTCCTACCATTCTTCCCAAACCCACCCCCATGCCATGAGTGAAGAAGCCTCTATTGATTCCAGAATCACCCACCACACCCCAAAGAGATCCTAGAAGTTCACCCATACTTCACAAATGGTTGAATTTCTACTCATGTAACTCTGAAAGATGCCATTCAAATCCATCATTAAAATATCAAGATAACTAAATTTCCAACCTTCAAGTCCTGATTCCAGTCGAAAAGGACACAGAGAAGTCACAACAGGAAACAACTAACTTGGCTCACATTGGTAGAAGATACCTTTTGATTACACCATAAATTGGAAATAAAATTTAAAGAAACCAGGGCTTGTGTTCTGCCACTGGAAGCAGTTTACCACAAGTTAAAAGAAACCCACTTGGCATAAAGTGGGTAACCATTGGAGCTCAATTTGGCATGTTGATGAGGATTCTTTGGAGCTTTTATGAAGTTCTTTCATTCAATCTCTCATGTTCATCAAATAGCCAAAATGCAATTGTTCAATCTATTCAAGTTCGGACCCAATCCAGGACCTTCTCAATTGGGCACATTATCCTCAGATCCTTCCCCCCAAAAAATAAATAAATAAAATAAAAACTGAAGTACTGAAATAGGACACTGAGGTACTGTCTGAGTGCAAGGACAAGGGATTTTGAGTTATTAGTTGTTTGGAAGTTACAGTGAACCATACAAATTGGGCTACAAACCCAACTAATTCTATTACTAGACAAATACCAATATCATACATTCGAGCTGTAACCTTAATGGGTACTGCAAAATAGTTGTGCTAAGAGGCAACGTGGGGCCTGACAGCGTTGGCATACGAGCCTCGTGTTAATCATGTATAGGTGGTTTACTATTATTGTGAGCAGCCTGCTACACAGGCATGATCATTCATGTTTGTGGGTGCTTTCTGCCTAGCATTTTTCCTAGCAACTGCACCACAATGACCCAACAGTGCTTGCTCACCCTTTGGCGATGTGCATGTAATGGTTTGTGCTGGAGATCAACACAAGTCGGGAATTTGTTGGCCTTTGAGTGGTGTCGAAGTGAGCCTCTCTCTACCATGGCCGATTCCAAGAACCGTGTAAAAGGGGAAGGTTGATGTCTAGCAGGCAGCAGATCTTAAAACCTTTCAGAATCTATCATTTAAAAGCCGAACCCAATATAGAGTTACAAATAGGCCAGGTCCAGGCCCAGCTAAGTAAAATAAAAATTTTGAATAGGCCCGTTGACAGCCCAACCCAATCTATCTACGAGAAAGACAGAGATAATGGCCTATGGGCTGTAGCCAAACCCTTCCATACCCATATCTTAAGATCTGAATTTAAAAGTTCTCATGCTTTATCCCTGCCACACTCAGCATCCATAATATGGTACTGTAAGTTGTACCTACCTTCTTGATCTTCCATCTTCTGCTTCTTTTATGGTCATACATGAAGAGATTCTCAATATATGAAGCCCATCCACTATTCAACAAGGAGACACCTAAACCATATTGTTGCACGGATTAGAACTGAGGTCTCATATCCTCAACATTTAGGCATTTAAACTAAAGGCCAATTTCGACAAGGATTTGACAAGCGGAAAAATCTGCAAAATCCACTTTTTGCAGGGCCTACGCAGCTAATGCAGAACCAGCCTAGCAGCCGTTTCCAAAGTTTCAGTTTGCACGATTGTGCCTCACAAAATCTAATGCAGAGGCTCTTGATGCAGACTCCAAGGATGCACCGTATCTCCACACTGGGGTGGGGTGGCCCACGAGGTGGGGTCTGTGAGATGTAGGATGGCCACGAGGTGGGTTCCACTGTGGAACCGTGTGATTCGAGGACCCATGCGACGCAGGGATTGCCCATGGGGGTTTGCCTTGAAGAGCCTGCATATAGGGATAAATTGGTCCTTCTCCATCAGTTCTGGAGCTTTTGGTGCATTGGTTAGTTGTCCGCTATCAAAATGGTATTAGAGCGGGAGCTCAGCGTTCGAGTCTCACCAGTATAGGTGGATGATACAGGGGCATCTTGGTGCAGATTCCAAGGATGCATCGTATCCCCACACTGGTGTGGAGTGGTCCACGAAGTGGAGTCTGTGAGATGCAAAATGATCACAAGGTGCGGCCTACTATCGGATTGTGTGATTAGGGGACCCCGTGCTACGCAGGGGTTGGCCACGAGGAGGTCTCACATGGGTTTTCCTCGGAGAGCCTGCATATAGGGATAAACCGATCCTTCCCCATTAACTCTGGAGCTTTTTATGCGCTAGTTAGTTGTCTGCTACATCCGAGCACCTTACAGAGTATACTGGCGGAGGATATCAACTACAGTTTCACTTTGGTTTGGTGACCAGTACATGAGCCCAGTGGGCCATGAAGACCCCACGTGAATCATTGTGCATCTTCAAAGACCCTACACCGGGAAGATGCATGTAGGTTGCTTACTGAGTTTGAACGGTTGGATTGCGAGGACACATCGATCGGATGGTTGGATCTTGAAGATGCTTTGATTCGACAGTTGGATCACTGTGATCATGGATCACATTGATCGTAGAATTTAAGATGTTTTAAATTTGTTTCTTTTATTTAGTTGATTATTCATGTTGGATTTATTTTGATATTTTGTTGAGATTAGGGTGTTAGGAACAAATGTTATTTCATTGAGCGTCCTTATGTGAGGATTTTCATCTGAGAGTGCTTTTTTTAATATAAAAAGTCCCTCTTGAGACAATAAAAGGCTTGGATGACCAGCCCTAGCCCATTATTGAACATTTTGAAAAAAAAAAAAACTATTTCTTGCTTTGAGATAGAAAATATCTTATGAATAGAGTTTGATGGTGTGATTCCAAATTGTGAAGCCTAATCTATCCTCTTTGAAAATGTATATATCTCGTCTTTCTCAAATCCTTTTTTTTTTTCTACTTTTCTTCTCCAAACCCTAAATTCCTTTACTCGTTCCTTCTAAACCTAAACACACTGCCCCAAACTCATATTTTCTTATTCCTCACTCCACTGACCCCAACCCAACCCATCACCATTAGCCCCTACATGTACAGTGATGCAAGACATGAAATTCAAATATGATGTGCAAGATTTTCAGGCTTTAGATCACACTAGTTCAGAGACAATCACATAAAATTCCACATCCCACATAACGTCAAGCACTCAACAAGGGGAATCTATGCAGGTCCAGGCCTACATATGCTAGGGCTGGATCAAGTAAAATTATGGACCAAACAATGCTCAAATGAGAGTAAATTCATCCACACATGCACAAAAATATTTCCCAAATCCAAGGGATTCATAGGTTCAATTCGGGGAACCTTAGGGTTAAAGAAAAGGGATAGAAATTGGGGATTTAGGACAATCTAGGGTTAGGGTTAGGGAAATCAGGTGAGAGAGGAGTGAAAGAGAAGAGAGAGAGAACCTGTAACCAGTGTTTTAAATAGCGGTAGCGTGATGCGTAGCGCTCAGCCCTCTATAGCGCGTAGCATAAATATGTAGTGTGTAGCATAAGCTACATGATACTTCTATTTTTAAATTTAAAAATAGGACAAATATAATAAATAGTGGAAAAAAAAAAAGAAAAAAAAATATAAAAATGCCTAAAAGATGATTCATTTTATCAATTATAAGCATGTTAAAAAAAGTTATTAGTTATCATTTATCAAAAGCCAATCCACATATATAAGTCAAATCAAATAATTATCACATCAACAACTTTCTAAGAAAATCACTTTAATTAATAATGTTTAATTGAAACCATAAGTCACAATTATGAAAAGAAATAAAAATCCCGTAAGTTAAAAGTATCACGTACAATACAAGCGTCACATTCCTCAACATTAGAAACAAATAAAACGTGAAAAAATAATAAAAAACTAAAATAGTAAAAAAAAAATACATTGTAGCTTACGCTACGGACGCTACGCGCTACGTAGCTGTAGCGTACGCTACAACCCCTGTAGCACACGCTGCAGGGGATTTACGCTATTTGGGACGCTACGTAGCGCTACGGCCACACTACGCTACGGGCACTATTTGAAACACTGTCTGTAACTAACTCGCGCATGTGGACAACAGGTTGGGCTTGACGCACGTGCGCTGATGGCTGGCCGCATGTGTGGAGCCCACAAACCCCAAAAAAAAGAAAACGCCCTCTTGGTCTCGTCGACCAGGGCTGAGCTTCAAAACCTCCAAGTTTCAAGTCGATCCGATTTACGGTCTAGGCGTGGTGCTCCATCGAAGTTTCGGCCTTTCTGCGGGGCCAGATTCTGGAATTCTGCTGAAGAGAGAAAAGTTGCTACAATAAAGGACAGATTTGTAGCGTAGATGATTGTGGGAGATGAAAAGAGTGGATGGTAGAAGATGGGAGCGAATCAAGATAGATATGACTTCGCACCACGGTAGTTAGCCCTTCAAAGAAGGGAGGGCTTCACACCCAATTAGGTTTCCATAACTCAGAAAGGAGCAGGAAAACGCAGCAATTTTTATTAATCTTTATTTAAAAAAAAAAAAAAAAAAAAAAAAGCCTACAAGGGGTGCTTATTTATAAGAAAACCTTATACCCCTAAAACTCGCGCGATGTGTGCAACCTATTACTTGGTGATGAAGTAAACACAAATAATAACTAATCAAAGTAATCTAAACCGTCCATGATATGACTAATCAGACTAGTGGGCCACGATCATGAAAACCCATGATGGGCTTTATTTGACTATCGGGCCCACTCCAACAAACCAAAACTCAGTCTTCTAACTAGGAGGCCCTCCCTGGATGTCGTCATCGATCCAGATCGACGGTGGAGCCCTCCTCCTCTGCGTACATGCGTGGGGGGGGGGGGAGGGTGCATGTGTGCAAGATGTCCCCGTCATACAGGCTACTTGTCCGTACTAATTACTTTGCACAGCTATATGGACAGGGTTGTACAAGCGTACGATCAGCCCCTTCTCTCCATTTTTCTTCCCTTTCTTCAATCTATCTTCATATACCTTAAACCCTAGCCTAAAACCCTATTTCCTATTCACCTATAAACCCTATTTCTTTAAATTTTCCCCAAGCCCTAGTCCCCAATTCCCTATAAAATCCTAAATTCCCAAATCCTTCCAAAGCACTAATTCCTTTCAAATCTATAACCTTATATAATCAAACCCTAGCCCTATATTCTCATATCCTTAACTCTAGAAAGACCAAATCAGCCCCTTTGAATCAAACCTAAGCCTATGCTAAAGTGGAAGTTCTACCTTCCATTGATCCTATAAAATTCATGTTTTATATGGTTTTGTTTAATGTGGGGTTGTGATTTAGTTTGAAATCTGAATTTTATTATTTATTTGATTTCTTAGATTTGTGGTAGGTTAGTATATTTTATGCTTTGAATTGCTCTTTAATCCGTTTATAATATATTTGCATCATATTTAGTTTAGATCACACGTCCTACATCAAAATTTGAATGAAGAACTTCATTGTTTTGAGGAGTGCAATCCAGCAAAACAATTAGTGCTAACCTAGCTGGTGGTGCAGGCCACGAAACTAAACATTTCATGATTGTTAAAACATTGGCAATGTCTTTTGTTTATCTGACATCAAAATGAAAGTTTCACATGGATATTGGCAGAGAAGCAAAGCTCATTTAGGGTTAGGTATGATTACATCAGTATAAAACAGTTAAGCTAAACTATATCGACAACAAGCAGATCATTGTCAGACCAGATATCTAACATAATTTAAATGAAAGCAGGCTTCAAATGGAATTACGCCTACTCCTGATATCCTAGCCATGGAACTCAGCATAACACAACAGTTCCATAAATCAACTGATTGTTTTCCACCTGAACTCAACCAGAGCTACTCACTAAATCATTGGTCACAACCTGCTACAGTCTGTTGCAAGAATTGTTCAAAACTGAAAACCAGGAAATGATAATGAAACATAATGATCCTCTTAGCTTTATCACAGCTATTTGGGGTCAGCTTTTAAATGGTATATTGGAAAAAAGTTGTAAAATTGGCCACCCACTAGGTATCAACCATCATCTTTTACCAGGGCTATGGAAGAGGCCATTGTAGAGCCTTCTCCAGGAAAGGACAATGAATATGCACGAGAAAGAATGGAAGTCATCAATGTAATTTGAAGTATGTACACAAACACCTGAGTTTTTAATGAGAATAATATGATTGGTCAAAGTACAAACAATATAATGTACACATCTAGTATCAAGAGCTACACAAACGAAGAACATATCCTACACAAATGAAGGACATATCCTACACAAATGAAGAACATATCTCCGATTTATGTGAGAGTAGAGGTAAAACTATGACCAACATACCCATTTTCTAAATTTTCAGATGGTAATCAACCAAGATGCCTAGTCATTGGTAACAAAGAGTCTTCCATTTTAGCAATATTACAGGGGGCCATCCATATGAACATTGAAGAATAATGACATGAAGATCATCTGCTGCATTGGCAGAATATTCCAACCATGACCCAGTCACTTTTAATGGACAACATTATGTTCAGCTCAGTAACACCACTGCTCCGAAAACATGCATGCCCAAGTATGTTAAATCTCAGTGCATCTTTTCATATTTGAATCTTTGTACTTTCTACCTGAACAAGAGGGCAAAGAATGGCATTATATGTATATTTATCAGGAATTACTCCTCTTAACTATCATATAATCATGTAACTCAACTACTTCATGTGCATTGCAATTCTTTTTGAACTCAGTAATAAGAATTGTATAAGTAATACAATCAGGAACAAGGCCCCTATCCAACATCACCTTCATAAGCTCTTTTGCCTGTTGAATACACCCAAACTTGCACAAAAATTTAATCAAAATATTGTAAGTTACTTCATTTGCTAAAGTCTCAAACTGTCTCATCTCATGACATAAAGCAAATGCATCCCCAATCTTTAAAATGCTGAAATAACCATTTAGCAAAGTGTTGAAGGTTATAACATCTACTATTAAACTGCTCTGCATCTCATCCAACACAACCCTTGCGGTGTCCACAGATGATTCCCTGCAAAGACCATTAATGATAGAATTGTAAGTTACCAAATTTGACCATTAATGATAGAATTGTATGTTACCAAATTTGACCATTAATGATAGAATTGTATGTTACCAAATTTGACCATTAATGATAGAATTGTATGTTACCAAATTTGGCATTTGCCTGGCTTTCACCATTCCATCATAAATTTCAAGTGCATCAGCTATTTTCCTCTTCTTACAGTACCCATCAATCAAAGTGCTGTATGTAACCAGGTCAGGGTTCAGTCCTCGGGTAAACATACTGCTCAGTAGTTGCTTCACTCCTTCAATATTCCTGTTCTTGTATAGATAATTAATGAGAATATTGCATGGAACAACATCTTTAACAAGGTCCTTGTCTTCTATAATCATGTTAAAATATTTCAGAGTCTTTCAGATGTCCAGTTTTGCAGTAACTGCA
Organism: Magnolia changhungtana; assembly: GCA_030180095.1. Classification (NCBI taxonomy): domain Eukaryota; kingdom Viridiplantae; phylum Streptophyta; class Magnoliopsida; order Magnoliales; family Magnoliaceae; genus Magnolia; species Magnolia changhungtana. Next base: position 63,680 of record JASAUF010000470.1, on the reverse strand, counting down.
TGTAAGAATAGAGTACGTGATTTGGTTTGATCAATATGCTTTTCTATCATATCTGATAATAGAAAACACACTTCTTCTAAATCTCTTTGCTTGAATAGCCAATTGATTACGGAGTTATATACAATGGTGTTTGGCATTAGACCTTTATCCACCATTTTATCGCACAACCGAAAAACCTCTTCAATCCTCCCATCACTTGTGTACCCATTGATCATAGTCGCATATGTCCGTACGTTTTCCTCAATCCCCACTTTTTGCATGCCTTCCCAAATTTCTTCAGCAACTGCCACCTTTCCAGCTTTGCAGAATCCATTAATGAGGCAGTTAAAGTAATGCAATTGGGTTTTACATGATTCCCTGACATGACCTCCATCTTCTTCAGCAGATCAAAAGCAGGATCAGCATCACCAATCTTGCAACATCCATCAAAAAGCAAGTTGAAAGTCACAACATTGGGCATGATTTCGCTCTTCGAAATCCGATAAATTGAATGTACTCATGTTTTCCACATACCCTCTCAAGAACATTTCCCTGTACATCTTCCAAAACACAGAGCGAGCCAAGCAATCAAATACGCGAACCAACTCTGGTTTCATCCCGAACCTCCCCTTGACCCATCCTGTTTGATTCTGATTGTGGGGCATTCCACCTCCCACTATCAGTCAGCTTCAAAAGATGATTCAAGACGTTATTCCAAGCATGAAATGAGATCCCATAGCCTTCCATCCTGAGCTTCTTGATTACCACAAAAACATCTTCACTAGCCCTGACTTGAGTACAAGCTCTAACCAATGCATCAAAGACCACTCAACTCGAGGCACAGATATCATAAGTATCAATCAACGTTTCCGAGATAGCCATGGCAGAAACACCCTTTTTCTGCATTAAATATCCCATCAGAGATAGCGCATCCTCAAATCTCCTTGAAATAACCAAAATATGAACTACAGTAGAATAAGACTCCAACCTATGTGAAAAACCCTTTTGCAGCCCAACCCAGTTGAAGAAATCCAATGCTAACCGCGGAGACCTTTGAAACTGCCAAATCACGTGATCCACTAATGAATTCGTCAACATTGAAGAAATCTGTCCTAAGAATCCCCATCTCCTCTGCCTCAGATTCACACATATTGCACTGAAAACAATCTCCTCATTACTCAAGAGTCGATAACCGTTTCCTCACATAAAAGTTTCGGATTAAAGAAGAAGAAGAAATACTCCTTAATAAGCATGAACCTACTACCATAGAATGTTCAATTTTCAGATCCTAAAGATGACCTGGATAACTAATAATCTTTTTCCTGTGATTAACAATGAAAACAGAAAATACACAAATCAGTAACAGAAGCAAAAAGCCTAGAAAGCTTCTAAGGTTTCATTCAAACATCTATAAAGATGGCATTCTGATTCCTAGATCCTATAGACAACCTGAATCATTAATCATCTTTTTTATCATGATCAACAATAAAAACAGCAGCTAAATTGGTAGAAGCTGCAAAACCATTCCTTAGTATTAGACTCAGAAGACAACCTAAATCGCAAATCTTTTTTACCCCACAATTACCATTAAAACATCAAAAACATGAAGAAATCCACAAAAGGCCTCAAAAAGTTCTCAGGTTCCAAACTTCTAGGCCTAGGTTGGATGCACAATCTTTAAAAATTGGATTGTTAAGAAAACATAGATTCCTTGGAACACCGAGATTTTTATCAATTAAAATAATAATAATAATAATTTTTCTTTTTAAAAAAGCCACCCTTTAAAGGCTTAATTACAGCGAACCTTCGAAATAAGTTGGGGTTACATTTCAACACCCACATTTTTATGCTCTCTCTTTCTTTTTTCCTCTCGCTCTCTGCCAAATTCAACTCATGACCATCACCCAAATTTGTTATGCCACTTTTCCTCAGTTTCTCAAGACTGTTACTCTTTCTTCTTCTTCTTCTTCTTCTTATGGAAATAATGAAAGTACCCATATTCAGTGGTACGCATATAAAATAGCAAAAAACATAAAAAGGGACTACAGAGAAAATAAAATCCACGATTTTCAAGTAAAAGCAAATCTAGAACAAGGTATTAAAATCCAAACAAGCTCATAATCAACCCAAAACAATTATATCCCCGTTTCTAAGTCAAGTATCACTAAACTACCATAGCAAAATCTAACAACAAATATTATAAATCATCAATAAACACACACACACAACACGTATCAGTAAACAAATATACATAGTTTCCTTTTGAAGTGTTAGACCAAAAAAAAAAAAGAAGAAGAAGAAGAAGAAGAAAGACAGCAAGCATCACTAACTTCGCAAGCATGCAAAAATTATTCAACTACCTTTGTAGGGCCGACCGTGTTGTGTAACTGTGTATGCCATCCAAACTACATATCAAGCTAACCTCACATGATGATTGGATGCCACCAACATCATACAAAACAGGGGACAAACATCTAAGAATCTCCACTTATTCTACAACGTTGCAGAAGAACTGACCTCCCAAAAAAATCTGTAAAAACCTTACTCTTAATCCAAAATCAAACAAAAAGCATTAAAAGGTGGGGATTAACGCCATGAACATACCCCTCTTGAGCTTTAGAAGAGATCCAAATAATATTTTTTTAAAAAAAAAATTTACCTAAAAAATTCGAGCACCACAGCCTCACGGACGTGAAAATTTAGTGAGGTGATCACCTCCTAGAGCCAATTCCACGACTAAAATTTCACCTTGAAATGCTTTGTGGGTTGAGAGAATCAAGCGGTTGCAGTTTCAAGAGGGTGGTGATGATGGTTGCAATCAAGGATTATGGTTCAAATCCTTCATTCCAAAGTCTCATGCTTGGACTCGGTCACAGCAGCGCCAACGTCGGTACCTTGTGCTACTGGAAAAGCTCTTATGTGCATTGAGTCTGAATCCTCTGTTATTCGATAACAGGGATCCTCTACTTGCTTCTTTGCTATTGGTCCACGTCACCTCTTGATTTTATTTTTTAAAAAAATGGACGTGAAAATATTATATATATAAAAAAAATTAAAAAAAATTAAAAAAAAAGAGAAAAGGAGAAAATAAAATCAAAACCAGATAGAAAGAAGGAGGGAGTCTGTCTCTGGAGCCATCTGCTCTCCCTACTCTCTATCTTCTCTCTCAACTTCTCTCCCAATTTTTCCTCCTCTCCCAAGATTTCTGTTTGAAACAAAGTATCCAGACTCTCTTCCTCTCCCAACATTTCTACTTGCTACAAACAAAGGTTCGGACTCGTGCAATGTCAAGGTTATTTGTACAGTCATGGATGCATGCCAATGTGGAACAAGTATGTGTGATCTTGGCTATTCATTAGGTGATGTAACCATCTATGATGAATTTTAAATGCTTGTTACAAGCCACAGAAGTTTTGATTATCCCACTGTTTCCTATTCTCAAATGGATGTCGTTAATCCATGGAAGGAAACAACTATAGTTGACACCAGGAAGGAGAGAGTTGTGGTTGAATCTATGCTTCTGGTATACAATACGTGGTCATGGGGAGTGACCCAATGTTATTGTATCCCTAACATTATGTACAAGTAAATATTAAGTTCATCAAAAAATTTAATTTCACTATAAAATAATTTTTCGTTGCTCTAAAGGTAATCGAAATGCTACCTGTGCAAATGAAAATTGAACATTAGATCATACTATGTGGGCTGTTTATTGGGATGGACTGGATTTGGTGTATCTCTCTACTCTTTCTGTTGACGTCTCTTTGATTTTCATTTCTCCAAACTACTCTTAATTCTACGTTTACCACGACAATTCTCATTTCTTTTAATTTCATGAGTTTTTTCTATTATTTCAATGATTTCAACGCTTTTTTCTTTTGATACAGTCACTTTCCATTGCTTTCTCATGAGCTTCTTTTTTTTATTTTAATGATTTTGCTTCTTTGCTGCACATCATCAACCTCAAATTTTACCCGATAAGCCTGAACGCTTTTTTCATTACTTGGGCTTTCAACATGTGACGAGGGTCCTTTTTCATTCTCTTTTTCTTTCAATATTTTTTTCAAATCTTGCAACATCCATTCTAAATGTTTGGAAGCGCATTCAAATACTTCTTCACTTTCACAATCCATTGTTGCCAATTTCATAAAGTTGCAAACCAAACTATTATAACGCTGGGATTATGATTTCTTATTTTTGTCATTGGAGTCACATCCACTACTTAATGAGGGGAATGTAATTGAAGCAGCTTCTCGAGTCTACCTTTTCAAGATGTACTTAGCCAGGATATTTGTGAGGATATGATTCGTAGCTTTTAATGCACAGGGACACAAAATACCCATGAATTCAAACTTTTTACAACTACAAGTGATGGACTCTTCCATTGAGTTAACGGTAACAATGTGAAGACTATAATTTCTTCTATTCAAAACTTGATATTTTCTGATTATACCAGACTCATCTACTTTTTCCATTATTTGATCAAGACTATCGCCAAACTCTGCTTGAAATAATTTGAAAATGGTTGGTGTATATACACTAGCTGTGTGCTTCAAGATACTAATAGGAAAAGCCACAATTGGTGAACTTTGGGTCATTTTGAAATTAGCTTCTAATTCTACATTTCGTCTATCATCCATCAATCGTTCAAAATGTTCAAAAAAATTGATTATATTTTGGCCTGGATGTAAGTATCTCCTCAAATCCTTATTCGAACTTTCGCAATGCTGGGTGCTCTTCATATCTACACAAAAAGTGTTCTTTCCATACGCTAATACCCGCTTCTTTTTTTCATTGAATAATTGTTGTAACCATATATTATCTATAAGGTTATATTTCGTGATCATTCTTTTCCACACCTGACGGAATTCATGTTCCTCATCAAAATCATATACACATCTACTAAAATCATTGCCTAACGACTTGAAAGAATAAAATAGATGACTTAGATGTTTGCACGCGTTCTGAAACATACATACACAAATATGTTGAACCATTCCTGGTAACTCTGTCTTGATCGCATTTGTTATAGCCTTATCTTGATCTATGAGAATGGTTTGAGGTTTTTTTTTCTACACATTACATCACAGAAAATTTTAAATAACCATCTGAAAGAATCGATTGTTTCATCGTAGATGATTGCAACCCCAGAGATAATTGTCAGTCTATGATGAATAACACCGATGAATAATGCAAATGGTCGTCCATACTCGTTTATTTTATATGTTGTGTCATAGAAAATCACGTCTCCAAAACGTTTATAATCTAAAATCATTCTTCCATCTACCCAAAAAATGTTGGTGATGCAGTCTTCAACATCAAATTGAATAGAATAAAATAACATTGAATCTTCAGCTTGCTTTCTTTGGAAAAATATCAATAGACCTTCATCATTAAATTTTTTCATTGCTTTCACCCTTTTCGTTCGTAAATAATTCTTATAATCTAACAAATTATATCCAACATTTTGTCAATCACTGGCTTGTCTAGTCATGAAATCAAATGTTGCTTTTGGCTTTATACCCAAATTATCACAGTTATCGTCAACTACTTCTTGAGTAAATTTTCGTTGTGATCTTAACAAATGAGATTCTTCAGGAGATGCAAGAATATGATTATGATCAATCTTAAGATCAGTAACACGATATTTACCGTCAACTCCCAATCAAATTTTCATATGTGCCTCACAACATGTTCTTGTTGCATCCCAATGATGTTTCGCATTAACATCGCGGTTATCAAATGAACGCTTACCTTCTTTGGAACAAATAAAATATCTCATTTTCAATACACTTGTCTTTTTGTCTTTATTTATACTATGCTTCCGAACACTGAAATCGACTTTCCTTCCAAAACTATTGTAGAAATCATATGCTTCTTTCTCTGTTTTAAACTTCATACCAATTTCTGGATTCAGTACCTTCTCATCCATGTTTGGATCATCTATACCAATTTTCACTTCTGAGTCGATGTCTATATCATGTCATGATTGAGGCATAGAATCCACCAGGCATGGCGTGCAAGAAGCCATAAGACCTCTATTTTCCATTGACCTATAATGTCAAAACAAATTTACCATGAGGACTATGATTAAAATAAAAAAGCTACATAAAACATATAGAACCCATCATCTAACATAAAACACTTCAAATAAATTTAAAAACACTTTAAATAAATCTAGGGGGTCACCATAAAAAGCAATGGATGAAAATCATCCCTAAATCCTATATAATCTGTGGGCCACTAGAGTTTTGAATGGCCTAATGAATGCCCTAGAATGATCAATCACAGTGGCCCCCATAGGGCTCCTAGTATGGTTGTCCATCTCTCGCTAGGTCTTGGTGGGGGCAGTACCTAATTCGCGCCTCCTACAGGATCCACCAATGGTTTGGATGGCAAATAACCATTTAGACAGTGGGAAGCTTTCAATGATGATTGTTTAATGATCACCGTTGTTATCCACTTGAGATTCAGACCTGCTTCATTTTTCGGCCCACGTTCTAAAATGAGCCGGCAAAATAGATAGACGACGTAGATATACAACACAAACAGCAAGGTGGGGCCCACGGTCAGAGATCGCACCCACCTATTGGATTGGGGTAGCAGCTAATCGGCAATGTCCTAATTTTCTGAGAATCCATTCATCCAGGTGTGGTGCGACAATTGAGTGGATTGGATGGAATATGCACTGTACAAAGAACCCCATGTTCTTTAGACAGTTTACATAAGACCTTTCATCTCAAGGAGCACCAATTGCACTAAGTAAACTCTATGGGCCCACTATAATGTATGTGTCTTATCCACGTCATCCATCCATTTTTCCAGCTTCTTTCACGGCATGAGCACAACATTGAAGAATAACCAAGCTCAAGGTAGACCACACCACAGGAAACAGTGGGATAATCAAAACGTTTGTGGTAACAAGCATTTAACATTCATCATAGATGGTTAAATCACCTAATGAATGGCCAAGATTACACATACATGTTCCACATTGGCATGCATCTATGATCACACAAATAGCCTCAACATTGCACGAGTCCGGACCTCTGTTTGTAGCAAGTAGAAATGTCAGGAGAGGAAGAGAGTCCGGATACTTTGTTTCAAACAAAAATCTTTGGAGAGAAGAGGAAAAGCTAGGAGAGAAGTTGAGAGAGAAGAGGGAGAGCAGACGGCTCCAGAGACAAACTCTCTCTTTCTTTCTGTCTAATTTTGATTTTATTTTCTCCTTTTCTCTTTTTTATTTTTTTCCTTTTTTTTTTTATAATATTTTCACGTCCGTTTTTTTTCTTTCTTTCTTTCTTTCTTTAATCAAGAGGTGACGTGGACGAATAGCAAAGAAGCAAGCAAAGGATCCCTATTATCGAATAACAAAGGATCCGAACTCAACGAACCTACATCAAAGACAACTCCAACTTGTGTACCACCTTCCTGAGCTTCTTGATTACCACATAAACATCTTCACTAGCCCCGACTTGAGTACAAGCTCTAACCAATGCATCAAAGACAGCTTGACTCGAGGCACAGATATCGTAGGTATCAATCAACGTTTCCAAGATAGCCATGGCAGAAACACCCTTTTTCTGCATTAAATATCCCATCAGAGATAGTGCATCCTCAAATCTCCTTGAAATAACCAACACGTGAACTACAGTAGAATAAGACTCCAACCTATGTGAAAAACCCTTTTACAGCCCAACCCAATTGAAGAAATCCAATGCTAACCGCGGAGACCTTTGAAACTGCCGAATCACCCGATCCACTAATGAATTCATCAACATTGAAGAAATCTGTCCTAAGAATCCCCATCTCCTCTACCTCAAATTCACACATATTGCACTGAAAACAATCTCCTCATTACTCAAGAGTCGATAACCGCTTCCTCACATAAAAGTTTCGTATTAAAGAAGAAGAAATACTCCTTAATAAGCATGAACCTACTACTATAGAATGTTCAATTTTCAGATCTTAAAGACAACCTGGATAACTAATAATCTTTTTCCTATGATTAACAATGAAAACAGAAAATACACAAATCAGTAACAGAAGCAAAAAAGCCTAGAAAGCTTCTAAGGTTTCATTCAAACATCTATAAAGATGGCATTCTGATTCCTAGATCCTATAGACAACCTGAATCATTAATCATCTTTTTTGTCATGATCAACAATAAAAACAGCAGCTAAATTGGTAGAAGCAGTAAAACCATTCCTTAGTATTAGACTCAGAAGACAACCTAAATCGCAAATCTTTTTTTACCCCACAATTACTATTAAAACATAAAAAACATGAAGAAATCCATAAAAGGCCTAATGGGGACATCTCGTGCACACGCCCGCCCCCCTACACATGTACGCAAGGAGGAGGAGGGCCCCACCATCGATCTGGATGATGACGACGTCCAGGGAGGGCCTCCTCGTTAGAGGACTGTATTTTGGTTCCTTGTAGTGGACCCGATCGTCATATGGATCCCACTATTGAATCTCATGATCGTGGCCCACTACTCTAGATGATATAGTGCTTTGAGTTTTGCTTATTATTGTTATTAGGAACATCATGGACGGTTTAGATTGCTTTGATTAGTTATTATTTTTGTTACTTCATCTCTAAGTAATAGGGTGCGCACATGGCGCGGCTTTTGGAGTATAGGTTTTTCTTATAAATAGGCAACCCCTTATAGGTTTTTTTTTTCCATTAAAGATTATGAATACAATTCTGCATTTTCTTGCTTCTCTAATTCTTTGAGTTGTGGAAATCTAATTGGGTGCAAAACCCTCCCTTCTTTGAAGGGCTAACTACTGTAGTGCGAAGCAACATCCATATCAAATCACCCCCACCTCCTACCTTCAATATTCATCATCTCCCACAACCATCCCATCTCCAAATTCATTTATTTTTGTAGCTAATCCTTCCTCTACAGCAGATTTGCAGAATTAGGCCCTGTAGGAGGGTTGAAACTTCGGCGGAGCACTGTGCACAAACCGGACATCCGATTATCTCAAAATTTGGCGTGAAGGTGGACCTTCCCTGGCCGACCAGACCCAAGTTGGCTGATTTCAGATTCGTGGGCCACACACACGTGCAACCAAGATCCCACACACATGCGTTTGGGCTCGATCGTTGTCCACACGTGTGGATCACCTCGGGTTTGTCTATTTCCTCTATTTCACTCCTTTCTCATCCTATTTCCCTAACCCTAACCATAGATTATCCTAAATCCTAAGTTCTATTCCCCTTTTGCAACCTTAGGGTTTCTCGAATTGAAACATGTGAATCCCGATCGTTGTCCACACGTGTGGATCACCTCGGGTTTGTCTATTTCCTCTATTTCACTCTTTTCTCGTCCTATTTCCCTAACCCTAACCATAAATTATCCTAAATCCCAAGTTCTATTCCCCTTTTGCAACCTTAGGGCGTGTTTGATTTTCGGTGAAATGGTAAATCCTGGGTAAAAAAAGTAATAATTACTTCCCCAGGAATTCGCATTACCTGATTTAACTGCTTACTTTTTTGCACGAAAACCAAAAATATTACAAAATATTTGTGGGTCCCATTGTGATTCATTTCGCTTATCCACACCGTTCACCCATTATTCCATTTGAATTCATAGCATGAGTAAAAAATTGAGGCATATCCAATACTCAATCGGACCACGTCATACAAAAAAGGGAATCCAATACTTACCATTAAAAACTTTGTAGGGCCACTGTTTCTTTTGGTGTGGGCCACTTGAGTGTTGGATCCACTTTATTTTTTGTCCCATGCTCCAAAATATTGTAATAAAACAGAAGGACGGAATGGATATATCATACACATTATCCTGCAGTTCAAAAATTAAAATTACATCTTTCAAACCAATTTCACTGGCACAACTACCTATGAAATTTCAAACGCAGGAAACGGTAATAATTACTATTTCCCTTGCATTTCCCATTGCTCTAAAAAACAAACAGGCCCTTAGGGTTTCTCGAATTGAAACATGTGAATCCCTTGGATTGGGGAAATAATCTTTTGCATGTGTGGATAAATCTACTCTCCTTTGATCATTGTTTGGTCTATAATTTTAATTGATCCAGCTCTAGCATGTGTAGGCTTGGACCCTTGTAGATCCCCCTTGTTGAATGCTTGACTTTATGTGGGATGTGGAAGTTTTGTGATTGTTTCGAAATTAGTATGATCTAAAGTCTGAAATCTTGCACATCATATTTAATTTTCATGTCCTGCAACAAGACCTCAAAAAGTTCTCAGGTTCCAAACTTCTAGGCCTAGGTTGGATGCGCAATCTTTAAAAATTGGATTGTTAAGAAAACATAGATTCCTTGGAACGCAGAGATTTTTATCAATTAAAAAAAAAAAACCACCCTTTAAAGGCTTAACTACAGAGAACCTTCCAACTAAGTTGGGGGTACATTTCAACACCCACATTTTTATGCTCTCTCTTTCTTTTTTTTCTCTCACTCTCTGCCAAATTCAACTCATGACCATCACCCACATTTGTTATGCCACTTTATTTTCCCACTTTTCCTCAATTTCTCAAGACTGACACTCTTTCTTCTTCTTCTTCTTCTTCTTCTTACGGAAATAATGAAAGTACCCATATTCAGTGGTACACATATAAAATAGCAAAAAACATAAAAAGGGACTACAGAGAAAATAAAATCCATGACTTTTCAAGTAAAAGCAAATCTAGAACAAGGTATCAAAATCCAAACAAGCTCATAATCAACCCAAAACAATTATATCCACATGTTTCTAAGTCAAGTATCACTAAACTACCATAGCAAAATCTAACAACAAGTATCATAAATCATCAATATATATATATATATATATATATATATATATATATATATATATATATATATATATATATATAGACACACACACACACACACACAACACGTATCAGTAAACAAATATACATAGTTACCTTTTGAAGTGTTAGACGGAAAAAAAAAAAAAAAAAAAAAAAAAAAAAAAAAAAAAAAATCCAGGGCAGCAAGCATCACTAACTTAGCAAACATGCACAAATTATTCAACTGCCTCTGTAGGGCCGACCTTGTTGTGTAACTGTGTATGCCATCCAAACTACGTATCAAGCTAGCCTCACGTGATGATGGGATGCCATCATGCCACCAACATCATACAAAACAATGGACAAACACCTAAGAATCTCCACTTATTCTACAACGTTGCAGAAGAACTGACCTCCCAAAAAAAAAATCTGTAAAAACCTAACTCTTAATCCAAAATCAAACAAAAAGCATTAAAAGGTGGGGATTAAGGCCATGAACATACCCCTCTTGAGCTTTAGAAGAGATCCAATTAATACCCCTCATGAGCTTTAGAAGAGATCCAATTAATATATATATATATATATATATATATATATATATATATACCCAAAAAATTCGAGCACCACAGCCTTACGGACGTGAAAAGTTAGTGAGATGATCACCTCCTAGAGCCAATTCCACGGCTAAAATTGCACCTTGAAATGCTTCGTGGGTTGAGAGAATCAAGCGGTTGAAGTTTTAAGAGTGTTGTGATGATGGTTACAATCGAGGGCTAGGGTTCAAATCCTTCATTCCAAAGCCTTATGCTTGGACTCGGTCACAACAGCGCCGACGTCGGTACCTGGTGCTACTGGAAAAGCTCAGCGGGCCCCGCTATGTGTGTGCGTTACTGGAAAAGCTCTGTCCATGTGATGTCATGTGTTTTGTCTACGCACTTCATTCCGTTGTTTTGCCAGCTTATTTTAAGGCAAGGCCCCAGGAGTAAAGCATATCCAAATCTTAGATGACCACACGACATGAAATAGTGGTGATTAGATGCTCACCATCAAAATTTTCGGAGGGACAACCATAATGTTTATTTGCCATCCAACTGTTGATAAGGTCACACGGACCTAAGTGTTTAATGGTAAGTCACCACCGTTTCCGGAAATCGGATTGCTTACTGAGTTACTCAGTAAGCTCTTATCGTACTGAGTAAACTCAGTTGGCCCACTTTGAATGTATGTGGTCTATCCATGCTGTCCATCCGTGTTTCCATCTAATTTAAAGGGTTGACCCCAAAATTGAAGCATATCTAAAGATTAAGTGGATCATACCACATGAAATAGTGGAGTAATGATTTCCACGGTTGAAACCTTGCTAAGCCCCACAGTAATGTTTATTTGTCATCCAAACTGATCATAAAATCATATAGACATGGATGAAAGGAAAACACAAATATAATCTTGATCCCAAACTTCTGTAGCCCCCAAGAAATTTTCAACCGTGGATGTTCAAATCAACTGTTTCCTGTGGTGTGGTCCATTTGAACATTTTATACAATTCATTTTTGGAATCAAACCCTAAAATTAGCTGGTAAAATGGATGGACGGATTGGATAAAATACATAAATCATGGAGGACCTCATAAAGTTTACTCAGCACACTAAGCGCAGTGAGTTACTCACTTCGCAATTCGCTTCCCTGTTTCCAGTGGTGTGGTCCACTTGAGATTGGGTCTACTTCATCTTTTAGCCCATAACCTAAAATGAGCAAAACGGATGGGATATACAACACATATATTAAGGGGGGGGGATTAGGTGCAGCCCAGCCTCATCCAACACGGTGTGGCCTTGCTTGATCCATGTTACGTGTATCCACGTTGGTGAGATCACACCACAGGAGGTGACTTGACCACTGAAACCGTCGGCATAACAGTTTTGAATCAAACTATATACGTGTTTTCCCTTCATCCGGTTCTATGTGACTGATGTAGAGCAGGTCAAGGATACTTTCATGTTCAAGATATCCTAAGGCCCAACCAGAGGCAGAAGTCCTTAAGACCGTCAAAACCTCAAAATAGACATATCTCGCAAACTGGAATGAGTTACTGGACGTATCATATATGATTTTGGGGTAGGACGAGCTACTTTAGCCAATAACCAGGTTGCCCACTCCAAATTTGCGAGATTCCATCATATTGATGGTCGAATTCCCTGTTTATTTCCATTTTGACTATTTTTAGTAAGTTCTAGTTTTATCATAACTCTTCATCCTTTATGATTTAGGAGTTGTGTCTAACATGAAAAGTTCTTAGAAAAATTAGGAGAATAACATGGTTAAGCCACATAAGGCACTTATTATAAATAGTAAATTTATTATTTATAGTAAGTTACGAATTTTAGGGAGTTTTAGTTGTAGTTTCATTCCGAAATTTCTTCCAAGGCTTGGTTTCCCTATTTAAAGGGTTGTAGACTCATTTATTTCAATCTTCAATCAATTTACGAATTTTCATGAATACTATTTGTCTTCTTGCTTTTTCCTCGTGGATTTGAGAAGTCTTTGTGAGGAGCCCAAAGAAGCTTCGTGGATTCGACGTAGTTATCCTTGGAGAAGACAGTGATTAACCTCATCACGTTCATCCCTGCATCAATTGATATTAGAGCAAGGACTCCCCTCGGGCCGATGGCAAACAACGAAGGTATAAACCAAAATTCTGTGGATGGTAATCCAAGGATTCGTTACTTTCGAAAACAATGGAAGTTTTCCATTGGAAGAATCAGTTGACCATGCAAGGGCTGCATGTAACCCTCAATTGTATTGCGGATGCACTAATTCCGCCCCGAGCCCAAGATGATGCTCAACCGCTTGTGATCACTGTACAAAATAACCCCGATTTTCGCAAAGCACCCACCGATAATGGTAAATCGCAAGGCACCACTGTGAACATGAGGAATGTATTGTACATGCCAAAGGTAGAGATAAATTTACAACGACACAACATCTTTCGAAGAAAGTGCACTGCATACCAAAAAGTCTGCAAGCATACACGATTGGATGGATCAAGGACCTCAACAAAACAGAGGTAACCAAACAATGTCGTATAATCTTTTCCATTGATAAATATTATAAAGACGAAGTAATGTGTGACATAGTCAACATGGAAGCTTGTCACATGTTACTTGGTCGACCATGACAATATTATAATATTAATGCAACACATGGAGCCCGGGATAATGTATTTATATTTATTAAAGACGGTAAAAAGATTATCCTCGCCCCTATGGGAACGAAGAATCAATTCAAGACTTCTAAAGTGGAGGGATAAACTCTCATAACTGAATATGATTTTGTTAAACAATTTAAGGAAACAGGAGATGTAAATGCATTAGTTAATATATATATATATATATATATATATATATATATATATATATATATATATGGAGCCTGTGAACATCCTAAAGGATTTAAAACCAGTGATGGAGGAGTTTAAGATGATTGTGCTCAATGAATTCCCTAATAAATTATCTATCATACGAGATATACAAACCACTAAGGAATGAGATGGTGGTGAAGGATGGATGGTCGAGGATCGTGGCAAATCTTTGGTCATGAGGCGATTACTGTACACTGCACGGAAGGAGTTACATCCACAACGATACAATATATTCTATAAACAGTGCACCATTTTTGGCAAGGTCTATGATGTTATCATAGACAGTGGTAGTAGCGAGTACATCGTTTCGAAAGTGATGGTGGACAAGTTGCAGCTACCTACGATAAAACACAATTCCCCTTACTCAATTGGTTAGATTAAAATGGTGAACGAAACCAAAGTAACTGAACAATGTACAGATACTTTGTGACGTGGTCGACATGGAAACATGCCATATGTTACTCAGTCGACCATGGCAGTCAAACCGTGATGCGACCTACCAAGGGCGAGACAATATTTATGTCTTCATTAAGGACGGTAGAAAGATAGTTATTGCCCCTATGACACCAGAAAAACACCCCAAAGCTTCTAAAGTTGAGGGGAGCTCCCTCTTAACCATTCGGGATTTCGTGGAGGAATCGAAGGAAACCGGCAAGGTGTATGCCGTAGTCGTAAAGGGCAAGGAATCGAAGCCCTTAGACATTCCTCCAAGTTTAAAGTCATTCCTAAACGAAATTAAAGAAGTCTGACCTGAAGATTTACCCGATGGATTGCCCCCCATAAGAGACATCTAACATCACATAAGCTTTGTCCTTGGGACTAGCTTGTCCAACCGCCCTCACTGTCAGGTGAGCCAGAAAGAATGTCAGATCTTGCAAGTAAAAGTGAAAGAACTGATCGATACTAGTCAAGTCAAGGAAAGCATGAGTACATGTATTGTGTCAACTCAAGATTCTAATGCCACGTACAAGAAAATGGCTAATAAACATCAACATAAGAAGTTATCTCAGAATCATGAGCCAAGTACCTCGAGTAACTCGAGGACAAGTTTTTTTTCAAGTGGAGGGGTTTGACGTAGAACGTGTCACAGAAACGTTCCTAGCATGGTTGGACCAAAAGAAGGTGGACTGTAAATTGACCGTAACATTTTATCCGGGTATTGTTATGGCACACCTGACCGAGTATTAAAAACTGAAGCAAGACGAGTTCTTTTGAAGTAGGGGGGACTGATGTAGAGCGGGTTGAGGACACTTTCATGTCCAAGATGGATTAGAGAAGGCCCGATCGGAGGCAGAAGTCATCAAGACCGTCAAAACCTTAAAACAGACATATCTCACAAACCGGAATGAATTACTCTACTTTAACCCACGCCAAATTTGGGAGATTTCATCATATCAACAGTCGAATTCCCTATTTATTTCCATTTTTACTATTTTTAGTAAGTTTTAGTTTTATAATAATTCTTCATCCTTTTAGATTTAGGAGTTGTGTCTAACATGAAAAGTTCTTAGAAAAATTATGAGAATAACGTGCTTAAGCCACATAGGACACTTATTATAAACAGTAAATTTACTATTTATAGTAAGTTACGAATTTTATGGAGTTTTAGTTATAGTTTAATTCCGAAATTTCTTCCAAGGCTTGGTATCCCTATTTAAAGTGTTGTAGACTCGTTTATTTCAATCATCAATCAATTTATGAATTTTCATGAATACTATTTCTATTTTCTTGCTTTTTCCTCGTGGATTCCAGAAGTCTCTGTGAGGAGTCGAGAGAAGCTTCGTAGATTCGAAGTAGTTATCCTTGAGGAAGACGATGATCGACCTCATCACGTTTATCCCTACATCAGTGACCTTATCAACAGATTGGATAGCAAATAAGCATTACGATGGGCCCTAGGACAATTTTAATGGTGAGCGTTCAATCACCATTGTATCCAATGGTGTAGTCCACCTAAGCTTTGGATCGACTTCCTTTTTGAGCTTGTGGATGCTAGAGGGAGATTTCCCAAGGGATGGGAGATTGGCTCACTTTTCCACATTTTATCTTGCTCAAGGGCTTTCATTTGGGGGTAAGAAGTTATATTTGACCAGAGTTTTCATTAACCAATTTCTTCAAATCCATAGTC
This sequence comes from Magnolia changhungtana, assembly GCA_030180095.1. NCBI lineage: Eukaryota > Viridiplantae > Streptophyta > Magnoliopsida > Magnoliales > Magnoliaceae > Magnolia > Magnolia changhungtana. Next base: position 47,363 of record JASAUF010000470.1, on the reverse strand, counting down.
GGTTAGACCCTGTAGAAACCCTTAGGATTGAGAATCCTAAGATCGTTAACCCTAAGATGATTCTTGAGTTTGTGTTCCAGAGATTTCGAGTAAGGAACCGCGGTTACAAAGAGGGAAGGTGTTAGATACCCTCTCTGCTCATATAGATGTACGGTCTTTACTTCATAAGATTTAACTAATTTTTGAGGAATGTGATTAGTTCTCGCGTGCAGGAGATGTAATGCGATGCAATGGCAATGATGATTGATCAATCCAAATTTCTAATGGGCAGGATCCGATTATATTGGCAAGCCGCATAACATATGTTCGAAACGATCAAGTGCAAGGTGCAAAATATGTAGAAGTGGTGTATGAGATGCTCGATGTTATATTGATGATTATGATAAAACAATGTCTAACTGGCTATATTGGTGTGACATCTAATGTTAAGAGTATATTTCATATGATCATCACTGTGGGCCTTATAAAAATAAAGGGTGCACGTTTCTCCCAAATGTTTTCATTGGTGCGGCCAACATGAATCACAGGTTGGCCTTATTTTTTGGACATGGCCTAAAGTGGGATTACACATCTAATGGTGTTGGAGCATAAAAATGAGTAAAAATGATGAAAAAGAAATTATAGAAGAAAGAAGAAAAAGACTATAAGAAATGAGAAGATAAATATCAGAGGCAGAAGACAGTTACGTTGCACGGGTCCGCGCAACTCATGTTAGTTGTGCGGGTCCGCGCAACACGCTTTGTGAATAAGATTTGTTGCGTGATGCGCAACAAAAGTGTTATGTAGTGGGGTGCACAACACAAAGATCAAGATTTTACACATGTGGAAGCCTATAAATACCCCTCCACTCCTTCATTTGGACACAACAAGATCAGAGCTCCCGAAGAAAGTTCTTTTATACTTCTGCAAGGTATGAGGAGAAGAAGAAGGAAAAGAGGAAAGGGCTGAAAGGGCAGTTGCGCGACTAGTTACACCGGACCATGCAACAAGGGTTGCGCGGGTGCGCAACTATGCTTTGTTGCACAATAATGATGTGCACAGCCTATATGTTGCCGGGTTTTTTGAACTTCCTACAATCTTTCTTGGAATCTAGCCATTCCTCCCCAAAAGTTGTTACTTTAAACAAGTTAAAAGAGAGAATTGAAGACGTTCAGATCCGCACAACACTTCTCTCATTGAGATGAATGCATCGCAAGCCGGAATCCTGCCGAAATTATTATTTGAACTATCCCATATAATTTGTATTCAAAATCTTATATTTCATTTTGGAATCAAGGGAAAAATGAGTATGTAAATGAACTCAGAATGAATAAAATACTTTACGATGACTATTCTCTAATTCTTTCTTTGTTATTATTGAACAAGATAATCCCCCTACGAAACACATTCGTTTCTTGTCGAAACAAAATGGCGACTCTGCTGGGGAATTATATTCTTATTCAATATAAACTTAGAAACTATCAAGAGGACTTTCATCACTGTTTGGCATCATTCCGACGCCAAAATGGCAACTCTTAACGAGAATATCCTCCCATTCATCTCCAAAATAAAGTATAAATCTATCCAAACCCTTATTAACAATGTATCTCGTTATTTTGCTAGGAACCACAATTTCAATCAAATCGTAATGGCAACCTCTACTAACAAGACAATCTTCTACTTCGTACCGACCGGGTTCGTTGTAGAATATGCCCTTAATCAACCTCTGAGCCAAAAAGGTCGACCATTCTGACCAAGAGCAACACGTTGCAAACCACTGTTTTTCTCCCTCTCACACGTCCAAACTCGAAGTGATCTCTCTCATCTCTCATCCACACCATATCACCATTAGCGTAGGACAATGGCGAAGAATGAGTTGTCGTATCTCACCGAAGATCGAAACCCCGAACTCGTTTTATTATCAAACCAGTCCCATCGCAAATGATCAGGGGGCCGGTAACACGAAATGCAGCTAAACGAAACCTAGCGTTTGCTCCGCCGGCATTATACCCTGGAAAGTCTCCTTGTTCCTTCACATCACAAGACTTGCCAGCTCTTCCTATTACAAATGTCCGATGGATTAGGAAAGAAAAAGGCAAGTCGCCCGGAGAAGATATATCTCTTTGAAAAATTTAGTGTGTTTTCGCAAACAACGCCCTCACAAACCATGTCGAAATCTGTTGAATCTTACGAAAGTATTAAAGAATATAATGAGAGCCCTCTCTCGTCAAGTTTTCTCATGTCAACATACTCTTATCCCACTCCAGTAACAGCTCTGAGAAGCGGAGAGGCCACCATATGTATGGCAGGAACAAGTCAAAACCCGTTACTAATAGCAGATGAGCGTATGGCTGAACTATCACAAGCACAGAGAACTCTGATGGAAGAATGTCGAAGCCTCTGAAAGGCATTAGCCACCCTCGCTCACAACGTAGCTCAAATCGTGTCCCCTCCCGTGATGGGCACTATGAATGAACACGAACAACAACACGAAGGCTCGCAACCACCAAGGACCGGGTCGCATGGTCCGGCTCCCGCAGCAAGAGTGATCACACAGGATGAAATGCGGTAAATAATAACGAAAGTTGTCAAGACTGAGAGAGAACAGGAACATCCGGGAAGGTTCCGATACAAAACTCCATACCCCAGAGAAATAAAAGTTGTACCGTTCCCCACCAACTTCAAACACCTAGATTTCCAAAAGTTCAATGGAGAAGGATCTCCAGAAGAACATCTTATGCACTTCATTACGATTATGGGTAACTTCCCTACAGTCCCCCAATATTGCTTGCGACTGTTCAGCTTGTCTTTGACGGGGAAAGCATTCCAATGGTATTCGAGCCTGTCCCCTGAATCTATACGAACCTGGGAACATATGCAAGATGCGTTCATGGCCAATTTCTTTTCATCCGATAGAGATGTCATAATCACCAAGTTAGCCTCTGTGCGACAGAGAGCGAACGATCAGATAGAAAATTTTATTGACTAATGGAAGACACTAGGGGCGTCATGCAGACAACTACCAGAGGAAAAAGAACAAGTTAAAATGTATCTGAATTCAATGGAAACAGGGATCGCGTTCGGCCTCACAAGCATCAACAAAAGAACCTATCATGATCTCGCCACAAAGGCACATGCTCTCGAGTTAATGACCAAGAGAATGACAGCATTTCAAAGTGGGATAGGTAGAAGAGGACAGAATAGGTTGATGGCAAATGTGGTTGACCAAGAAAAGAAGAATGACGTTCCTCGCGATAGACGAAGAACGAAAAGAAGAGAAAATACAGACCTCTATAGAGGACGCACCGATGATAAAAGACCTAGGCCATTTGATTCTCATGAAGGATATACGTTTGAAAGAGAAGATGTTATTCCCATGATGAATCAATTGCTAATCACCGGAACAATAGAGCTGCCCCCACCCAAGCATCCTGAAGAAGCTGAGAAAATAAAAGAAAGAAACTATTGTCATTATCATCACTTGCTAGGACACCCCACGAAAAACTGTCACGTTGAAGAACATACCACAAAGGATGATAAATAGAAGTGAAATCGTGTTAGGTAAAGAGAAAGAAAAGAACAAAAAAGTGACAGTGAACATACTGTTTGCCTGAGATACTACGCATGAGAGTACAAAATCCAAAAAAAGGGAAAGATGCAACACAAACACTACTAAATCTGTGGAAGTGATCACGCTGCGGTCAAGAAAAAGAGTAACAAGCCCCCTGAGCCGGAACAGTACGAGGAGAAACATCTGAAACACATTTCGACAAAGGAATAGAAGAAAGGAATAAAGTTGAAAAAGTGATTTACGACATCGTAAATCATTTAAAAGGTATCCCTGCTCGACTGAGCATATATGATGCACTGCGACTGTCGAAAGATTTTAGACAAACCTTGATTCAAGCCTTGTCAGATAACAACATCAGAAAAGCGCTACTCGTCAAAATGGAAAATACAAGACCAGATACGTCTCAAAATAGCACAAGATGCGATTGTATGCCCGTCATCACGTTCTTCGATGATGATCTAACCTTCAACAGAGAGCATAATAGGCCATTGATGATAGTGGGTCATATTTACGATAAACAAGTCAGGCGAATAATGTTGGACAATGGGTCTGCAATGAATCTGTTGCCGTTGACAGTGCTAAATGAGCTCGGATATCTCCGCTCTCACTTACTCCCTAGTGGAATGATGATACAAGGATTTAAATCAAGATGGACAATGAGCATTGGGGAAAATCACATTGACGTTGGAAATAGGAGAACTGACAACAAATGTTGTATGCCATGTCATCAATGCAGTAACGACATACAATCTCCTCCTGGGAAGACCGTGGATGCATCAATACGACATTATACCGTCTACTCTCCATCAGTGCTTCAAATACTATAGAGACGAAATACAGCATAAAGTAATGGCCAATACGAGGCCATAAACGGAAGTAGAATCATTCTTCGAAATGCAAGCTACTATGATGGGTTTGCAGCCGAAGACAAGAAGAAAGATGATGGAAACGTGGCCATAAAGAACAACCAGACAAAATCAATAAAAAACAAAGTTGCAAGAATAAAGTTGTCTGGGAAAGTGAACACAAAAAAGAAGTTTTACTTTATGCCAAAACACTTGAGACAACCTGCGTAGCCCCCTCTCACATTGTTATCACCTGAACAGTTGGAGATGTTACAATCAAACTATATGGTGCCACTACCATATGCTAAAAGAAATAAACCATTTCTAGCCATGCTTAAAAGATTCCAGGTCAAATCCAGTCTAAAGAATCCAGAGCTTATCGAGTTCTATGCCCCCTCAGAGACGAAGTCAGAAGAAAGGATCGATGATAAAGCGATCTACGACAAATTGACATCTGGAGATTTGGAAAGATACAGTCTCGTAAGTAGAAAGATCATGCAAAGTATGGGTTTTGATTGTGAAGAACTGACCAGGCTGAATAATGGCAGAGGCATGCATATACCGATTGACATAAATGAAGAAAAAAGAGAGAAATTTTGTGAATTGGGAGCACTGTCTCCGAGCGCACAGGAAAATGTGACAATAGCAGATCTAGCAATCACCCAAGAGACAGATTCTGAAATAATCAAACATACAGAAATCACTCTAAAATAGGTGGAAGATAGGGGGGGGGGGGGGATAGAGGAAGAGGTAAACAAGCTGATCAAAATTGGTTTCATAAGAGAAGTCAAGTATCCCAAATGGATATCAAATATTGTCCCGGTGAAAAAGAAAAGCGGACAAATTAGAGTATGAGTTGATTTCAGTGATTTAAATGAAGTATGCCCAAAAGATGACTTTTTATTACCCATTATGGAGTTGTTGATCGACAGTATAATGAAATATGTTGTCATGTCATTTATGGACGGATATGCTAGGTACAATCAGATATGTATTGCTTTTGAGGATGAAGAAGCGGCTGCATTCAAAACTTCTCTTGGAATATATTGTTATAAAGTTATGCCCTTCGGTCTTAAGAATGCTGGTATAACATATCAAAGAGCAATGCAGAATATATTTCAGGACATGATGCATAAACATGTGGAATGTTATGTCGATGATTTAGTAGTCAGATCAAGCAATCATGAAGAACATCGTGAACATCTGTCTTCAGTATTTCATCGACTTAGAAAGAAATAGTTAAAGATTGTAAGTGCTATATTGTATAAAGCACACCTTTGTTTGTCAAATTTCGTTTAGACAAAACAGCTTATGAAGTAAGCCTACTAATGTGGATCAAGATGGAAAGTTCAAGACTCTACTGAAGTTCAAGTCAAGTAGTGGATCAAGATGGAAAGTTCAAGTTCTACTAAGTTCAAAATGACTGAGTCCAAGTTCTACTAAAGTTCTAGTAGAAGATCAACCTCCATCTTCAACTTCAAGCTCTATTGAAGATTCAAGTAGAACAAGTTCCGTGAAGTTCAAGTTACTTCAAAGTTCGGTCATATCAGGTATAACAAACTTTAGAAAGACTTTAAGCTTAGGTACTTTCAAAACATAACTTAAAATGGGTTTTTATGCTTATGTTAAGCTAAGGTTCGACTAGTCTAAGCTATAGTTTGACTAGTCTAAGCATTTTTTTCTACCAGTCCACGTTTAAACTAAAGAAAACAGATTTTTCTGTTACTTCTTCGACTAGTCGAAGATGGGCCTTCAACCAGTCGATGGTTGCTCGACTCGAAGTCCAGCAATTGAATCAGTTCAAATTTTAGGCACCCTCGACCAGTCAAAGCCCTTGCTTGACCAGTCGAATAGGGCCCTCAACCAGTTAAGCAGGGCCTTCGACCAGTTGAAAATTTGTTTTATCGTATCATGCCCAAATTTAAAAATTTGTTGGAACGGAATCTGGTCCTTCGATGAGTCGAAGACTGTCTTAGACAAGTTGAAGCAACAACTTCTTTGTCTATAAATAGAGGCCTTCTCTCAATCTAAAATTTCGAATTCAAGTCGATAAAAGCCTTCATCAAGAGAGAGAGAAGTCCTTATTATTGTTAAGCTATTGCACGGTATTTATAATATTTTTTAATAGTTTTTTTTAAATTTCTTGATCTCCTATTTTCTTAATCTTATTCTATAAAAGAGAGTAAATACTCTTTTTTGAGATCTTTAAGAATTCAAACAAGTAGCATTTAGTTTAAATCTATTTAAAATTAATCTAGAACCTATAACCCTTGTCTATATGACTGAACATTGAACCATCTACTACAAGAGAAGCGGTTTTACGAGTACATCAACAGATACGTCTTCAAAGGTTAAGATAAGTATATTCTGCTTTTATATTTTTAGTTTTATTGAGATAGCCAGAAAATCTCATTTGTTAATTTTCCTGAGATAGCCAAAAAATCTCAGTGAGGGATTTTTTTGTTTGTGATAGCCCTTTAAAATCACAACTGTATCAGGTTTTAAGGTGACCCTGAGAAAACCTTATTTATAGTGGAAGCCAATATCACGTGAATAGTGATTATTAGGAGTGGATTAGGTGTGGCTGTTTGAGAATGGTTGTTGTACACACCGAACCACTATACCTCTTGGTATTGTGGTAAATGTTTACTTTTGCATTTGTAGAGAATGTTTGTAATTTTATTTATGTAAAAGTAGTGAATGTTTATAATAGATAGCTTTATTTACATTTGCTTGGTTTGAGATCTTGATTCTTACAAACATTCGTGAAATAAGGTTGTCATACCTAAACTTGGTTTGGGTGTAAGTTGTCCTACGAATTAGTTTAAATCAATTTTTCAAAATAATGCAATTGAGATTTTTGATTTATTTAATATTTCAGCACTTTAATTTTTATTTGGCATAGTCCTATTCATTCCACCCCCCCCCCGCGGACTTTTTAAGCTCACCTTTTTAAAGATAAATCCAACAAAGTGTGCCTTCGGTATTTCGTTGGGTAAATTCCTTGGCTTCATCATCAAGCATAGAGGGATTGAAGTTGATCTAGGGAAAATAAGGGCCATTCAGGAAATGTCGCCACTAAAGACACTTAAAGAATTGAAAAGCTTGCAAAGAAAACTAGTATATATCCGACGCTTCATCTCAAACCTGGCTAGAAAGTGTCAGCCGTTTGCCCAATTATTGAAGAAAGGGACAAAATTTGTATGGGATCAGGCATACTAGAATGCGTTTGACTCTATCAAAGAGTTACTGAAACAGCCCCCGGTGTTAGCAGCTCCTGTGAAAGGCAAACCCCTCATCATGTATATCTTTCTAGCTGAAAATTCTCTAGGAGCTTTATTGGCACAAGTAAACGAACAAGGGAAAGAAATCACACTATATTATTTGAGCCGAACTCTGATAGGTGCAGAATGCAATTATTCATCTATTGAGAAAGTATGTTTAGCATTGGTATTTGCGATGCAGAAATTGAGGCATTATTGTCTTTCTCATGACATAATTCTCATCTCGCGAGTCGATCCTGTAAAGTTCCTGATGACAAGGCTGATGCTGTCAGGAAGACTGGCTAAGTCGATACTATTGCTTTCAGAATATACAATCACTTACAAACCAACAAAGGAAATAAAGGGACAAGCAGTGACAAATTTCTTAGTGGCTCATCCTATGATAGACATCAAAGTAATCACAGACGATTTTTCATATGAACAAGTACTGTTGATTGAATTGCCTAATTCATAGCAAATGTATTTCGATGATGCCTCTCGAACTTCAGGAATGTGTGATGGAGTAATATTTATTAGCCCTCAAGGCGATTTACTGCCATATTCATTTACGTCAGGTACAACATGTACCAATCATGAAGCCAAGTATAAAGTCCTCATTATAGGAATGAAAATAGCATAAGAAATGAAGATAAAGACTCAGCAGATATTCGGGGACTCTAAACTGGTGATAAATCAGTTGACGACAAATTTTGAAATAAGAAACAAGAGCTCTTACCATATTGTCGACGGGCACAACAATTATTGGAACAATTCCATAATGTCAAATCGAGCATATACTGCGATGCGAGAACGTGAAGGCAGACGCTTTAGCCAACCTAGCTGCGGCTTTATCCTTCTCTGATTGAAGTCCCCTTCAAGTGACAATCAAAGAACGAAGAATCTTACCATCACCATAGCTTATTGATGAAAATGTTGAAGCACTTCCTATATCATGTTTAGAGGTCACCGTAGATGACTGACGCCAGTCATTTATCAATTATCTCAAATATGATATCCTTCCAGAAGACCCATCGCAGAGGCTACAAATCCAGCAGAGATCGAGGAAATTCATCATATGCAACGAAGTGCTATACAGAAGTCATATAATGAAATATTATTACGATGCTTAGATACAGAGGAAGCAAATCGGATATTATAGGAAGCTCACTCAGGTGAATGTGAAGCTCATCAGGCCAGTCGAAACTTGTTCCATTGTGTGCACCGAATGGGGTATTATTAGCCGACAATGTTTAAAGACGTAATCACTTACGCGAAGCTGTGCCATGAATGCCAAGTGCATGACAATATTATACATGTACCCCCTGAAGATCTTCATCAATCGGTAGTCTCTTGGCCATTCGCAGCATGCAGACTGGATGTTATCGGCCCCATCAATTCGCCTTCGTCTAAAGGACAACAATACATTCTGGCAGCAACAAATTACTTTTCCAAATGGACTGAAGCAATCGCGCTGCGAAACGTCAAAGAAAAAGTTGTGTAAATTTCATCTAACATGCGATCATATATCACCACAACATTTTGAAAAGGATCATCTCCGATAATAGCACTCCTTTCAAGACTAGGGGCATGGAGAAATTATGTCAGAAATTTGACATCCAACATTCATTCTCGACGCCTTATTATCCTCCAAGAAACAGATTGGCAGAATCCTTTAACAAGATAATAGTCAAGATCTTAAAGAAGACTGTCACAGGGAAGAAACATTATTGGGACGAAAAACTACAAGAGGCTTTGTGGGCTTACCGAACTACTCGCCTTATTGCAACAAAAGCTACGCCATATTTGTTGGTATATGGTGTTGAAGCTGTCATCCCTATCGAAATGCAAGTCGCATCACTCAGGGTAGCAGTACATGAATCAATCACAGATGATGAAAATGCTAAAATAAGGCTGACCGAGTTGGATATGCTCGATGAAAAGCAACTAGCAGCCCAACAACGATTAGAACTATATCAGGCAAGAATATCCGCTGCCTTTGACAAGAAAGTCAAACATCGCTCCTTCAAGAGAGGTGATATAGTGCTAATGTTGAAAAGACCCATAGTGGTCATCGTAGAACATGGGGCAAGTTCAATCTTAAATGGGACAATCTGTATGTAATAACTGAAGTATACTCGAATGGAACATATCGAGTGATAAATTAGAATGGAGCATCGGTATACCCGTTAATGCCCATTTCATCAAAAAATATTATGCTTGAAGATTGAAGAAGTTTTAATTACAAAGATTATCAGGATAATCTGTCCCAATCAAAAGGGGGCAAGACAAGAAGAATGATGAAAAAGACTCAACAGGCAACGTAATGTTTTCTTCTCCATATATGAATAAAAACACAAATTCTCAAGCATATCAAAGCTCTCTACATCAAATTGATATTACCGCCAATCGCCGCCTATTATCGTCAATCGTCGTTTATTATCGCCAATCATCGTTTATTATCATCAATCGACAATCGTCGCCTTGGATTTGGTACCCTAAGGTAGCCTTGTGAGCCTCATGAACTGTAGAGAGTTAATGTGGCCAACCTTGTGTGTAAAACCTACCGAGTTCACTACCCTGGTAGCTTCACCGGGCCCCTCTGATGGATCACGGTTTGTGAACTCTCCAGCTAGGGTGGTTCAATGAACTCATAAGAGTTACCGAGGCCATTCTTGAAAGATCCTTGGCTCCAACTACTCAAGAGCCTAAAAAATTGTGTTTGCTCCAACTACTCAAGAGTTTAAACTGTGTGTAACGCACTCTTTAAAATACTAACTTGAACTCCAAAAATAGTTCCACTAATGGAAAACAAATATCATATAGGACATACTAACAGAATATTTTATGTTGTTATAATTATGTCTCCATGATTTAAGTGTGAATTCAAGTGTGCTCATATATAACATGAAAGATATCATACACATAAAATATATGCTCACCAAGGCATGAGAATACATCTTATCAATAATATATTGGATGTCATAAGAAAATTGTTTTCAGAAATTACCATGAAAATATTATCACAAAATTTTATATAAATGTAAAAGGATCAGTACATGTTTATTGCAAAAAAAAAAAAAGAGAGAGAGATTACGACTCTTCAGAAACACCTAATGCATTCATATATCTTTGACGATCTTGTTTCAACTGTATTTGAGCAGCCACATTGTTTAATTCTACATCGACAATGAGCTTTGTCTGGTCAGGAGCATCAGCTAATTCTTGCTCCAGAGAAGCTATGACTGCCTCTCTCTTTAAAAGTTCTAATTTTTCAAGATCAGATATTCGAATATTACCTTCAATATCTACTTCAATTTTACTAGATCTCAGGTCTTCCTCTTGCTTCTGAACATCGAGATCAAGTATTTGCTGCTTAAGATTAGCTATCTTCTCATCAATAGCCTCGAATATTGTTTGGAAATCTTCAATTGCTCCTGGAGAGAATCATGTTCTCTATTATAACCAGAAATCATCGTTACAACCTTCGAAGATATGCCTTTAAGCGTTGATAACTCCTTCTGGCGAACCATTATTTCTGGGGCAATCACTATGTTTTGGGCAGCTTCTAGTTAGCGAAGAGAAGTGCAGAAATAAGTTAGGGAATCACTTAGAGGAGAAATGTTGATATTGGCCATTTTCCCAATCTGATCCAAAACCCCTACTGCAGTGTTCAAAGTGGGCGATAATGCTAGATCCTTAAACATGGTAGCGACTACTGATAAAGCTCCTTTAACTAAAAGGAGCATGTAAGGAGGAATCCTCCCTAATGACAATGCATTCGAAACGGTGGCGACTGAATTTGAGCTTGCAGAACCTCTCGAAGTAGGATTAATTGCAACAAAAAGAAGAAGGAGGAGACATGGATTAGAATAAAGCTTATGAAAGTGTATTTATAACATAAAACACATTGAAGATGAATATACTTGCAATCGAAGCAATAGGAGCCGAGATTGGCACTTCTAAAGGTTGCATTCTCTCTGGAAGGGATGAAGGACCGGGGATATCCAGAATCATATTTGCAAAAGAAGGCATCATAGTACCAGTACTAGAAGCAAGTGTAGTTGGAGTTGTCTTATCAGCCAGCTATGTTGGAAAATTATTTCACGCACTACAGTACTAGGCCTGGCCAGATGAGAGAGATGTTCTAGTTGCCTTCGCAGATCTTATGCTAGAAATAGGAATGTTCGCCTTATCAGGAATTGCTTCTATAACAGCAGGAGGAATTTCTAGAGCAATCGAAGAATTAATTATTGGATTCGAGAATATTTCACATGAAAGGGGCGAATAGTCAGCACTAAATGATATAGTTATATCTCCTTCCAAGGGATCATTATATTCTCCATAATCCAAGGGTTATTCTTCTTCATGAGCTTCCGGTGCTATCATTTGAGGAACAGTCACATCTTGTAGTGTCTCCTCCTCAGCTATAGTATCTATGACAACAATGTTATCCTCGCCAATATCTACTTCTCCTTCTTTCTCTTCACCTACATCCAGCTCTCCTTCTTCTCTTGAGTCACCTGAAGCATAATCATTTTTTGTAGAAGATGTACTGCTAGAAGAAGATTCTTTGTCTTTGTCTTTTGATGATGATGACTCTACGTCCGATTCTTTAACAATTACTTGTTTACCTTTCTTTGGAAATCTGGCTTCGTCGGTAAGAATAGGTTCTTCTGTAATAGCATAAGCAGGGAAAATAGAAGATCTGGCTCGAGTTTGAGATTGGGTTACTGGAGACGAATTTCTATGAATAGATGTCGGCTGAGGCAAAACAGTCGGGGATATTTCTTGAGGTTCAACATGTTCTGCAACTTCTGATGCAGGAGAAGGAATAATAGTAACTGGAGTCGGAGAAATCTCTGCAAGAACTAAAACATCTGTTCTAACAGTTTGCCTTTTACGGGTTCTTAGATGGTCTAAGGGAAACCCGTGAGTTATCCAACCTTCGAGAGTGTTGACTAGTTTGATCTGGTGAATAGACTCTTCTAAAGAGATCTTAACACAGATTTGACCAGAGCAAGAGCATGATCTTGCTCGACAGTATGCCCAATCCCTTATACAAGATCTCGTTTCCTCAATCTCAGAGGAGGTACCCATATTGAAGAATCAACCTATAGACAATGACGGATGAGGAGAGATTGATGCGTCCACCATCTCATTCAAGGATACGAGGTACTAACAGACTGTCCGTGGCCAAGGATGACGAATCTAGAGTTAATGTGTGCAGCTACTAGTTGCTTCCAAATTAGTGCCCAGTTATAAGGACCCACACCATAGCTCCTCATGATGTGAGTAACTGTTTCATTGAACTCGGGCACTATTTGATCATAACCAAATTGATCATAACCAAATTGGTGGGCAAACCTGCTTGGATAATATGGCTCCCTCCAGAATTCACTGCCCTCTCTCAGGGGGAGACTGCTAGATCTGATCGAGATAAAGAAAGCCCGTTCGCTGGGAGGAAGGGAATCATTATCCATAGTTTTATGATCATCGACGTATTGAGAAAATAAGAATTGATAGAAATCAATTGCGTATATTGCCTTGATCTTATCAATGACCCATTGATAAGTTTTCCTTGTCATCGATCATTTTGAGTAGTGCCACAATGGAAGATGAGCAGGACTAACGTAGACCTTTTCTGGATCATCATATGTCCAAGGGAAATATATGCTAAGCCACCCTGAAAAATAGTGCCACGACGTATAAGCAAAACTCGCCTCTATTGATGGACTTTTGTAATAGGTTGCCATGTCACCAAAAGCCCTATAGAGTGAACAAAGAATGGGAGGTGCTAGAGAATACTTTTGTCCTTCCGCCATTCCTCCCGCGATAGCAAAAACAGTCGTTCTAATCGTGTCATCCCATTTTGAACTAGGAAGCACCATGATGTTAAGCCAGTACGCGAGAAAGGCTGCGAGTTTTCCTTTAGAGCTGTATTTTGGAGAGCCTCGAATCTTCTAGCGTATTTTCTCTATATCATCGGCTAGCTGTTTCTGAAGCTACAATAGGAAAACAAGTAGAGTAAATGATGATGAAACTTATATATACATGCAAGAAGAATGCGAATTAAGTTAAGCAATTTACCGTAGTCCTCTGGAAAAATGAGAGAGCCATTGAAGATGAGGAATCTTCCGAATGTTGGGAAACTTAACCATTTCTCTGAATAGTTCGACCGTCGTATTTAATACTAGCACCTGTCTTTGAGAGGATGAGAAGTAGGTAAATTCCATGTTGCTGGGAATATTTTCATCGTAAAATTGACCAATCATGGGAAGTCCTGCCATTTTATATAAATCTCATAAGGTGATGCTGACTTCGGCGAGTGGCAGATGGAAATCATTAGTGATTGGCACTAGTAGTTGAGAAAACCCCTGAAGATCATCAGGTCCTTACAAAAGTACTCAAAAGTGACTTCTATGGCGCCGTAGAGACCAATCTCTATCAATGTGGTAAGTGCTTGTGCAAAATCGCGTTCGCCTAATCGGTATAATAGTTGTGCGAAATTAAGAAGCCACGAGTGCAAAATTCTTCATTTCCCCACAGAGGACTTCTATCTCTGAAATGTTGTTGTACTATCTCATAGAAGTGTGTGGGGTATAGCGCGTGAGGATCGTAGCATGGAATAAGGAATCGCATGGGATAAACACTACCGATCTTTTATTTCGACCCTCTCTAACAGGGACGCGGATTGCATCCTACCCCCGCCTGGATGGTAATCCATCCAGGAAGGGCTCTGTGGGGTCCACCGTGTTATAAGTGTTTTATCCACTCGATTAAACGCATTTTTTCGATAATTTTAATATGTGAGCCAAAAAATGAGGCAGGTCTAAGGCTTAAGTGGACCACAAAGTGGAGATTGAACGTCCACCATTAAAAACTTCTTGGGAGCTGGAGAAGTTTCGGATCAAGCTGATATTTGTGTTTTCACTTCATCCACATCTAAACGACCATATGAATACGTTGTATGGTAAAAAAAACATCATGTTGGCTCTTAAAAAGGTTGCAACAGTGGGTGTCATTATCAGTGCAGCTTCCTTTGGTGTGGTCCACTTAAGCCTTGGACCTGCCTCATTTTTTGGCTCACATATTAAAATTATCGAAAAAAAGTGTTTAACAGTGTGGATAAAACACTTACAACATGGTGGACCCCACAGAGCCCTGCTCGGACAGATTACCGTCCGGGCGAGGGTAGGACACAATCCGCATCCCTCTGACAGGATGCCTTATAAGATCTGTGGTTCTTTTTCCATCCAATTAAGCGCATACATCAGCCTATTCTGGGTGATTTGATTAGTGGGCTTGCTTTGAAGAATAGATATGTGACGACGAATATTCAACGGGATGATTATCAGCTCATCCTTAAAAGGACACTTGAATTTGATGATGCCCTCCTGGACTTTCACGCTGTCCCAAGAGTTCTAGAATTTGTTCTTCTTATGCTCTTTAATCTTCTCTTGAAGCTCTTGGTTCTTGGACTTCGTGTGCTTATTCTTAGAGAAGGATGGAGGCGACCTACCTTCTCTTGACGGTAGGCATGTATGGTCAGTGAGAATGTTTGTTGTTGACTTCATCCATGTTTCCCAGTCAATTTCTCGACCTTGCCTTGGAGGTCTATCTAATTCCCCAACTACAATAGCATTGCATATTAGAGTCGATAGGGTACTGATCCAGTCTGAAAAATCAAAGGTTGGAAGAACCGGCGCCTTGATGTAAGGTGGACATTTTCTTTGGACAGTCTTCTCAGACAGGAGGCGAATGAGAAGATTCAGGTGCTTGCGATGAGGTTAGAGGGGCGGGAAGTTCAGCATGAGAGGGAGAGGCTGTTGGTTCTTCTATAAGGCAATATGTTCTCTTAGTCCGAGCCATTATAATCCTTAAAGAAATCCGTCAAAGTTTCAGAACTTAGAAAATTTGCACAAAGGGAAAATGAGTTGGCTAACTCCTGATAGTGAAGTAGACTCGATTGAAGAGTTGCGTGGGTCCGCGCAACTTGATTTGAACAAGATTGATCCTTCATTTATTCCAATAAATTAAATAAACATAGGATCAAGGGGGCATCTGTTGGAGCATAAAAATGAGTAAAAAAGATGAAAAAGAAATTATAGAAGAAAGAAGAAAAAGACTAGAAGAAAGGAGAAGATAAAGATCAGAGGCAAAAGACAGTCAAGTTGCGCAGGTCCGCGCAACATGCTTTGTGAATAAGATCTATTGCACACCGCGTAACAAAACTGTTGTACAGTGGAGTCCACGGCACGAAGATCAAGATTCTACACGTGTGGAAGCCTATAAATACCCCTTCACTCCTTCATTTAGACACAACAAGATCAGAGCTCCCAAAGAAAGTTCTTTTATACTTCTGCAAGGTATGGGGACAAGAAGAAGAAGGAAAAGAGGAAAAGGCTGAAAGGACAGTTGCACGACTAGTTATGCTAGATCGCACAACAAGGGTCAGTTGCGCTGGTGCACGCAACTATGCTTTGTTGTGCAACAATGATGTGCATAGCCTATATGCTGCCGGGTTTTCTAAACTTCCTACAATGTTTCTTGGAATCCAGTCATTCCTTCATAAAAGCTGTTATTCTAAACAAGTTAAAAGAGAGACTGTAAGACGTTTAAATCCGTACAACACTCCTCTCATTGAGATAAATGCATCGCAAGCCGAAATGTTGCCAAAATTATTATTTGAACTATCCCATATAATTTGTACTTGAAATCTTATATTTCATTTTGGAATCAAGGGATAAACGAGGATGTAAATGAGCTCAGAATGAATAAAATATTTTATGATGATTGTTCTCTCATTCCTTCTTTGTTATTATTAATCAAGATAATTCTCCTACGAAACACATTCGTTTCTTGTAGGTTTTCAAGTTGTAACTAAGAAAATCTGTATTAACTTGAGTTGAATGTAATATATAGAGTTTGTTAGTTGTTTTCTCACGTAATTGACAAAAGGGGAGATTGAAAGTGCCCTATTTGTCAATATATGTGAATGAAAAGTCTCTTAGTCAAGTGAGACCAAAATTGAAGACAACGAGTTCAAGACTTATTAAGATGAAGGCATACGATCGTGCTTAAAAGGTAAACTAAGCCTTATCTACCCAAACAAACCCTGACAAGTATATGCCCCAAAAAGAACCCAACATACCCACAAACTACTTCAGAATATCTTCTGGTAAGATTGGTTTTTTGCACCTGGAATATTGGAGGAAAACATGAACCATACAGGAAAACTAATGTCCTGATGATTGCATCGATATGCAATCAAGGACAACTTCGATGGGATCGAACACTGTTCGATTGCATCGAAAAACTAGCCCATATGGTCCAGCAACAAACTGAACAAAAAGCTAGGTATTGTCGATTACATTGAATTAAGGTCGATGACATCGAAATTCAAATTTTGATGTCATCGATCCAACTTTAATTAAATCGACCATGGGTTTACTTCCTCCACGATTGAAATACTCTAAGTGCTCATTGCTTGGATTTAGTTATGAACTCAGGCATTCATAAGAGAGTTATTATACTAGTTAATACCCTTATCCTCAAGCCCTCTTTTCCATAAGAGTTCATTATTCAATCCATAGAACGAGCATTTATTGACATCCTCATTGCTTGGATTTAGTTATGAACTCAGGCATTTATTTAGTTTCTAGTAGCACTCTTTAATGGTGAATCTTTATACTGGAAATCATAAATGCTTAGCTATGGGTGTAAGTGCACCCAACGTTGCACACTCGTTTGTCAATTATGTGACTAGTTGTGTCTTGTAGCTGGATGAGTTCTTGGCAAAATGAAGACCAGCGACGCAACTGGATCAGAAGTATCGAAGCCATATTGAAGACAAAGGACTGCTTCTATGATCTTAACCTTGCAAATAGATGATCCCAACCCAAAATGGAAAACCTACTTAGGTCATTTATTCAAAGCCAAATCTAAGTTCATAGTTTTTATCCTTTAGTCTTGGCTTTAGCAAGTCTTAAGTTGGTTAAAGGTTTATTAGACAAAACAGCAAAATCAGGAAAATCTATCCACTGTCGGTAGGACGAAGGTACCACCGAAGGTATGTTACCGAAGGAGCTCAAAACAGTCTAGCAGGCTTACAACGTTAATTCGGTGTCACCGACTGGATATTTCAGTGACACAAACTGCCACCGACGAATAAAGTTCGGTACCACCGAAAGAGACTATTTTCAATTAGTAATTTGGAAAATTACTTCGGTACTACCGAAAGATATTTCGGTACCACCGAAGCAAGTTCGGTGATACCGAAGTTAGCTTCAGTAGCACTGTAAACTAGCCATTTTCTATCCATTAGAACTTTTTATCTATAAAAGCGGCTTGTAGAAACTTGCAAAATTAGTGGAAATAGGCATCATAGAGTCTCTAGTGTATCCCAAGCTTATCCTAGCCCATTTATACTTTATCCATACGAGTGTCATATTCTCTTCATTGTGATCCTTCACTCCTATGAGCATTCAAAGCTCCAATTAATGAATAACATGAACTCGTCCTTTCTCTAGAGTACAAAAGCCAAACCAATAGGAAAACCCTTTGCCTTTTGATACTCTAGAGCATCCATAGGTTGAATCCGTTATAAAATCTACTCATTATCCTAAATAGGAGATTCAACCAACTCCCATTACGTTGGTTACCTTTATAGGTACATCTTATGCAAGGTTATCGTGAAGCCGAACCTAACAGGTAAATCCAAGCTACGCGATCGGGGCAGCACAGGGAAGCTGATTCAAGCATGAGCGCGCGAAGATCAAGCATCCCAAGATGAGCTACAAAAGAGAACTCTATCCGACAAGTAAGTGTCATAGTTAAGAGTTCAAAATTTAGTCTATTTCCTCGTGTAGGATTGAGGCTAAGAGTTTGCTATCAACAAACTCGTTTAGGTTCCTTATGTGGGACCTTGGTCGGTGAGCCTAAAACGTAGGTGTCTTGTGTGGGACCTTGGCCGGTGGGCCTAAACGTAGGTGCCTTGTGTGAGACCTTAGCCGGTGGGCCTAAACGTGGGTTCTTAGTGTAGAACCTTTGCTCTTGCGGAGAGCATAAATTGGTGTCCTTAGTGTAGAACCGTAAAGGTTATTGGTGAACCTATTTTAAAACCGTTGATAGTGAAATCAGGTGGACTTTGGGATTGATTGTGGATGTCGGGAGTAGAGTAGGCATGTAGCCAAACCACTATAAATGTTTGTGTTTGGAATTGTCATTTGCGTATTTATTTAATCATGCTTATATATACTTGAATGTTTTTAACTTCTCATACATGATTGAATGAATGTTATGGATTGATAGGAAGCACATTCCACACACAAGCTCACAACACTAGGCTAGTTGTTATATTCTACATATCTTTAATAGCCTTTGTGATTGGAACCTCTAGCTGGCTTGGAAGCCGTTAGAGTTATATTGCCTAACTTAGTTTAAATTGAATGATTATTTAAGTTAGACAATTAGGACTTTAAATAGGTAAAAATAATTGAAAAGTCCTATTCACCCCCCTCTAGGACCTTAACTCAGATTCCTTCTTTAGTATCAGCGGTATAAACTGTAATTTCAATGGGAATCTTCTCTAAACTCTAAAGATAAATCACTTATTAGAGAAGATCATACCAAACCCTAAACCAACAACTTTGGAGCATTAATTGGAGCATCAAATGGACGATTGTGGTTCGAGGGAGTTGAACACTCTTCATCAACAGGAAGATCTTCATCAATATGTGCTAAAACAGGGCTCACTCACTTATTTGTAAGTATACAAAGTCCATTGAGTCTGAAGCCCTTTCCTTGTGTAGGATTAAGATTTAGAGTTTGAGTTGGTAAATGTCCACATTGTGACCTTCCCTTAGGCCCTTTGTTCGGCCGACTATCGATTCCGATTGTCGAGGCCGATTATTGATCGATTTCAATTGTTGTGGCCGATTGCCGATTAGCGATCAAGGCTGATTATCATGACCGATTGCCGATTCTGATTATTGTGACCGATTGCCAATTAACGATCGAGGCTGATTATCGTGACTGATTGCCGATTTCGATTGTCGAGGCCGATTCTGAATCCAATTGCTGAGGCCAATTCTGATTTGTCGAGGCCAATTCTGATTGCCAAGGCTGCTTCCAATTGACGATTTCGATTATCGAGGCCGATTTCGATTCCGATTATTGAGGTCGATTTCGATTCCGATTATTGAGGCCGATTCTGATTCTGATTATCGAGGCTGATTCCGATTGTCAATTTCAACTCCGATTGTCAAAGTCGATTCCGATTTCGAGTATCGAGGCCGATTCTGATTCCAATTGTCGAGGCCGATTTCGATTGGCGAGGCCGATTATTGAGGTCGATTCTAATTTCGAGTGTCGAGGCCGATTCTGATTCTAATTGTCGAGGCAGATTTCGATTGTCGATTCCAATTCCAACTGTTGAGGTCGATTCCGATTCTGATTGTTGAGTCTGATTCTGATTCTGATTGTCAAGGCCGATTTCAATTACCGATACCAATTCCGATTGTCGAGGCCCAATAAGATGCATATGCGGCCCGTATTTGAGGCCCATTGTATGTGTATTCAGCCCATGTTTAAGGCCCAATGTGATGTATATGAGGCCTATGTGATGAGGCCCATTATGATGCATTTGAGGGTCAGGCGATGGAGCCCATTGTGATGTATGTTAGGCCCATGTGAAAGGCTCATCGTGATGTGTATTAAGCTCTTGAGCGAGGCCCATGGTGTTGTATATTTGGCCCTTGTGTGAGGTCATGGGTCCACTGTATGTTAGGCTCTATATGGGTCATTCCATGAGAGTAATGTTGGTTAAATGTCCACATTGTCGAGGTCGATTGTCGATGTCGGTTATTGATACCGATTTATGAGTATGTGACAGCATAGCATCATGATACATGCCCATATGCATCATCTGCATCTTTGCTATGAGATGTGGTTGACCATTTTATATGTCATTGGGCGGGTTGTTATGAGACTCCCTGATAGACGGAGGTTATCTCACATGAGCGCACGGTATGCGTGGGATTGATGCATGACTGGATTGTATGATTCATGCATCTTACATTGTGTATTGTGATTACTGTACGCCCTAGTGACATCAGGGTCGTAGCCTCTACAGTCATGTTATGGATGGCCAGATGGGACACCGAAAATCTGTTACTAGCATTGGGCTGCCATAGATGACTCTGGGTGAAAATCCCAAAACCTCTGAGGCCAGGAGACGCCCCAACGTTGAGACCAAGTGGACACATGAGTGCCTGAGTGCTAAAAATCAGGAGGCCGCATCTCCCACTGTGTCGTGGTCTGTTGAGAGGGGTGTGGCCTTACCCACCCGAGAGCAGGGGGCATAGCTAGGCTGAGTTTGACCAGCTCGTGAATGGATCCGTTATTGACGTGTCGAGTAGATATTGGCTGACTACTGACCAGACGAATAGTGAGGTCTCTTCCACTTGCATGGTTGCACGTCGTGAATCGAATCCGTTATTGATCCCGTGTCGATATGTAGACTTATTGAGCAGGAGTTGCATACTCATTTATTCATTCATTCATTCACTATCCACTCGGGCTGGTGGTGTGTAAATATTTGTTACGTATACCTTCACAATGACCAGGATTTCGGTTGGGGCGCGTGACTAACCTGAGATCAGGAGTTTACCACATTGTGTCTGACTATCCAAATTTAGGTATGGGACTGGTTTAGATAGAAGTCCCTTATGGTGGACCCCGTAGCCTGCAATACTACGTACTATCATCCCTACTTCACACTCTAGCTTGGTCATTTCATTCGCATCACATATTGCATTACATTCGCAGGTATATGATATTTTAGGTTGCTATATTTCTACACTTATATGGCCTAGATAGACTTAGCAGGATTTACATATTGCATTGTATCCTCGGCATCTGATATTTGGCTCTCTATGACTCATCATTTGCATAGCTGATTTGTATTGCGTACTTTGATATCGTATGATTCATGATCTTGCCAGAATTCCGATATTGTATGATTATGGCATTGTATTGAATATTTGGCACTTACCTTGCTCACACACTTACACCACCCTTTAAGCTTTCTATAAGCTTATACACGATAGATGTGTGCAGGTGGCGTTGCGGTAGCGTCGAGCTTGGAGCGTACAGCCGTCTTCTGGAGCTTTGATTTTTGATATATGTATTTCCCTTTCAGCACTGTATTCAAATGTTTATATTAGTGGATATGTGATAACGATGTTGCCCTTGTGATTTGGGTATACTTGTGGTTATGCTTCTTACGAGAACAATGTATGTTAGAAATCCTCCTTATAAGATCCCAGGATCAGAATCTGGCGTATAGACACTACGAACCGAGAATGGGGTGCTACGGAGGCTGTCGGCATCGGATTTGGCAATCGGGATTCCTGTGAGTCCGATCTCCGGGTTTGGAGCGTGACAGGGAATATGCAATATTTGACACTCGACATCGAGTCAAGCTCAAGTCAGGTCTATTTCAAAACTGGATCGAGTCGGGTCAGCCCTAACTCGGTCCAACTCGACTCGATGCCCAGCTCTACCTCTTCTTGACCATTGGTTAGAGGGTGCCAAGGTGAAGCAAAATCATTGCGAATGTTGAGCTTTTCACATAATCCTCGAAATGAACGTTGTCGAACTACCTGCCATTTTCAGTAACAATGGTTTGTGGGATACCAAACATGCAAACAATGTTCTTCCAGATGAAATCGGTTATTTTTGGTTTAGTGATTCAAGCTAGGGGCTCAGCCTCTGCCCACTTGGTGAAGTAGTCGACAACAACGATGGCGAACTTGGTTTATCCCCTACCCGTTAGTAGGGGTCATATGATGTCAACCCCCCACTGCGCAAAAGTCCAGGGGCCACTCATTAGGGTCATTTGCTCGAGTGGTTATCGTGGTATTGTTGCAAAGCATTAGCACTTGTTGTACTTCCACATGAACTGCTTTGCGTTTTCATGGATTGTGGGCCAATAATATCCTTGTTAGATTGCTTTATGGCATAGGGCCCTTCCACCTGAACGATTTTCATAGATGCCTTCCTAGATCTCCCTTAGTACATATTCAACTTCATCGGGTTGTAGACATCTTAAGTATGGTAGTGAGAATCACTTTTTATATAGGACGTCTCCCAGTATTGTGTACCAAGCATATCAGTATCTGATCTTCCGAGCATCCAGTTTGTTCTCAGGTAGCTCACCTTATTGTAGGTAGCGCATGATTGGCTTGGTGGTTAGTCTCTTAGGAGAGTTTCTCTTTGGTCGGGCTGGCGGATGCTTGGATTAGGCAAGAAGTCGATTGGTACTGTCCTAGCGAGGTCATTATCGATGGATGAGGCCAGCTTAGCTAGGGCGTCGACTTTGGAATTTTCTGATCGAAGGACCAATATGATCTCGTACTTGTCGAATCCTTTGAATAATTGCCAAGCTTTGGTTAGATAAGTAATCATTTTCTCTCCTTTGGCCTGATATTCCACGGTGACTTGGTTTACCACCAGCTGGGAATTGCTATAGATTTTTAATGTCTTGGATCCCATTGCCTTGGCTAATCTGAAGCTGAAGAGGAGTGCTTCATATTCTTCTTGGAGGCTTGGAAATTGAATCTTAGAGCATACTCGATGTTCGCCTGGTCAGGTGAAGTTAGGATCAATCTCGTTACACTTCCTTGAGTGTTGGATGACCCATCCGTGTGGAGGGTCCACACTTATGATCCTTCATTTTTCTTAACTTTTGTTTACTCCTGGAGCACGGGGTGAGTGAACTCGGCAATGAAGTCGGCGATCACCTGCCCTTTGATCCTCACTCCTGGTGAATACGATGTTGAATTCACCTAGCTTAACCGCCCATCTGGTGAGTCACCCTGACACTTTAGGTTTTTGCAGTACTTGATGAAGTGGCTGATTGGTCAGGACTACGATGGTGTGGGCCTGGAAGTAAGGTCGAAGACATCAGGATGATACGATCAATGCTAGAGCTAGCTTTTCTATTTTAGGATAACGTTTTTCTGCATCAACCATGGCTTTGCTCAAGTAATGGACTAGTTGTTGGACACTTCCTTCTTCTTAAACTAGGATCGAGCTAACCATTGTGGGCAATACAGCTAGATACAGCAATAACTCTTCCCTAGATTCTGGCTTGGAGAGTAATGGTGGAGACCCCAGGTACATTTTGAGTTGTTAGAATGCTTGCTCACATTCTTCTATCTAGGTTGGCTTTTTTACTTTCTTTCAGTTGCTTAAAAAGGGTAAGCACTTGTCTGTAGCTCGGTAGACAAATGTATTTAGAGCTATCACTCTGTCTCTGAGGCGTTGAATTTCCTTCATTATGGTGGGGGAACTTATTTCTAGGAGAGCTCAAATTTTTTTGAGGTTCGCCTTTATCCCCCTCTGGTGGACCATGAAACCTAGGAACTTACCTAAGCTGACGTCAAAGGCACACTTGCTCGAATTAAGCTTCATTTGATATTTTCTTAGGATCCTAAACATCTCATTCAGGTATGCGATGTGGTCTTTTTTCGTGGAGCTCTTAACAAGCATGTTGTCCACGTAAACCTCCATTGTCTTCCCAATGTGATTGGCGAATATCTTGTTCACTAGGCGTTGATACGTTGCTCCAGCATTCTTTAGTCCAAACGACATGATTTAGTAGCAGTACAGGCCCTTATCGGTGATGAAGGTTGTTTCTGCTTATCGTGTTCATGCATGGTGATCTGATTGTACCCCGAATATGCGTCTCCGAAGCTAAAGAGTGCGTGCCCAACAGTGTTATCCACAAATTGGTCGATCCTCGGGAGAGGGAAGCTATCTTTTGCACATGCTTTATTTAGATCAGTATAATCTACACAGACTTGTCACTTCCCACTAGCTTTCTTTACTAGCACGACATTAGCGAACCAGTCAGGATAATGTACCTCCTCGATGAATCCAACTTCAAGGAGTTTACCAACTTCCTCGTTGATCACCACCTACCTTTCTGGATCGAATGCTCGTCTCTTCTGCCTAACGGGCTTGTGGTCGGGGTCTACATTCAGTCGATGGACCACGACTCTCAGATAAATTCTGGGCATGTCCTAGTGTAAGACCCGTATCCTAGACTGTACCGTTCCATAGGCTTCCGCGGTCCTCCCGGTCGAATTCTGGCAACTCTAGACTTGTATCTGACATTTACGCGTGAACCTAAGCTGAGTCTTGCATATCGGAGTCGACTTGACTTGAAACTTATATCCAAGCGACCGCGCTGTCGCCGCGATTCCATCGCCCACCTCACGCGCCGATCCGATACCCGGACCAGAAGATGTGGACCCGCGTTCATTTCAAGGAAAATGCCGCACGTGCGAATTCCAAGAGAATCTCTACGACCTATCTCATCAATCAATCAATCAAGTACACACCATTTCACAAGCACAAGCAACCCATCCCTTTCCCATTCCAAAGTCAATTCTCTCTCTCTCTCTCCCAATCCCTTTCTTACAACTCCATCACTCCACCCATCACCCATCACTCCATCTCTTTTCATTCCATCACTTCCCTCTCTCTCTCTCATTCACTCTCTTCACTCCCAAGCAACAAAACAATCTAACGTCCAAGCCTTCCAAGAGCAACCCAAGTGTGGCCCACTTCTCTACCACCCAATCTCTCATCCTCACCATCAAAACTTCATCATCCTCCATCAAGGTCGAAGCTAAGGAGCCTAGGAGTCCAAGGAACTAAAGGAGAAGGCCAATAGGTAGGTGATCCACCGTTGGATTTGATTTTTAAGAGCCCATTTGTTATGGGACCCACTTGATGTATGTATTGTATAGGGAGGGTCCAATAGTGGCGGGGTCCCTCCCCTTCACATATCCCTCTCTCTCCCTCTTTCCTTCTCTCTATCCATTACGATGGAGTGGACCCCACCAATATGTGTTATATCTACTCCGTCCATCAAACAGTGTGGCCCACCCTATTGCAAGTGATGAACCACACCATCCACTGTTGGGATGGTGGAGATCCCACATGCTAGACCCTTACACTTTGTAAAATACATGATATAGTGTGTGTGTGTGTGTGTGTATATATATAATGTAATATATATTAATATTATATATGTTGGGCCCACGTGGAGACCCACCTGTTTAGTAATGCAAGGGGCTAGCGTCTCACGTCAACGAGAAGGTGGCCCCCATCCAGCCGTCCATCCAGCATCCAGAGAGTCTGGACGCTGGCACTGCACACTCTCACAAACACACACACGTGTGCGTGTGTGTGTGTGTATATATATATATATATATATAACATTATATAATATAATATATTATAAAATAATAATAATAATAATAATAACAATAAATGATATGGTGGCCACTCCCACATGGGACCCACCGTACCTACAGCAGTTATATAGCAGTTGAATTAACGTCAGCTGCCATTGATGTAAGGAGTGATCCTCACTGTCTGGACAGTGGGACTCACCGCTGGTGTATATGTTATATCTAAACCGTCCATTTCTGTTAGTGAGGCCCTCTTGATGAGGGTTGGCGTCTCATATCCACCGTCCAGCAGCAGACACTGCTAGACAGCAGTGGATAACACCCATCGTTGAAACCAACTGGCCCACTGTGATATTTGTGGGAGGCCCGGTGGTCGGCCCACCTTTATGGGTGGCCCACGTGCCAGCAGCCCCACATGATGGATGTGCTCCATCTAAACCGTTCATCCATTTGGCGATTCTCTCGAGGCCTGAGACCAAAAATACGATAGATCCAGTTATCAAGTGGACCACACTATAGAAAACAGTGGGTTTGAACGTCCACCATTAAAACCCTTGGGTTACAGAGTTTGGACCAATATGATATTTGCTTTTCCTCTAAATCCAAGTCTTTGTGACCTTATGAATAGACTGGATGGGAAATAAACCTTATGGTGGGGCCCACTGGAATTTAACTGTGGAAACCATTATCGCCACTGTTAGGTATGGTCCAGTTGATCTTTTGATATGATTCATTTTTTTTACATAATACTCTATAATGATCTCTAAAAATACATGAGTTGTGTTGTAATCGGCCCATTTGATTCGGCCCATTTGATTCAGCGCATTTGATGTAATTGAGGCCCATGATGATGTATATTAGGCCCTTGTGCGAGGCCGTGGGCCCACTATATGTTTGGCCCAATGTGGGCTACTCCTTATGAGCAATGTTGGTTAAATGACCACATTGATGGGCAATGATGGTTGAATGTCCACATTGTGACCTTCCCTTAGGCCTTGTTAGGCCCATTCTCATCATTCTCTAGTGGGTTAACCCAAATGCTTAGGCCCCATTGATTTTAATTGATCCATCATCGGTCGTCCATCTATGGACCCCACCTTGTGTCGAGGTTGATTATCGATGCCGATTATTGGTACCGATTGCCGATACCAGCTACCGTTGCCGATTATGAGTTTGTGACAGCATAGCATCATGATACATCCCCATACGCATCATTTGTATCTTTGTTATGAGATGTGATTGGCCATTGCATATGCCATAGTGCAGGTGGTTTATGGGACTCCCTGATAGGTAGAGTTATCCAACATAAGCGCACAATATGCGCAAGATTGATGCATGATTGGACTACGTGACTCATGCACTTTGCATTTGTCTGATGTGATTACTGTATGCCCTAGCGACATCAGGGCCGTAGCCTCCACAGGCACATCGTGGATGGCTGGATTGGATACTGGAAATACTGTTTCTAGCATCGGGGCGCCATAAATGTCCCTGAGTGAAAATTCCTAAACCCAATGGTACCAGAGGATGACTCCAATGTTGAGACCGAGTGGAACCATGAGCGCCCTAGTGCCGAATACCAAGAGGTCACGTCTCCTACTATGTCATGGTCAGTTGGAAAGGGGTGTGGTGGCCTTAACTGCCCGAGGGGAAGGGGTATTGCTAGGCTGAGTATGACTAGCTCGTAAATGGGTTCACTATCGACATGCCGGATAAGTATTGGCAGACTATTGGCTAGGCAGATAGTGAGGTTTCTTACGCTCACTTGGACTCCGCGCCCGGGAAAGAGGCAGTGCCATTTGGAGTGTACTAAACCCTGGTGATTATCCAGAGTGAGAACTATATTGATATTGATGCTCTAGTGATGAGCTGCAGTGACATGTGGATTCGGATGAGGATTGGTTTGCTTGAGTTGCATCTCGCATCGCATGGCCTTGGTATGGCCGGTATCATTCTTGCCTTGCATCACATGGTCTTAACATAGCTAATAGCATTCATGTGTTGCATCCTATAGCCTTGTTATGGCTGATTGTATTCATGGTCTTACCAGTACATTTCACATTTCTTCGACATTGCATTCTGAGCACGCTTAAATTGCGCACACACTCTCACCATCCTCTAAGCTTTCCATAAGCTCATGTATGATTGATGGCTGCAGGTGACATTAAGACGTCGCAATAGTGTTGAGAATGGAGCACGCAGCGAACTTCTGGAGCTTCCAATTTTGTTATTGTATTTCCATTTATGTGCATTGTACCTATTGTATCTTAAAAGTTTTTATTATAGTGGATTTTGTGATGGTGTCTTGGTTATTGTTCGTGGGTTATGCTTATGGTTATGCTCATTACAGAATAAATGCATATTAATAAATCCTCCTTGTAGGATTCCAGGATAGGAATCTGGTATATGAGTGTCGAGAGCCAAGAATGGGGTACTACGGAGGCTGTCGATGCCGGATTCGACGATCGAGAGTTTTGTGAGCCCGGTTTCTGAGTTTGGGGCGTGATAAAAGTTGGCATCAGAGCATAACTTGGGAACAATCGAGAACAACATCACATGTTTAACATGAGTTTAGGATAATTAGGTCCCGAGTGCGTAACACCCCGATTTAGTTCCCTAATGTGCGTGCATTCAAGAGATTCTCAACATTGATTAGCATCCTTATTCTTCCCTATAGGACATGCTGCCCAGGAGGGCAACCCAAGCGACTCCCGCTCCACCACCCGAGGCTCTCGCTCTACCACCGATGACTCTCACTCCACCACCAGAGATCCCTGCTACCTAGCCTGAGGATACCGTTCCTCCACCTGAGACCGGTGCGGATCCAATCGTACCCATAAGTGCCTCCCGGATACAGCAGATGTTGTAGGCTGTAATAGTTGCACTTCAGGGACAGGGCAGGCACCTAGTTGTTTCACCAGCCCAGGCAGAGAAGGAACACGCGCGCCCTTCTTCGAGAATTTAGACAGCTTAATCCTTCACGTTTCTAAGGCGAGCCAAATCCAACGGCATCTGAGAGGTGGCACTCGATGTGGAGAATATTTTTGATACTATGGCGTGTACGACCCAGCAGCGGGTCCAGTTGGCAATATTTCTTCTCCAGGATGAGGCCAAGCACTAGTGGACCTCTGTTACCCGTGTTGAAGGGCCTGACTTCATCTGGACATGGGAGGATTTTGTAGATTGATTCGAGCAGCAGTACTTCCCCGACCACATTCATCAGCAGCGAGCGTTAGAGTTCGAGACCTTAATGCAGGGAGACATGTCTGTGGTATACTACGCGGCTCGTTTCATGGTGCTATCGAGGTTTACGCTATATTTAGTTGATGATGAGGGGCGAAAGGCCCGCCGTTTTGAGAACGGCTTGTGTTACGATCTTCGAGGCCGTGTTATTGGGCATGAGCTCCTGACTTTTCAAGCGGTAGTATGAAAGGCTCAGATTTATGAGACTGAGTGGGCCGGTACATAGAGCGATCGAGATCAGAGGAGAGGTCGAAAGAGGCAGGCCCCGCCAGTAACTCCTAGTAGCATCGACGGCTACAGAGGTATAGGAGTCACATATCCGCTAGAGCACCAGCAGCATCAACGGCACCTCCAGCGCTACCCTAGCAGCCGTTTATAGGGACTTATAATGGATGTGGTGAGACAGGGCACTGCGTGTATGAGTGCCCCCACCCTAATTTGCAGCAGCCGAGAGGGCCACAACAATCTTTAGCACAGCAGCAGTGACCCCATCAGCAGTGACCACAGCCACCTCAACAGTGGAGGCCCTAACAGCAGCAGAGACAGCAGTACAGGCAGCCTCAGAGGCAGCAGCAACAGCAGGGACCTCAGAGGGGAATGCACCTCCCTAGCCAGCTCGAGCTAGGTTCTACACGACTCAGTATGATTTGCAAGCATTTGGAGGAGTCATCGAGGGTATACTTCCAGTCTCTGCATACATCGCCCGAGTAATATTTGATTCTGGTGCTTCGCACTCATTTATGTTTGAGGATTTTTGTCGATCGTCTGGATTGCCGACAGAGTATGCAATGAGGGGTTGACCGTATCAACGCCCTTAGGGAAGACTACAGTGTTGGGCCGTTTCTGTTCGTATTGTCCTATTCTGATTGGTGATATCTTTTTGCCCGTCGATTTATTCGTGCTGCCGATGTCAGATTTTGACGTCATCCTGGGCATGGATTGACTTGCAGAGTACCACACCATGTTGGACTGTTCCGTAAGGACCGTCACATTCTGTGTACTCGGCTTGCCTCAGTTCCAGTTCATTACTGAGCCCAGAGGTTAGTCGTTATCTTTTCTCATGTCCTGCGCAGTTGAGAAGCCCATTGCCTTGTATATCAATCAGTAGCCTGTGGTCTGCAATTTTTCCAATGATTTTAGGAGATCTCGGGATTGCCGCCAACCGGCATATTAAGTTCCAGATTGATCTCGTGCCCGGTACTGTGCTTATTTCGAAGGCCACGTATCGTATAACACTGATGGAGTTGAGGGAGCTGCAATGGAAGTTGGACGAGTTGCGAGAGTCGGGATTCATCCGTCCGAGCAGTTCTCCATGGGGAGCACCGGTACTCTTCGTCAGGAAGAAGGATAGTTCGTTGAGGCTCTATGTGGATTACCACGAGCTCAACCGGTTCATAATCAAGAACAAGTACCTGCTCCCAAGGATAGATCATTTGTTTGATCAGCTGCAAGGTGCATAGTTCTTTTCAAAGATTGACCTCTGTTCCGGTTATCATCAGATTCGAGTCCGAGAGGAGGACATCCCGAAGACGACTTTCAAGACACGTTATGGTCATTTTGAGTTTCAGGTCATGTTTTTCGGACTGACCAATGCACCCGCAGTCTTCATGCAATTGATGAACGAGGTCTTCCGTCCATATCTAGATCAGTTTGTCGTAGTCTTCATCAACAACATTCTGATATATTTGAGGACCCATGAGGAGCATATGTAGCATCTAGAGATCGCATTACAGCCCTCCGTGCCCACCAGGTGTATACGAAGCTAGAGAAGTGTGAGTTTTAATAGGTGGAGGTAAAGTTCATCGGTAACGTGGAGACGAGAGAGGGTGTCACAGTGGACCCCTCGAAGGTTGAGGCAGTGCGTCAGTGGGGCCAGCCCACAACTGTGTCTGAGATCTGCAGTTTTCTTGGTTTGGCGAGCTACTATCGGCATTTCATTCAGGGTTTCTCCCGTATTGCAGCCCGTTAACCAGATTGACTCGGAAGGGCACAGATTTTGTTTGGACTGACGTGTGTGAGCAAGCATTCGTGGGGCTGAAGGACCGTCTAAGGTCTGCTCCTATCCTCACTCTTCCCTCCGGGAGTAATGGATTTGTTGTATTTACCGATGCTTCGCATATTGGCTTGGGTGTTGTCCTGATGCAGCACGGGAGACCAGTGGCTTATGCGTCTCATCAGCTCAAGGTCTATGAGTTGAACTACCCTACGCATGATTTGGAGCTGACAGCAATCATCTTTGCACTGAAGATGTGGAGACACTATCTCTATGGAGTCAGGTTCTAGTTCTTTTCTGACCACAAGAGCTTGAAGTATTTATTCTCTCAATCTTAGCTGAACATGAGGCAGAGACGCCGGATGGATCTCCTGAAGGACTATGATTTTGATCTCCAGTACCACCCAAGCAAGGCAAATGTGGTGGCGGATACCCTTAGCAGTCAGCCACGAGGCCTGGTAGCACATATGATGATTCAGGAATGAAGGATGCTTGAAGATGTGGCAGCATATGATTTTGAGTTCGGTCTGCAGTCTTCTATTATGCAGTTATCGAGCCTGTTGATTCAACCCTCTCTTGTTGCAAGGGTGATCGAGGCTCAGCAGGCTGATGAGTCATTGAAGAGTTATAGGGCTAAGGCAGCATCTGAGGTCAGTCAAATTGGGAGCTTGGTTCTGATGGTGGACTTTACTTCAGAGGCCGATTATGTGTCCCGGATATTCCTGAGTTGCACATAGATCTTATGACCGAGGCACATCAATCACGATTTTCTATCCACCCTGGCTAGACGAAGATGTACTGTGACATGAGACGACAATATTTTTAGGCGGGGATGAAGTGCCAGATCACCAGTTTTGTGGCCGAGTGTGACACATGCCAGTGTGTCAAGGTGGATCATCAAAGACCGCTGGTCCATTGCAGTCATTGAACATCCCGACGTGAAAGTGGGAGCACGTATCGACAAATTTCATTATAGGCTTGCCAAGAACTTAGCGCGGTCATGACTCCATCTAGGTTGTCATGGATCATCTGACAAAGTCGGCACATTTTCTTGCTATTCATGCGACCCGGTCTTTGGACAGGCTTGCGAAGTTATTCATCGAAGAGATTGTGAGATTGCATGGCATTCCAATCTCGATCATTTCTAACCGAGACCAGAGGTTCACGTCTCAGTTTTGGGGGAGCTTTCAGAGAGCGATGGGGACTATTTTGCAGCTTAGCACTGCGTATCATTCGCAGACCGATGGCCAGACCGTGAGGGTCAACCAGATCCTTGAGGATATCCTTCGGGCTTGCGTGATAGACTTCGGGGATAATTGGGATGAGCATCTGTGATTGGTTGAGTTCATATGCAACAATAGCTATCAGGTGACCATTGGCATGGCTCCTTTTGAGGCATTATATGGCAGACCGTACAGTTCTCTGAGTTATTGGACCGAGGTCGGAGAGTAACGTCTCTTAGGTCCCGAGCTTGTGTAGCAGACATTAGAGGCTATCGATATCATTAGGCAAAGGATGCGCATAACTCAGAGCAGACAAAAGAGTTTTGTTAATCGCCGACGTCATCCCTTGGAGTTCACTGTTGGGGACAGAGTGTATCTCAAGGTCTCGCCCATGAAGGGCGTAGTTCGATTTGGAGCAAAGAACAAGCTTGCCCCGAGATTCATAGGACCTTTCGAGATCACTGGGCGTGTTGGCGTCGTGGCCTATCAGCTTGCCTTGCCATCTGAGTTGTCTAGCATCTACAATATTTTCCATGTCTCTATGCTGAAGAAGTGTGGGTCAGACATCGTTCCTGTTATCGATCGGCAGCCGTTGGAGGTTCTTGAGGACGCTTCTTACATTGAGCAGCCAGTTCCTATCCTCGATCGGAAGGAGCAGGTCCTCCAGACCAAGCTCATCCACTTGGTGAAGGTTCAGTGGGGGTCACCATTCTGTTGATGTGGCGTCTTGGAAGCGCAAGGTCGAGATTCGAGAACGTTATCCTCACCTCTTTAATGATTGATTATATGTTATATCTTGTATGTTGTCTCCGATTTTATATGATGATGTCATGTTTCCTCTTCCTTATGAGTTATGTTTAATTATGATGATTATGTGAATTTTGAGGATGAAATTTTTATTAGTAGGGGAGAGTTGTAAGACCTGTATCCTAAACCATACCGTTCCGTAGGCTTCCGCAGTCCTCCCGGTTGAATTCCAGCAACCCTCGACCTATATCCAACATTTACGCGCGAACCTAAGCCGAGTCCTGTATATCGAAGTCGACTCGACTCGAACTTGTATCCTTGCGACCACGTCATCGCCACGGTTCCATCGCCGCTCCTCACGCGCCGATCCGATACCCGGGCTAGAAGATGTGGGCCCGAGTTCATTTCAAGGAAAACGCCGCACGTGAATTCCGAGAGAATCTCTACGACCTATCTCATCAATCAGTCAAGTCAAGTACACACCATACCACAAGTACAAGTAACCCTTCCCTTTCCCATTTTCAAAGTCAACTCTCTCTCTCTCTACCCATCCCTTTCTTACAACTCCATCACTCCACCCATCACCCATCACCCATCACTCCATCTCTTTTCATTCCATCACTTTCCTTTCTCTCTCTCTCTCATTCTCTCTCTTCACTCCCAAGCAACAAAAAAAAAATCTAACGTCCAAGCCTTCCAAGAGCAACCCAAGTGTGGCCCACTTCTCTACCACCCAATCTCTCATCCCCACCATCAAAACTTCATCATCCTCCATCAAGGTCGAAGCTAAGGAGTCCAAGGAACTAAAGGAGAAGGCCAATAGATGAGTGATCCACCATTGATTTTGATTTTTAAGGGCCCATTTGTTGTGGGACCCACTTGATGTATGCATTGTATAGGGAGGGCCCAATAGTGGCGGGGTCCCTCCCCTTCACATATCCCTCCCTCTCTCTCTCCCTCTTTCCTTCTCGCTATCCATTATGATGGAGTGGACCCCACCAATATGTGTTATATCTATTACGTCCAACAGACGGTGTGGCCCACCCTATTGCAGGCGATGATCCACACCATCCACTGTTAGGATGGTGGAGATCCCACACGCTGGACCGTTACACTTTGTAAAATACATGATAAAGTGTGTGTATATATATATAATGTAATATATATATTAATATTATATATGGTGGGCCCATGTGGAGACCCACCTGTTTGGTATTGCAAGGGGCTGGTGTCTCATGTCAGCGAGATGGTGGTCCCCATCCAGCCGTCCATCCAGCATCTAGCTAGTTTGGATGCTAGCCCTTGCACACTCTCACACACATACGTGTGTGTGTATAACATTATATAATATAATATATTATATAAATAATAATAATAATAATAATAATAATAATAATAAATGCTATGGTGGGCCACTCCCACATGGGACCCACCGTACCTATAGTAGCTATATAGCAGCTGAATTAACGTCAGCTGCCATTGACGTGAGGAGTGATCCTCACCGTCTGGATGGTGGGACTCACCGTTGGTGTATATGTTATATCTAAACCGTCCATTTCTGTTAGTGGGGCCCTCTTGATGAGGGTTGGCATCTCATATCCACCGTCCAGCAGCAGACGCTGCTAGACAGCAGTGGATAACACCCACCGTTGAAACCTTCTAGCACACTGTGATATTTGTGCGGGCCCAGCGGCCGGCCCACCTTTATGGGTGGCCCACGTGCCAGCAACCCCACATGGTGGATGTGCTCCATCTAAACCGTTCATCCATTTGGTGATTCTCTAAGGCCTGAGACCAAAAATAAGACCGATCCAGTTATCAAGTGGACCACACTATAGAAAACAGTGGGTTTGAACGTCCACCATTAAAACCCTTGGGTTACAGAGTTTGGACCAATATGATATTTGTTTTTTCTCTAAATCCAGGTCTTTGTGACCTTATGAATAGACTGGATGGGAAATAAACCCTATGGTGGGGCCCACTGGAATTTAACTGTAGAAATCATTATCACCACTGTTAGATGTGGTATGGTCCAGTTGATCTTTTAATATGATTCATTTTTTTATATAATACTCTATATTGATCTCTAAAAATAGAT
The DNA here is from genome assembly GCA_030180095.1 of Magnolia changhungtana. Classification (NCBI taxonomy): domain Eukaryota; kingdom Viridiplantae; phylum Streptophyta; class Magnoliopsida; order Magnoliales; family Magnoliaceae; genus Magnolia; species Magnolia changhungtana. The sequence continues at coordinate 12,135 of JASAUF010000470.1, read as the reverse complement.
GAATTGTGTTGTAATCGGCCCATTTGAATCGGCCCATTTGAATCAGCCCATTTAAATCGGCTCATTTGAATCAGCCCATTTGATTCGGCCCATTTAAATCATCCCATTTGATTAAGCCCATTTAAATCGGCTCATTTAATGCAATTGAGGCCCATGATGATGTATATCGGCCCATTTGATGCAATTGAGGCCCATGATGATGTCTATTAGGCCCTTGTGCGAGGTCATGGGCCCACTATATATTTGGCCCTGTGTCAGCCACTCTTTAGGAGCAATGTTGGTTAAATGACCACATTGATGGGCAATGATGTTTGAACGTCCACATTGTGACCTTCCCTTAGGCCTTGTTAGGCCTATTCTCATCATTCTCTAGTGGACTAACCCAAACGCTTGACCCCATTGATTTTAATTGATCCATCATCGGTCGTCCATCTATGGACCCCGCCTTGCGTCGAGGTTGATTATCGATGCCGATTATCGGTGTCGATTGCCGATACCGGCTACCGTTGCCGATTATGAGTTCGTGACAGCATAATATCATGATACATGCCCATACGCATCATCTGTATGTTTGTTATGAGATGTGATTGGCCATTGCATATGTCATAGTGCAGGTAGTTTATGGAACTCCCTAATAGGTAGAGTTATTCCACATGAGCGCACGATATGCGCAGGATTGATGCATGATTGGACTGTGTGACTCATGCACTTTGCATTTGTCTGATGATGATTATTGTATGCCCTAATGACATCAGGGTCTTGGCCTCCACAGGCACATAGTGGATGGTCGGATTGAATACCGGAATTTCTGTTTCTAGCATCGGAGCGTCATAGATGTCCCTGGGTAAAAATCTCTAAAACCAATGGTATCAGAGGATAACACCAATGTTTAGACTGAGTGGAAACATGAGCGCCCGAGTGCCGAATACCAGGAGGCCGTGTCTCCCACTATGTCGTGGTCGGTTGAAAAGGGGTGATGGCCTTACCCGCCCGAGGGTACAGGCATTGCTAGGCTAAGTATGACCAGCTCATAAATGGGTCCGCTATCGATATGATGGATAGGTATTGACAGACCATTGGCTAGGCAGATAGTGAGGTTTCTTACGCTCACTTAGACTGCGCGCCTAGGAAAGGGGCAGTGCCATTTGGAGTGTACTAAACCCCGGTGATTATCCAGAGTGAGAACTATATTGATATTGATACTCTAGTGATGAGCTGCAGTGACATGTGGATTCGGATGAAGATTGGTATGCTTGAGTTACATCTCGTATCGCATGGCCTTAGTATGGCTGGTATCATTCTTACCTTGCATCATATGGTCTTGACATGGCCAATAGATTCATGTCTTGCATCGCATAGCCTTATTACGGCCGATTGCATTCATGGTCTTACCAGTACATTCCGCATTTCTTCGACATTGCATTCTGAGCACGCTTATATTGCGCACACACTCTCACCATCCTCTAAGCTTTCCATAAGCTTATGCACGATTGATGCGTGCAGGTGACGTTAGGATGCTGCAGCAGTGTTGAGATTGGAGCGTGCAGCGGACTTCTGGAGCTTCTGATTTAGTTATTGTATTTCCATTTATGTGCATTGTACCTATTGTATCTTAAAAGTTTTTTTTATCGTAGTGGATTTTGTGATGGTGTCTTGGTTATTGTTCGTGGGTTATGCTTATGGTTATGCTCATTACAGAATAAATACATGTTGATAAATCCTCCTTGTAGGATCTCAGGATAGGAATCTGGTATATGAGTGCCGGGAGCCAAGAATGGGGTACTACGGAGGCTATCGGTGCCGGATTTGGCGATCGAGAATTTTGTGAACCCGGTTTCTGAGTTTGGGGCGTGACACCTAGTGTGACTAAGAAAATACGTTGATATGTTGTTTTAACAGGTCAGCTATCTTTGCCTAGAGTTGTGGTTCGAGTAGCAACTTGACCTGGATGGTGCGGGATGGGTCGACCTCGGAGAGTTGCATCGCGACGAGATCCTTTACAGGTGATCCTCTTTCGACAGTATCTTCTCCGGGATCCAAAGAGGAGATTTGCATTGTCTGATGTCATTGCGCCTTCCCCCCGGAAAGCTGTTGAATAACATTGTCGAGCTTCGTGCTAGTCGCCCCAGACTTGGCTGGCTCCATTCTCAGTCTGTAGGTGGTAGGTGGAGACCACAACTCGCATGACGTTTAAGGATAACCTACCTAAGATCACATTATACACTGAGGGGCAGTCTATTACAAGAAAGTTGACCATGGTGGTGACCTGGTTGGTACCTTCTCGTGATCGTTACTAGCAGGAGAACGCTTCCTTCCGAGATCACCTTTTCCCCTGCAAAGCCAAGTAGGGGGTTCGCACAAGTTACAATCTTGACCTTCCAATTCCCATTTTATCGAAGGCGGCCGCGAATAAAATGCCTACTGAGCTCCCAATGTCAACCAATATCCGATGCACTTTGTGGTTAGCAATCGTCATGACAACCACAATGCATCATCGTGTGAATGTTGAATCCCACGTGCGTCTTCTTTGGTGAAGGTGGTGTTGCATGAATCCATCTTAAGTTCTTTCCTAGGTCGCCTGACGAGGTTTACCTAGTGCTTTTCTCCAATACAATTCACACTCCATGCATGAGCTCGATGCACACGATTTGAGTCTCCACTTCCAGTGGGTCCCCCAAGAATGGTGTGTATTTCGCCTATTGCTTCGTTGTTGGCTTACTCGTCACGTTGTTCTTACTGCCAAGCTGGTCGATCCTCTCTACATTTGTCGACAAACTCGTGTAGATGCCCCTTCCGAATGAGGGATTTGATCTCCTCCTTCAGATCAAAACACTCGGTCGTGCTATGACCATGATCCTGGTGAAAATGAAAATATTTCTTGTCCCTCTTCTCTGGGTCAACTCTTATCTTATTTAGCCACCTCAGGATCCTCTTATCTCTAACTTCCATGAATACTTGTTCTAGTGTAGTATTTAATGGGATATATCTGCATAATCGACTTTCCGGAGGCCAGCTAGATTGGGGGATACTGGATCGTCGTCTTTCCTCCTCTTGGAGCTCACGTCGGATGCCTCCTTCCATTCCTTTATTTTTCTATCTCTTGCCAAGTTGCTTTCACCTTGAGTAGTTCTATGTGCGTTGAAAAACTCTCTGCGATAGAATACTTTTGAGCTCGGTTAAGGAGGTCGGCAAGAGTTGTCGGGGGATTCTTTCCAATTGAGAAAAGGAACTTCCCTCGCTTGAGACCAATCATCATGGCTGTGAGAGCAACTTGATCAGAATAGTCATCCACCTAGACAGTCTCTGCATTGAATCGAACGATATAATCTTTCAAGAGTTCATCATCTGTTTGTGTTACCGTGAGGAGGTGGGTTGAGGGTTTCCTTATGTCTTTTCTCCCAATGAATTAGGTAGTGAATGCCTTGCTGAGCTAACAAATGAGACAATGGATTTTGGTTTTAAGTGCATGTACCATTTTCGAGCAGCTCTAGTCAACGTTAAGGAGAACGCACTACACATCACAAGTCCGAAAGCACCATGAAGTTCTATCCATGCTTTGAAGGATTCCAGATGTTCTTTGGACCCCCGAGCTTGAGTAGGGAGTTATTTGGGGCATTCGGAATCTGGATGGCAATTGGGCCTGCATGATGTCGTCCATAAACAGTGGTTCTATCTACTCGAGTTGGGCATCAACGAAGGCCGAGGCCTTTGCTCAGCAGGCTTGTTAAATAGCTTCGAGTTGATCTCCTATTTCTTTCATTTCTATCCCTAAGGAACCTCATTTTCTTTCGTGACCTCTGGGGCCTTTCCCTGAGCTCACCTTCTTCTTTAGCATGTAGTGGGAGTATATGGACTCCTACGTTAATAAGTTACTTATCGAATTGAGCCTCTTTTGTAGTATCATCTCAAGTTGCTTGATCGATGCTCTCTCGTGCTTCAATCAACCCCCGTTGCTCCCCGATCATGATGTCGATGCTTTGTTAAGGCTCCAGCTCCAAGATCAAACACTTTGCATGTAGTGCTCCTTTGAGGTGACCAAGATAATAAGAGGTTGATTGAATCTCCTACAACTAATGAGAAGTTGTATTTCCTAGGGGATTCACCTGTATAGGTCTTGTAGAGGATTTAGACAATTGTATATCTATAGAGGTTGAGTCTAATCTCTAGAAAATTGAAAAGTTCAATTACATCTTTAGGGCGGAGGTTCAAATCCTCATTAGAGTGTTAATCTTAAAGAAGATGGCTTAGAACTCATTGGTTAGAGGCTTGTAATGAGGGATACGATCATGAATTTACCTAAGCTTCTATTCGACAAAACTCATACAAATGCCCAGGAACTGAATGTCTTTTCTAAGAAGTTTGAGTTCCAACGATTTAAAAAAAAAAAAAAAAACAACGGGCGATTAACAACTTTGTTGATGCCATTGAAGGTTCTTTGATACCATCGAGGTCACCTTCAATGCCATCGAAGGATTCTTTAATGCCATCGAGAAAATCAAATAATATGTATATTTCTTACTAGACATATCTGAGTTACCTTTGATGTCATCGAGTGGTCGTTGATGCCATCGAAGTTAGCTTCGATGTCATCGAAGGAACTAACGAAAATTGTTATTTTGGGCTTATGCTTACACGGCACATTCGTACCTCTTTTAGCCTTACTATCATGTTCCAATCAGGTTCCTAAGTCTAGGGGATGATCAATTAGGTTTTCCTATTAAGCCTATATCATCTAGAGGTTCAAGGGTTAGGGTCATCAAGGCACCTCTTTTACTCGATCTTTACTTCTTGTTCTTGTCCTCTCATGTCTTCGATCTTCAACTTCTAAAGGCTCAACCGACTATATAACACATGGACTCACGTGATTGACAAATAGTATGAACAAATCAGTGCACTAACAAGAAGTTCGTTAGGTGAAAGACTTCCTGAGCTTGTTATTACATAGTAATGAATGATATTCAAACAACTCTTATTAGAAGTATCTTTCACATTACATAGATAAACTACTCTTCAAGTGAGAGAATGTTGTCGTGATTGCTACATGCCTACGATGTTTCCTAATTGAAAGCATCCCTCTCTTTCTCTTTCATATTTTTTATAAATGTTTGAAAACCTAATTTCAGTTAAATTTAGGACTAGCGACTCTCTCTTGGATTGTGTTTTATGGATAAAAAGGAAACACATGTAGAAAGGGGCATCTTTCTTTGTGAGAGACCTTCTGTATGATTGAAAGAGAGAAAAGTGAGCCTTCTATTCTTTAGTTTATCTTATTTTAACAAAGAAGAAAGCTATTAGTTGGTACCCTTGAACATAAATATAAAAACCAAACTATGTAAATCTCCATGCCTCGTTTCTTATTATTATTTCGCCATTTTTCTTTTATGCTTTTGCTTTGCCTGCATAGTTTGTGAAAATTTTCCACAATAATCTTCAAGCTGAAACTAATAAGGTAAGCAAGGAAAAAAGACAATCTTCCTCTCACTTGTCCCCCTCGCTGACCTAATTATTGAGCTCCATACAGAAATTTAACCTAAAAGCATTCCTTAAAAATAGTTTTTGCTTATTTTTCCACACACCTTTTTTAAAACATGTTTATAATATTTTAGCTATGAAAAGAAACGTTTGTATATTTTATTTTCAAATTAAAGTAGGTGTAACTAGGCGTGCCTAATACTAACAGCATGCCATGAGGGGGCCACCCCTTCCATCAAAATCAGGTAGGCGGCACTATACAGAAGAGTTGGGATGGGATGTCCACCATTATTTGATTGATGTGGGGCCCACCCATATGATGCTGAATATCTTGGATGAAGGGACGTAGCAAAAATCATGGTTTTCTGAAACACTGAGGTAGAGCACACCGGTTTTAGGCATGATTTTAAAATGTTTTCAATTGGATCGATGTGATATTCTAAAGTTGAAAAGGTCAAAAGCCAAAGCCAACATTAGGCGTTGTTCACCCCAACAGAATCAGTAGGCAAGTAATCACGCCAGAGTTTTCCATATGTAAAAAAAATTTAAAATTTAAAATTTAAAATTTAAATAAAATAAATAAATAAACATCATATGAAATTCCTGATGATATCCTTCAAATTCAGTCATTTTGAATGGGAGTCCAAATTGGTCCATCTGATTTGATGGTTTATCTAATGAAACGAGCCAAGGGCCCCTATTTATTGCCAAAAAGATAGTGGGCCCATTTACATCAACCATGGGCGGCACTTGGACCTTCAATTGTAGGCCCAAAGGGAATGGCCACCTGTGGTTCCGATCAAGGCATAACTTTCTGAGCCCATTACATGCCATGCCTGATTATCAGATTGGCCTATTCTTTCTTAGAACATGTCATTTACAGGGAAGATCACTTGATTAGCCACTTCCTCTCCTACTTTCAGACCGTATTTCTCAATGAGGAATCACGGGTTTCTCCTATAGGCCTGTGATTCGAGATGATCCAGACCATTGAACTATTAGGCCCAACATGGATGACTATTCCCATAAGTCTACGCACAATGAGACTCATAACCTACCAATTGTCTCGATTACTGAAACATGAAAGCCCAACTCATCATCTCAACTGAAAAAGTGTTCTGTGGCTGAGGAACTTCTAATTACTCCTGATCTAATATCCAAGAAAATATGTGCAATGTTCTTTTGACTTCTATAATGCCCTATAAAGGCTTTTGCATGTGACCCATGTTTCGTCATCAGGACTATCGATTCAATACAAAAATATTTCTGTGAGACTTGTGTTTCCTGATCAAGACCATTTGATTTGGTGGGACACAAAAGAGGGTGATGGCCCTGCAAAATGGATGAATTGCTCAGGTGGGCCCACTTTGGATGGGTGGAGTCCAATGCGATTTGGAATTGCATCCCCACCACCACTCTCGCCAGGTTGCACCAATTGAACATAAGCAACTGGCTCTACTGTCTCAAGTCCCATCTTCCTTGGTCCTTCGGCCAATATCAAGGGTAGCATCTGGTCTTCATACTTCTGCTTTTGAAGGAAGACAGAAATTAAATTCCTTCAAGAACATGTATTCATTGTCTGGATGCATTCGACCGTTGATCTCACCACCCCACCAAAATTTTAAACCCAATATCTACTGCTCGCCACAGCAGCTGTAAAGGTAGTGACTCAAAATGTCAATGAGAATAATAATTATAAAACGTTTTTGTTTTTTTTTTTCAAGGAAAAGAAAACTAAAAGTGACGGTGACAGGCCTGGTCTGGGCATTGAAGCAAAATATATAAAGATAGGAATTGGAAATGGCGATATGATGGTGGACTGCCATTCTTTCCCATTCAATTACAAGGGATAAGTAGTTCAATCTATGGACAAATATATGGTTGGATATCATTTTTACTCATAATTTCCTTTCTTGATTACATTATAAGCCAAAGCAAATGGGAAAAATAAAATAAAAGGAAAAGGCCTTGATGATCAATTTCATTCTACAATCCACACCTTTTGAACAATAAGGATGCAGGGGAAAAACATGTCACAGCAAACATACCTCGGCGAACACCGAGTTTGCATGTCTCAGCTCCGGTTGTGTAGAAACTTGCTTGCTTGTGATGCCAAAGCAATCGACTTTGCATCTGTACTCGTCATCACCCACTCCCTCTCCGCCCGCCTTCGATGTTGCCTCGCGTTCTTGGCCCTCTTTGGTGCCAACCGTGCATCCCTCTCCATGAAAGCAAGCCTGAACCTCTCAGCCATTGGCAATTCGGAGGAATCTGGAGCCACCGACGAAGCAACAACCCTTAGAGCAACACCATGAAATGCCCATGTCTTGGGGTCGATGTCCTTCACAATGGGATCATCCAATGCTTGTTCAGGCAATGCTTCATGGGGAACATGAGCCCCACGAAATCCAAAGGGTGATGGCTTTGGATTAACTATAATACGTGGGCATTCTGAGGCCAGTATCTCTTTTGAATGCTCATCAATCGTTGGCTGTAAAGGGAAAGGAAGGCAGGAGTTATGCACGCTCAAATGCCAAAAAGGTCTCAACATTGAGCAATTAATAATAGAGGGGTCCCTACTTACTGGCTCAGTCGTAGACTGTGAGTTTCAACACTGAGGTCATGAGTTCGAGTACCCAATGTGGTGTGTGTGGCTGTGAATGTGGGTGCGTGTGAAGGAAAAGGGGAAAAGAAGAAGAAGAAGAAGAGCAATTAATAATAGAGGTACACTATGATGCTAGGCCTTGCAGAAATATGTGTTGCTCGGCCCACCAACATGTACAGGTGGAGCCCCCCTTTGGGTGACAGAGACCTCATTCGTCTGATGGGCTCCATTGACGGCCTATTTGGATTAGTGGAAAGCATGGGAAAAGACATTATTTCTCGGGAAACCTTGTTTCCAAGAAATTGTGGAAAAGGAAACATTGTTTTCCAAGTTTGTTTCTCAAAAAGATTTTCCTGATTTTCCTAGAAATTTGGGACCTATTTCCAAATTTGTTATTTGAAAAACAAAATCCCGGTAATTACTGAAATGTGCCAGATTAGCACTTGTAGCACGTTGGGATATTTAATGATGGACAATGGCAAATGTGGCATATGCAGCATCTGTGTGGCACTTGAAGCTGAATTGTGGCACACATGGCACATGTGAGGTGCTTGAAGATGCACAGTGGCACATGTCACAAGAGATGCATTGCACATTTGGCACATGTGGGCACTAGAAGCTAGAAGGTAACAATTGTGCACATTGGCACCTTGGCATGGGGCATATATGGAGCGAGTGAAATGGACGATGACACATGTGGCACATTGGCACATGTTGGGTGCTTTGTTTGATGATGGGCAATTGCAAGTATGGTATGTGCAGTACATGTGGCACTTGAAGCCGAATTGTAGCACACGTGACACATGTGAGGTGCTCGAAGATGTGCAATGGCAAATGGCACAAGAGATACATTGGCACATTTGGCACATGGGCACTTGAAGCTAGAAGGTAACAATTGTGCACACTAGCACCTTGGCACATGTGGCATATATGGAGCAAGTGAAGATGGACGATGGCACATGTGGCACATTGGCATATGTTGGGGGGGCTTTGTTTGATGATGGGCAATTGCAAATATGGCGTATGCAGCATGTGTGGCGCATGAAGCTGAATTGTGGCACATGTGAGGTGCTTGAAGATGCAGTGGCACATTCCGCACATGTGAGCACTTATAGCTAGAAGGTAACAATTGTGCACATTGGCACCTTGGCATATCTAATATATATGGAGCAAGTGAAGATGGACGATGGCACATGTGACACATTGGCATATGTTGGGTGCTTTATGAATGTGGGGGTGCAAGAGAAGATGACGGAGATACATGTGGCACATTAGCACAAGTTGGATACTTTGCACACCTAGGGCGAAAGAGAAGATCAATGGTGGCACATGTGGGACACAAGAAGATGGATGGTGGCACATGTGGAGCATAACTGAATATCAGTGATGGCTCATGTGGTACATGGCATGCGTGGCAATGTGACGCAAGGTGGCACATTTCAGTTTAACTCTTGAGAAAACTATTTTCCTCGTTGTGGGAAAATGCCTTAGGGGTGGTGGGATTTTTTTTTCCCAACAAAAAAAAAAAAGGGATGTGTGAAATGATGTTGCCATGTATTCCCACAAAGAAAGCCTTAACAAACAATGGAAATTTAATTTCATAGGAAATGGTATTTCCTTTCCTTTCCATGAATCCAAACAGACCCTAAAAGAAAATCACCGCAAGCATACCTGCTGTGATATGCATATGCAGGCAGCCAGGTACCCAATCAGGACACTTACCAATAGCACTGTGATTTATCAAAACTAGTCTTGTAGCACCTTTCACAGTACTAAACTTGTTTGATTTAAACTAGGTCTAGCCAAATCTCAACTGGGAATTTCAAGTCAAGTTCCACTCGTCTTACTAACCCTTGGTTGACTTCACTTGCCAAGACAACTGCGCCCTGTAGGGTCTCTTCTTCAAAATTAAATAAAAGAAAAAAAAAATGTTGTAAATGAAAAGAAAATGTTTCTTTTCAAAAACAATTAGAGTAGTTTGTTTCTGCTATAATTTATATGAAAATGAAAAAACAAAAAATCTACTTTTTTTCAACATTAATATTTTTAATATGTTTTCTGGATCAAAATAATCATCATAGCCATGTACCAGCAATTTGGGTACAAGGCTATCTGGTTGTCTGATGGAGACTCAAAGTTGGATCTGGTCAACTTGGGTTTTCAAGTGTTTGAACTACCTATGCAAGTTAAAACCTTGATAAATAATTTTTTTTTTTTTTAAGGAATATAATTTAATCAAATGACCATTCATTAGTTAGTGATTTGAATCAACAACCAGTGTCTGGTCAAACCATTGCCGTGAAGAAAAAGAGGAAAAGAAAAACATGCTTATGAAGCGTGAGTGCATACCCACACAAACCACTGCAGTGATTGTGCACCATTGGCTATGTCCTTGCAATCCAGCTCTTCCCAGGACTCCTCTTCCACATCATTCAATTTTGGCTTGAAGATACTCAAACACGCTCGTACGGTGAAATCACTCCTAACACACCCTCTGCAATCATTGGATTTAACTTCTTTTCATAGCCTGCTATAGAGTTTTTAGCTAGTCACAAATCTAAGGGCGTTCATACAGCAAGCAGGAGATCACAAAAAAATTAAATAAATAAATAAAAGAAAAGAAAAGAAAAGGGAAAGAAAGAACAAAAATAAAATTGATCGTCTTTGCACTGTTCATGGGTAGACTAACCAGACCTTCCCATGAGTCACATTGAACCAGCATGTTAAAATTCGTAACCCCAGTTTGGACCATATTTATGACCACCTAAACAATTCTAAGGGTGCATTTGGTAACAATTTCAGGTTAGAAAATATTCTATTAAAAAAAAAAAAAAAACTTTCTCAGAATCAACTTTTGAAAAAGAAAGGCCTGGAAAGAATAGTATTTGGACATAACTACTTTGGAGGAATAGATTCAAGCTTGCTTCTAATTGATTATGATAAAATGTCCAATTACCTATCTGGATCACGAAATTTATAGGACATTTCATCAGTTGCTCATAACCTACTAACCATTAGTTTGATCAAATGATCCCAGCCATTGATCAATGGTTGACAAAATAGATGGTCCAATTTATTTTTGACAAAAAGGTCTAATCATGGATCTAGACTACATCATGTGGGTTCCACCTATGACTCATGTCTCTCATAAATATCTTTGAATTAGATGATCCTCTCTATTTCATCAATGCCCAACAAACTCGGACAATCCAGATCGTCTATGACAAAAAATGTTTGATCATGGATGTGGACAATCCACAAGGTACATGAGCCATTGATCAATGGTTGACAAAATAGATGGTCCAATTTATTTTTGACAAAAAGGTCTAATCATGGATCTAGACTACATCATGTGGGTTCCACCTATGACTCATGTCTCTCATAAATATCTTTGAATTAGATGATCCTCTCCATTTCATCAATGCCCAACAAACTCGGACAATCCAGATCGTCTATGACAAAAAATGTTTGATCATGGATGTGGACAATCCACAAGGTGACCCATCTCTTATTCTACACGCCCCTAAAGAATCGTGTTGTTCTAATCGTACCTCTGATTAGAAGCAAATAAAACAAACGGTCCGAACCAGTCAATCTGATTATCCTAACTATCTAAATTAGTGGACAACCAAAATGAACATTTACGAAAAATTACCATTTGATCATGGATCTAACTGTTAATTTTGTGGCCCCCACCTTTGCTTCCTCTTCCTCTCAAGAATCACTCTAATAAGATGATACTAGCCTTTTTTCTTTTCTTTTTTTCCTTTTTAGAGAGAGAGAGAGAGAGAGAGAGAGAGAGAGAGAGAGAACTGAAATTTATTGAGACGCCCACCGAAAAGCAGGAAATTTTGATCAATGGCAAACAAAATGACTGGTCCAGACCGTTGTTGAAAAAAGTTGTCTGAACATGGATCTTGACCATTCATCTTATGGGCCCCGACTCTGCCATCAACGATACTCTCAAGAAGCATTTTGATCTAATGATATTAGCCATCCGATTAATGCCCAACAAAATGGACGATCCAAATCATTTATGACAAAAGTCATCTTGTCAA